>JAPVLO010000723.1:0-499972 GCA_027257055.1 Cephalopachus bancanus | reverse complement strand
GGCTATTGTGAAGAATGCTGTTATGAATATAGGTGTACAAATTTCTGTTCAAGTTCCTCCTTCTAATTTTTTGAGATACATACCCAGAAGTGGAACTGCTTGATCACATGATAATTCTATTTTTAATTTTAAAGGAATTACCATACCATTTTCCACAGCGGCTGTACCATTTTGCATTCTTACCAGCAATGTGCAAAGGTTTCAATTTCTCCACATCCTTGCTGCCAACGGTTGTTATTTTCTGGTGTGTGTGTGTGTGTGTGTGTGTGTGTGTGTGTGTGGTTTTGGATAATGGCCATCCTAATGGGTGTGAGGTAATATCTCATTGTGGTTTTGATTTGCATTTTCCTAATGACCAGTGATGTTGAGCATCATTTCATGTGTTTATTGGTCATTTGTATATTTTCTCTAAGGAAATGCTTATTCAAATTATTTTTTCATTGTTTAATCAGGTTGTTAAGTTTTTTATGGTTGAGTTGTCCTTAATGACATTTTTGGATTTCTGAATTAACCAACCCTGAAGTCTGCTTAAACTTTGGATTCCCAGTTATGTAATCCAGTAAACTATCTGTGGTAGACAGAATAGTGGTCCACCAAAGATGTCTATGTCCTAATCCTGAAATCTGTGAATACATTTCCTTACATGGCAAAAGAGACTTTGCAGATGTGATGAAGTTAAGGGTCCTGAGATGAGATTATTCTAGATCAGCCAAATGGGCCCAATTGAATCACAAAGGTACTTATCAATAAACAGCAGGGTCAGAGTCAGAGAAGGAGATGTAACAATGAAAGAAGTTCTTGCCTTAAAACAAAAACAACAACAGGCCTGTTTCCCTTCCTCTCTTTATGTTTAGAATTGGTGTCAATACTGGGTTTCCTGTTGTTACTTTCAGATGAGAGTGTGGGAAATTACAGTGCTTAAAAGATCATTAAAGACCCTGCAGAGGTTCGAGTGATGCAAGGCCTCTAGAAGCTGAAAAGGGCAGGGAATGGGATTTTCCATAGAGCTTCCAGAAGAAATAGAGCTCTGCCAACACCTTTATTTTAGTCCTGAAAGACCCATTTGAGATTTCTGATCTCCAGAACTATATAAGATCATAAATTTGTGTTGTTTTAAATCTTTAGATTTATGGTGATTTGTTACAGTAACAATAGGAAACTAATACACTGTCTTATTGTTTAAGCCAGTTTGAGTTTTCTGTTATTTATAACCAAGAGCATCTCAATTGATATACCAAATAAAGCGATACTAAAGTAACCAATACTAGACTTTCTGTGAATTCTAACCACATGGCAACCATGTTTAGGGAGGTTGATAATAGGCATGACAAGTGACTGCCTGGGAAAAGAAATTCTGATTTACATTAAAGAACGACCAGATCAGCACTCAATTAATGTTTGTTTGATTAATAAATGAATCACATTTTTGTTTATTTTGATTATTGGTGTTTATAATTCCCTCCCTACTTTAATGATTCTGTGGTACTGACCAGCAGGACTGTGTATTCCTCACCAGGCTCTGGCTGGGCATGCATATTTGAGGGTAAATATACGTAGGAGTTGATTGCTGCCCCAGAGGCTTGTCTTATAAACTTGGGCTCCTTTGCAAACTCCATCTTGCCTCCCTCAGGGACCTTTTCCTTCTCTGTTATTTGTTGTTAAGTCACTAGGCTGAGCTAAGCGCTCAAACAACAGATCTTTCTCATTAGGCCCCAGAAGAAAAAGGCCTGGACTACACACCTTAAACCTTCTGTCCCTAGTTCCCAATCACCAATGAAGCATCTAAGTTCCTGAGTCCAGGGGTTTGACTCTGTCTTGGATGGGCAGAAGTTCTTGCCTTAAAACAAAAAAACAACAACAGGCCTGTTTCCCTTCCTCTCTTTATGTTTAGAATTGGTGTCAATACTGGGTTTCCTGTTGTTACTTTCAGATGAGAGTGTGGGAAATTACAGTGCTTAAAAGATCATTAAAGACCCTGCAGATTCCTTTGAAGTGAGAAGAACACTCTCTGGAAAATATATAAGCAAGTCCTGTGCCTAGAAGTAAAACTGTTTCCCGGAATAAAATTTCCATTAATCAGGTGTCTGTTTCCCCAGGATGAGCTCCAAACAACTGGATATATAATCATTTTTCTGTCTAGGCTAGTTGATGATCTAAGTTATGGATTATTTAGACACTTGGCTTTTCTTCAATCTCCCCATGCTGCTGGGTTTTTAGACTTTTCACAGCTGGTCAGTAGTTTCACTAAGGCTTAAATATCATCCTCAAACGCTGGCACCTACATTTCAAGACTCACGAGAAACTGAGTATTTCTGTGAAAACAGGTCTCTAATTAACTGCTGAACTCCAAACTTCAGGGCTTGAGAGGTGAACCAGCCTATGGAGGCAGGCCTTTCCCATCTCATGTCCTTCACAAATCAACTTCAGGCACAGAACTTAATTTTCAGTCAGCGCTTTGGAGGAAGACAGGCCTGAGTTCAAGTCTTAGCTCTCAAACAATACTAGACAGAGGGAATTTTGAATAAGTTTAACCATTACATGCCTCAATTGCATTATTTTCAAGGACAAGAGGATGGTTGTGAGCAATAAATGAGATCACATGTGTATAAATGCTCAGTAAATGTTTGGGGAATTGGAAAATGTTAGTGGTAGCTACTTGGGGGCCAAGTCATTGTTCTGTGATGCTCTAGACTTGGCTGATAAAATCATAATTCATGACTGGAACCTTATAATAAATTTGATAAACATCTCTGGAACTGCAGCTTAAATTCTTGCTCCATGGTATTATGTAGTCTCTTTTGTTTCAGTTCTGCCAAGTATGACCTATGATAGATTATCTATGCAGCAAAATAAGCACTAGATCCAATAGGTATCTGGTTCCTATTTAATGTATAGATTCATTAATTCTGCTGCTCAATTTGGGCAAACAAATGACCCATTCCAATTGTTTTCTCTCTTACTCCAGTGATTCCCAGAGCTAACTTCCCTTAGCTCGACTGTCTGAACAGGTGATCCCTTCCTCTCCCACTGCTCCATGTGTTGTGTCATGTCACTTTCTCCTCATGGGAATATTAAGGCTAAAAGGAAATATGAATCTATTCCTGCTTGAACTACAGACTACAGAAAGTTAAGATCTAGTTCTGTTCCATTCTACTTCCAGGGTGGTACATTGATATCAGTTTTCTAATCCAAAAGAGGTATCCAGGGTCATTTAAATGATCAATACAACTTCTAAGAGTATCTAATTCACCTTGAGAATGATTTTCAGTGGAAAAGGAATTGATCTTCTTATCATCACTCAATAGGAGGGCACAATGGGCCTTAAGTATCAGACCTTAGTAACTGCACCTTCCTAGCATCATTTGTCCCCAACTTGGTAATTAGAAAGAAATACATATACAGTTGGTCCTTGAGCGACATGGGGTTAAAGAGACCAACCCCTCACACAGCTGAATATCTGCACGTAACTTTTGAGTCACCAAAAACTTAACTGCTAATAGGCTGCTGTTGACCAGAAGCCTTACTGACAACATAGTCTATTAATACATATTTTGTATGTTGATGCATTACATACCATATTCTTACAATGAAGTAAGCTAGAGAAAAGAAATGTTATTAAGAAAATCATAAGGAAGAGAAAATATATTGACTATTTATTAGGTGGAAGTGGGTTATCATAAAGGTCTTCATCCTCTTTGTCTTCACATAGCATAGGCTGAGGAGGAGAAGGAAAGAGGAGAGGTTGGTCTCGTTGGATGGCAGAGGTGGAGGAAGTGGATGGGAAGATGAACATACTTGGTGTAACTTTTACTGAAAAAAAAAATCCACATAAGTGAACCAGTACAGTTCAAACCTGTGTTGTTGAAGGGTCAACTGTACGGTACATATATGTGACTCTGGTTACTCAAAAGAGTAGCAAAGCGAGAAACCCACAAAGCTCTCCTATGTTTGGATGAAGTTTTGGTTGTTTGTAACAGAAATTCAAACTGACAATGGCTTAAACAAATCAAAATTTATTCCTCTCTCACATTACAGTCTGGAGGTAGGCAGCCTAGGGCTGTGTGGCTTCATAGACTTCTTCTATCTTGTGATTCAACCAATTTTAGGGTATTTCCCTTGTTTGCATGGGTCAAAATGGCTCTCCACGTTGCCCAAGAACCAAGCAGTGGGGTGAAGAAAGCAGGAGAAGGAGGAGACATCCCTTCCTCATCCCTTAGAGCTGGACCAGGAGATACTTCATATCTCCTCCAGCTGCATCTTATTGGCAAAAGGCTACTCACATGACCACAACTAGCTGCAAGAAATCCTGGGGAATGTACTCTTTGCCTAGGTGGCCATGTGTCCAGCTAATAATCTTTTTACTTTTGAAGAAGAGGAAAACGAATATAAAGAAACAGCAAATAGTTCTGAGCAAAAGGCCATGTCACTACTAATGTCCCATAATGTACAAAAGGAAAAAAATTATTTACACTTTTTCATGTCTTTGAGCTTTTAGAAAAAAACAACATTGATCTGCTATCCTTCTGACCATAAACACCCCTAGGAAGCATTTTTTATTATAGACACCCCAAACAGCATTTATAGCCACTAAGACAGTGCTAACATTCAGCAGGCCTGTCCCAACAAAGCTTCCCCAGTTGTTCAATTCTTGAAATCCTTTCACACAAGCTGGTAAGTAGCTACTATTCCAAGATCCCCACTTAACCCTCTGGCTGATTCATCTCTTTCTACCCTGCTCTATGATCCAGCAAGTAAAGGGTTAAGGCCCAGCTCAGCAAGGGGTTTCCAGGACCCTGTTCCGGGACTAAGCCATTTTCCATTGATTACTGTAGAGCAATACAGGTGGTAACCTATTTTGACTATTACCCCTGCACTAAAGATGAAGGGATTGCTTCAGCAGGAAATTAACTCGGGAATTTTTAGTTGTTTGATCATACACACCTGAGACCTAGTATTAGCAAACGTCCCACAAACCTGGTCATGGCTGACACCGTGTCTTGGTTTCTCTATTCCTAAAATGTGAGAGGTTCTCTTTGTAATTGTGTCAGGAAGCTGACAACTAAAGGAAACAGTGACATCATTAATTGGGCATAAAGGATACACCTGTAAGGAATTTCATATTGACCCTTGTCAAAAGAAAATATAAGAGAGACTATTTCATAAAGGGAATTAGAGAAACCATCAAATGGGATTTAAAAAGACAGGATCTGGAATAGGGCTGACAAAAAGAAGAGGTAATCGTCTACAGCAAATATGATGAAAAACAGGAGCAAAGCTAGATGGAGTCTCTAAGCAACAACACTGGCATCTTAAAAGACAGATTATAAACAAGCGCATTCCCCTTATCCAGAGAGAAAGAGGTCTGCTGATTGGCTTCCTCTCTGTTATTTCCCAGAGGAACGTCAAACACACAGTGTGTGTGGAGACTCAAAATAATGTCATAAAGCTAATCATGCCCCAATGTGTACTTTGCCCCATTGATATTCAGTCTGCCTTCACATTCCCAAGGAAGCACAACAAGAAAACCAGGCTCAGGCAAATTCCTTAACCTCTCTAAGCCTTCATGATTTTCATTTGTAAAACAAGGATCAATCTACCTGCCTTTTTTTGGTGGTTGTGAGGCTTAAAATGAGGAAATGCGCATATGTATCCTGTGGCCCTGGTAGGTGCTCAGATATTTTCTGTTCCCTTTTCATCTGTTCCTGGACATTTCTAGGTCACTGATTATTTCCAAGAAAGTGAGTTTAAGCTCAGGACAGACCCTCTACCTGATTGCTTATTCTTGATCTTTTTAAAAGGCAGCATTAAAATTAGCGAAGCATCTACCCTGTGAAACCCACCCCCAGATCACTCTACATTACCTGCCACCTCTTCCCCAGAACTGCAGAGCTCTGCTAGAGATAACCACATGGGCATGCCCATTGGTGCCACAAAATCTTTAAATTCAGCTGAATTCTCAACATGGAACCACCCTTTGATGTGTTCCATGTCCTCAGCAGTCTCTTTCATTCACCACACCCCTTTAACCTGTTAGTCTCTGCCTCACTGCCGTCCTCTCTCCATCATAGACCATCTCTCCTCCTAGTCACTAAGAAAACAGATACTGCCTACAAGTTTATCTATACCTGCACTCCTCCTTTATCTCTTTGCATCCTGATTTGACAGAGAGAAATCCTTCCTCCTACCCAAATTTAATCCTCTCACCTACACATGGACCCCATCACTTTCATACACTGAAAACCATGTTCCATCTCTCATTCCTTCTGTCTTTAGTAATTCCAGTCATTCTTTCTCAACTAGCTCCTTCTCATCAGCATTTTAAGCATGTTCAAATATCTACTATCTTAAAAAAAAACAGCTCCACAATTGACACTTCGTTCCACTCTAGCCCTACCTTTTCTTTCCTTTGCAGACAAGTTTCCTGAAAGAAGTTCCTATTCATCCCTCAGTCATTTTATCTTCTGCTCCCAACACTCCAATTTCCAAAGTCACCGATGGCTTCCTTGTGTTAGAGCCAAAGAACAATTTTATTTTTTCATTTATCTTCATTTTATGGATAAGGAAACTGAGGCTTAGCAAGGTTAAGAAATTTACCCCGGGTCTGGTAGATATACAAGGTAATACAGCTAAGCAAGTATAGGGCCAGGATTTGAACCTAGGTTTTCCTACACCTCACAGACGATTAGTCCTCAGTCTCTTTTGCTGGTTCCTCTGCATCATTGGACTGTCCCAGACTTTAATCCTCAGATCTTATATCTCTCAGTACTCATTGTCTTAGTAATCTCATCCAATCTCTCTAAATATTGTGATGCATTATCTGCAAAGATGCCCCCAACAATTTCTCCCATTGTATGTGTACATTGTTCCTTCTATCAGGAGGTGGAATTCATTTCTCCTCTTCTTTGAATCTGTGCTGGCCTTGTAACTTACTTTGACCCATAGAATGTGGTAAAATACAGTGAAATTAGAATGTGCCAATTCTGGGACTAAACCTTAAGAATCCTAGCAGCTTCTCATTTTGCTTTCTTAGAAGGCAGCTCCCATGTATAAAGCTTGTGCCGCATAAGTAAATGATGAAGGACTACGCGAAGAGAAAGAGATTCTACATGAAGGAGAACTGAGCCGGCACCAAGGCCCCAGACACTCATGTACCAGCTACAGCTGAGATCCCAGATAATTTTGGCTATATCAGTCATGGGAAACCCACAGAATCATGAGAAATATTAATAATAATTCATTGTTGCTTTAACCTACTAAGCTTGAGAGTCTCTTTTAACATAGCAATAGATAACTGCATACAAATGTCATCAACGTAATAAAGACTTCCAAGTCTATATCTCCAGCTTCAACATCTCCCCTGAACTTTAGGCTTGTATATCAAACTGCTTACTAGATGGCTACAGGGCATCTAACAGGTCTAACAAACTTTCTATTTTTGATAATAGCTTTATTGAGATATAATTCATCTACCATACAATTCACCTATTTACAGTGTATAATTTAACAGTTTTTAGTATATTCACAGAGATGTGACACAGGCCTTTGATTCCCACTTCATCATACAAAAACCCCTACCCCTGTTCTTAATAATCTTGCCAAATGTTTTTAAGCCCCAAATCTGGGATTCATCTCTGGTTCCTCTCTTTCCATCCTCCTACTCCTCATGAGATCCACTAGCAAGTTCTGACACCTTTATCTTTAAAACAGATAAAAAATATAACTACCTCTTTCCACTCCGACCACTCTCATCCTAGTCATGCCAACATCTCTTCTTGCCAAATCTATGGCAATAGCCTCCTAACTAGCCTTCTAGTTTCCATTCTAACTGGTCATTCACTAACGTGATCCTCAATCAGTTCTCCACAAAGCAGAGTGATAATTAAAAAACTGATCCTTTCACTCTCTCACTCAAAATCCTGCAATGACTTCCAATTATAGTATAAGATTCATACTGCTTACCATAGCCTACTAGGCTCTGGTTTATACCTGACTATGACTCCTACCATGTTCCCTCACTCTTACTCTGTTCTAGACACATTGGTCTTCTCTTTGTTCCTTGGAACCATCAAACTCACTACTGCCTCAAGGCCTTTTCACTACTACACTCTCCTTCCAGAATGCTCTCTTCAAATTTTCACATTGCTTGCTTCTTTCTTAATCAGGCCTCTGCTCAAATGCCACCTCCTCAGGAAGACTTTTCATGACCATGTTATCTCAAGTAAGAATCCTCCTTCTTCCAAAGAAAAAGCCACTTCTTATGACCATACCCTGATTTATATTTTCTTTCTAGTACTTATCTCTGTTTGACATCATATCTGACATTTATAATAGTTGCCTTGTGTTTGTCAATGGTTTCCCCTATAGTGGCAGCTATGAAAATGCTCTTTTCAGATCTTCTTCAAGAGAACTTGCAGGGAACATGAAAAACTTGTTAGCCTCTTAGAGCTTGTTTCTTTATCCATAAGGTGGGATATTCTAGCTTCTGTCCAGATCACATAATTATGATGAGGATAAATCATGTATTAAAAACCCATATAATATTTATTTTGTTAATTTTACAAAACATTATACAAAGATAAGGTTGTTTTTAAAGATCCATTTCAACCTGAAAATGCTGACCCATTCTGCTCTTTAAAAAATTTTGAGTCCACCTTTTATATAAGGATGCCCTCTACTGTTCTCTTGTATATCTACTTCACATTGAACGTAGGACTTGGTCTATATATGTCATCATTCTAGCCAAGGTTATTAGAGTAGGAATAATACTTGAAAGATCACCTAGTCTTATTTTATAGATTTGAGATCAAAGCACAGACATAATGGTAAAGTGCTTAAAATCAATCAAACCAGGCTTCTTGATTTCAAGTTCAGTGCTCTTTAATCAGAATGGAAATATAGAAGTATAAAAATACTACTGAGTTTGATTTAAATGTTCAGATAGACGGTATTCTCTTTCCCCAATACTTGTTCTTCCTTATAAATTAGTTATCCACATTAAATGTGTTGTTGGTGCTATCTACCCAGTCACTCAAGACAGAACCCAGAAGTTAGTTTTAATTCTGTAGTCTGCTTTATCCACCAAATAAACTTTATGTGGGGAAATTAATTTTACCTTCTAAATACCTTTTACTCTCTTTTCCATTTGGACTGCCCTCATTTCAACCTTCGTCTTTTTTAGCCTGTTTTATTTCAACAGCTTCCCAAGTGTTTAGCATCTTCCAGGTTCATTCACCCTTCATTCATTCAATAAAATTATTGGTTAAAGTCCTTATAATATTTCAAGCACTATGCTAGATATGAAGAATGAAAAGATGAAGAAGCAGACGTAGTCTATGTTCTCAAGGAACTCAAAACCTGGTAGAGAGATATGAATATGTAAATAAACATTGAATTCTGATTCCTCCAAAGTATCACCCAAACAGCCCATTGATGAGACAAAGCTGAGTTTACTCTCTCTGCAGTAAGGGGTAGCACTATCTCAACAAAGACTTAGTATCCACAAGTGGTGAGAGTGAATTTGAGACATTCATGATATTTTGAAATCTGATTTAAGGCAGGTCTTTCAATGGGAAGGGGGCTTGGTTATGATTGGATAAGAATCATGAAACAATAGTTTGACTGATGGACCCAGCAGGTGAGAAATTTGAGGAGAGGGGGTCGAAAAGTCTTTGGGTGTGACAACAGGTTGATGTTTTCTTTTTCTTTTTCTTTTTTTTTTTTTTTTTGAGTTGGAGTCTCACTCTGTCGCCCATACTGGAATGTAGTGGCCGCTCCCGGCCACCGCAGCCTCGACCCGCTGGGATCCGGCGATCCTTCCGCCTCAGCCTTCCGAGTAGCCAGAATTACAGGCATGCACTACCACGCCTGGCTGATTTTTAGATTTATTGTAGAGATGAGGTCTCGCTGCCCAGGCGGGTCTCGAACCCGCGGGCTCAGGCAATCCACTCACCTCAACCTCCCAAAGGCACGGGATTACAGGCTGAGCCACCGAGCCCGGCTTGGTTGATGTTTTCTATTGATTTGATGATTCTTTCGGTAAGGTCCTGGAATGTACAATAAAGTTTATTTGGAACTTTCAATTTTATGCGCAAAAGTTTCCTGGAATAGTGGAGTTGTGTTGATGAAACTAGTAGAACACTAAAATCATGCTGATGTAAGCAGAAAACTGAGTGATGGTAGGTGGCTTCACTTTTCAAGTACAGCCAAACATTATAGACACATGAATGGAGAAGTACTGTGGGAGCATGAAAGAGGGAGTGGAAGTTTGATCCCTGAAGTACAAGTGAGGAAAATCAGAAAAGATTTCACAGACTTGAACTGTCTCTTAAAAAGTGAATAATATTCCATTTATGGATATATTAACTTTGTTCAAGCATTCATCAGTTAATAGATATTTGAGTTGTTCTACTTTAGGGCTATTATAAGTAATGTTGCTATGAACATTCATGTGCACATTTTTGTGACCATATGGTTTTTCTTATTTTGGGTATATACCCAAGAGTATAATTGCTGGGTGTTATGGTAACTCTATGTGTAACACTTTGAGGAACTGCCAACATTTTTTCCAAGACCAAACCATTTTACATCTCTACCAGCAATGTATGAGGGTTTGAATTTCTCCACATCCTTGTCAATACTTGTTATTTTCTAGTTTTGTTTGTTTGATTGATTATAGCCATCCTGGTGGTATAGAGTGGTATCTCATTGTGGTTTTGATTTGCGTTTCCCTAATGACTAGTGATGTTGAACATCTTTTCATGTACTTATTGACCATTTGTATATCTTCTCTGGAGAAATATCTATTAGATCTTTTGACTATTTTAATTGGGTTGTTTGTCTTCTTATTGTTGAGTTGTAAAAGTTCATTACTTTGAATACAAATGCCTTATCATATATATGAATGGTAAACCTTTCTCCCATTCTGTGGCTTGTATTTCTACTTTCTTAATGGTATTCTTTAAAACACAAAAGTTAAAAAAAAATTTTTTTGACGTGAAAGTCATATAACACAAAATTAACCATTTGAAAAGTGAACAATGTAATAGCATTTAGTGCATTTAATTTTTTTCTTTTTTTTAACCTCCATAGAACTGCCAAGTCCAAAATATTAGTGCACTTAAAATGCTGTACAACCACAATGTCTATCTAGTTCCAAAATATTTTCAACATTCCCAAAAGAAACCCTGTATCCATTAAATGGTTGCCCCCCACCCATTCCTTCTTTCCTCCAGCTCCTGGCATCTACCATTCTATGTTCTGTCACTAAGGATTCCCTATTCTGAATATTTCAAATAAATGAAATAAATGTACAGTATGCTACCTTTTATGTCTGGTTTCTTCCATGTACTGTAATATTTTCTTTTCTTTTTTTTTTTTTTTGAGTTGGCATCTCACTCAATCACCCAGGCTGGAGTGCAGTGGCATGCTCCCTGCCACCCCAGCATCGACCCGCTGCGCTCAGGAAATCCCTCCACCTCAGCCTTCCAAGTAGCCGGAACTACAGGAGCATGCTACCACACCCGAGTAATTTTTTGATTTATTGTAGAGACAAGGTACAAGTTGCCCGAGCTGTTCTCGAACTCATGGGCTCAGGCAATCCTCTCACTTCGGCCTCCCAAAGTGCTAGAATTACAGGCTTGAGCCACTGTGCTCAGCCCTGTAATGTTTTCAAGGTTCTTCCACACTGTGGCATGGATCCGTACTTTACTCCTTTAAGATGATTGAATAAATAGGGAAGTATGAGTCCTCCAACTTTATTCTTTTTCAAGATTATTTTGGCTATTGTACCTTGCAATTCCATATTAATTTTAGAGTTTTTTTTTCATTTGTATAAAAAGGTCATTGAAATTTTGATAGGGATTTTATTGAATCTGTAGATTTCATGAATCCGTAGATTGCTTTGGATAACATTGCAATTTTAACCACATAAAGTCTTTTAATTTTTTTTTTTTTTTTTTTTTTTGAGTTGGAGTCTCACTCTGTCGCCCAGACTGGAGTGCAGTGGCCGCTCCCGGCCACCGCAGCCTCGACCTGCTGGGCTCCGGCAATCCTTCAGCCTCAGTCTTCCGAGTAGCCGGAATTACAGGCATGCGCTACCACGCCCGACTGATTTTTTTTTTTGATTTATTGTAGAGATGAGGTCTCGCTGCCCAGGCGGGTCTCGAACCCGCGGGCTCAGGCAATCCACTCACCTCAGCCTCCCAAAGGCGCGGGATTACAGGCTGATCCACCGAGCCCGGCTAGTCTTTTAATTCTTTTTTAAAAAGGATGTCTTTCCATTTTACTGGGTCTTTAATTTATTCCAGCAATGTTTTTTTAGTTTTCTTTTTTTTTTTTTTTTCTTTGCGTTGGAGTCTCATTGTTGCCCAGACTGGAGTGCAGTGGCACGCTGCTGACTACCACAGCCTTGACCTGCTGGGCTCCGGTGATCTTCCGCCTCAGTCTTCCAAGTAGCCGGAACTACAGGTGTGCGCTACCACACCCAGCTAATTTTTTATTTATTGTAGAGACGACGTCTCGCCAAGTTGCCCAGGCGGGTCTCGAACCCGCAGATTCAAGCAATCCACTCGCCTAGGCTTCCCAAAGTGCTGGGATTATAGGCTGAGCCACCAAGCCTGGCCTGTAGTTTTCAATATGGTTAAATTGATTCCTAAGTATTTTATTCTTTTGGATGCTATTGTAAGTAATGGTTTTCTTAACTTCCTTTTTAGATTTCTCAGTACTGGTGTATAGAAACACAATTTTTTTTTGTCTGTAGATCTTTTACTCTGCAACATTACTGAATTTGTTTATAGCTCTCATAGATGTTTTAGTGGATTCTTTTGGATTTTCTATATATAGTGTCATGTAATCTGCAAATAGAGATAGTTTTACTTTTTCCTTTCTAATTTGGATGCCTTTTATTTCCTTTCTTGCCTAATCAATCTGACTAAAACTTCTAGTGCAATGTTGAATAGCAGTGGTAAAAGCAGGCAATCTTGTTTTGCTCCTGATTTTAAGGGAATATTTTCAGTCTTTCATCATTAAGTATGATGCTAGCTGTGGGTTTTTCATAAATGTTCTCTATCGTGCTGAGAAAGTTTCCTTCTATTCTTAGTTTGTTGAAAGTTTTTTATGAAAAAAGGGTAGTTGAACTTTGCCAAATGCTTTTCCCGCCTTAATTGAAATTATCATGTGATATATTACATTAACTAATTTTCTTATGCGAAATTGCCCTGTATTCCTGGGATAAATCCCACTTGCTCAAAGTATATGGTCCTTTTAGTATGTCATTGGAGTCAGTTTGCTGGTATTTTATTGAAAATGTGTGCATTTACCTTCACATGGGATATTTGTGATGCCTTTGTGTAGCTTTGGTATCAGGGTAAAACTGACCTCAGAGAATGAATTAGGAAGTGTTCCCTCCTCTTCTGTTTTTTGGAAGAGTTTGAGAAGGATTTATGTCAATTCTTCTTTAAATGTTTGGTATATTTTACCAGTTAAACTAACTGATCCTTGACTTTCCTTTCTTGGGAGATTTTTTTGTTACTGATTCAACATTTTAACTTATTATAGGTCTGTTCAGATTTTCTGTTTCTTCCTGGGTCTGTTTTGGTAATGTGTGTGTCTCTGGGAATTTGTACATTTTATTGAGGCTATCTAATTTGTTGGCATACAAAAAAAATTTTGGTGGAATCTAATTTTTCTACCTTTTCTTTTGCTACATACACTTTTATTGTCAAATCTAAGAAACCTTTGCCTAACACATGGTAATAAAGACTTACTCCTAGCCGGGCTTGGTGGCTCAGCCTGTAATCCCTCTCTTTGGGAGGCTGAGGTGAGTGGATTGCTTGAGCCCGCGAGTTCGAGACCCGCCTGGGCAACTTGGTGAGACCTCATCTCTACAATAAGTCAAAAATTAGCCGGGCATGGTAGCACGCACCTGTAGTTCCAGCTACTCGGAAGGCTGAGGTGGAAGGATCTCCGGAGCCCAGCAAGTTGAGGCTGCAGTGCCCAGGAGCGGCCACTGCACTCCAGTCTGGGCGACAGAGTGAGACTCCAACTCAAAACAAATAAATAAATAAATAAATTTTTAAAAAAGACTTACTCCTACGTTTTCCTATAGGACTTTTGTAGCTTAGCACCTTCATTTATGTCCATGATCCATTTTGAGTTACTTTTTGTATAAGGCATGAAATAAAAGTTGAGGTGTATTATTTATTTCTGCATATAGATATCCAGTTGTTCCTGCATCATTTTAAAAGCTAATAGGATTTTTTTATGTCCATTAGTCTCCCAAACTTGGTGTAGAATTTAGCATCAGAGTGAGCGTGTTGCAGGGAGACTTTTAGTTCCGTGTCAGGTTAGAGGAGAGGGGAGTACAGCTATCTGAGAAAGGAATTTACTTGTTGGGCAATTCAGAACAAGGCAGGACATGTTGGCATCTCCCTCAGGCCTCAGCCCTAAGGCAGAGTGCAGAAGGCAGGTATTTTTCTTCAAGGTAGGCATTTACAGTGCTCATGCTGTCCTTCAGCTATCTGACATTTATCTAACATGCTGTAACTGTGTTGAGCTGAGCTAGGCTGACTGGCCCCAGCACAGACCTTTTTATGCTCTCCCATCCCATTCTCTCAGGACTCTACCCAGTGCTTCTCAAAATGGCTACAAGTAACCTGAAAGATCAACTAAGATTCGATAGTTTGTGGAAGGTGGGTGGGGGTAGTAGCAGTAGTAATAGTAGCAGATAACAAGAAGAGATGGACAGAAATAAAGAAGATGCACTTGGCAGGAAGTGAGGAGGAGGAAGGAATGTGGAAACCAGAAAATAGCTAGAAATGAATAAGAATGGCATCCGAAAAGCCAGTAGTGAGGCTTTAGCTTTTGCAGAGAGAAAGAAGGAGAACTTCAGTAGTTCAACAGCTGGCTGTGACAGCATTTAAGTTGGAAAAAAGTCACAGGGTGGGGCAGGAAGAATGGAGCACTCAGATACATTAATAGAAGGAAAACAGAAAAAGGCAACTCCTATCTCATTTCAGAGAAAAATCAAGAAATATGAAAGTGAGAAAGTTTTTTCCTGCCCTAAGGCAAACATTGCTCACACTTTCTTGGGGCCTAACCTCTATCCTTTAGGCCTTGCTAGAAAACCAAATCCACTCTGATGGTCTTGCCTCGATATAAAGATGGAGAAAGTGCAATTTGTCTCTGCCCAATTTGTTAGAACAGTGACAGGGATGTGGAAAAGATAATTGGAGAAGAGGGTGTGTTTCAGTTGTATCAAACTGCACTCCTGGAGGGCAGTGTAACAGAGTTAGAAGGTTACAAACTTTGTAGCAGGACAGACATGGGTCCAAATGTTGGTTCTGCCATTTTTCTCCTTGTGTGCTTTTGGACAAGTTACTTACCCTATCTGAGCTCTGATTTTTCTTTCTCCAAAATGTGAATTATTCATACTTCCTAGGGTTTTTGTGAGAATTGGTGAGAGAAAGTTGGCAAAGTCCTTTGCACAATGCTGGGTACACATCCTAGGTGTTCAGTACATGCCAGTTTCTTCCCCAGTCTCTTATCACTCACTGTATTCTAGGCACAAATGAAAACTATCTCCTGTTTCTAAAAGCTTTGATCTAAAAATTCTACTTCTAAAATTTTATTAAAAGAAAACATTCCAAAGAACAGAAAGCATTTTGTGGTCAAGAATGTTCACTGGGGTTTGTTAATAATCAGAAAAAAGAAAAAAATATTTTGAGCACCCTAAATGTAATGAAATACATTTATTAAAAACATCTGATAAAATAAAGTAAAATAAAAATAAACTTAAAATGGCATCCATGAAAACTTTTACATAGTGATGTATTTACATAACAGCATGAAGGTAACAAAAATTGATATACACAATTTTATATACAACTATCTTAACTTTGTTGGAAAAATGTATGGAAAAATACTGAGATGAAATACACCAAAATATTAATGACGGTTGCTTCTGGATGGAGGATTTTTTGTTTTGTTTTTTTTACTTTTCTACTATGTGCATGATATTATATTTATACTGAAAAAAATCAAAACTTAATTGCAGATTAATTTCAAGAGGCTCTTGAGGAATACTCTATGGCAATGAGAATGATCTACTATATGCAATAACATGGATGAATTTTACCAGCATAATGTTGAGCAAAATGAACCAGATACATAATAATATATAGTGAATGATTCCACTTCTATCAAGTATAAAAACAAGCAAAACATATCTATGTTACTTAATAATCAGGATAGTGATGACCTCGGAGTGGAGGAAGGTAGTAACTTTTGTGTCTGACTCCTTTTGTTCAATGTTACATTTGTGAAATTCATTGTGTGAGGGTGGCGGGGGAGCAGTAACTAAAAAGGGACACAGGTTTTCTGGAATCTGGTAATATTCTATTTCATGACCTGGGTGCTAGGTATGTTCAGTCTGTGAAAATTTAGCACGCTTATGGATCACATTTTTATATATGTTATATTTCAAGCAAAATTAAAAATAGGGTAGATGTATACATAAGTAGAATTATTGAGTGAGTGCAAATCTGGAGAGCCATCTTTAGAAGAAAAGAAAAACTCGTTTTGACCACAAGATGGCAGCATTAGCCGCTTAAAAATCAAATTCCAAGCCATCCGCACATTTTAAGAACCAATTATTTGTATTAGTCTGACCTTCTCTAATTTTCCAGATTTAAAAAATGCTATAGAAGGATGATTTGCCCAAAGACACGCTGCTGGTTGGAAGTCGATCTAGGCTGAAAACCCAGGTTTTTGAAATTGCTCTGCCACACCTACAACTCCTGTTTTCAGCTCTGGCTTCATCCTATCCTGCCGGAAAGAGGAGCTTTATCCAGAAGCGCTACTCTTTTTATAACTCCGGAAAATAGAGGTCTTCAACGGAATAGAAAATTCACGAGTAGAGTTGGCAGTCTTGACAGGCTGTGGCATGAAATTTCCTTATATGGCATTTCAAAAACATCACATGGCCAATTCTGCCTGAGCTGGCTTAAGCTCCAACTTCCTTAGATGTGAAGGGTCTGACCTGATGATCTCCATGTCTCTCTCTCTCTCTCTCTCTCTCTCTCTCTCTCTCTCTCTATCCCTATTTTGCTTTGCTTTTTGTTAATCCGTATTTCATTACATAATTTTGCTTTTTAATTTATTCTTAGGCATGAAGCATTGAAGTCAGTTCTTAAAAAATTGAGTGCCTGCAAGGCTTAGCGAACACATGGTGAATAATTCATTTTCTACAAACTACAAAAATTAGCAAAATTAATCTATCAGTAATTACCATAGTGATAACCTTTGAAAAGAAGCAGGTATAACTTTTATATCTTTTTTTTTTCTTGCTTGATGTTATATTTGTGAACTTCACTGAGTTGGAGAGAATCATGATACTGGTTCACCTGAGAGACTTCCGAAGGTCTGAATTACGAGGTGAGGAGGTCAAGTGTGCCTGATAAGTCCCTTTTCTTTGCTCTCTTTCTTTTCTTTTTATTTTAGAGTTGTGGGATACAAGTAGAGATTTACTACATAAGTAGGTTGCATGCAGGTGAAGTTTGGGCTTCTTGGCTCTCTTGCTAAAATGTCGATGAAATAATTTGAATTGAATATTTTCTAAAGAACTGCTAAGAATTCCCTGGCATCACTCATACTTCATATGCGGCCAAGGTCATTTCTGTCACTTAATAAGAAAACATGATTGTCAGCTGCCCTGCAACCTATTGAGTTCAGACTCCAGTTGATTCTACTCTTATCCCTCGCCCTGCTTCTTGTCACCAACAAACATCAAACTGATACAGGTAGAAAAACTTATCAGAGGGAAAACTCAGGTTACCAGAACTCTTGGTAGTTGAGAGTAAGGTTCTGGTTGATTTATTTTTCTGGGTAAGCAAGGGATAACCTGAAAAGACATCATTGTTTCAATGTTGTAGTTGAAAATCTTTCTAATACATGTGTCTCTTTTCTATGTTAGAGAGAGAACCTTAATATAGCATGGTTGAAGTGTATGATTTCATGACTTATAGTCACTGTCTTGCTCATCATTGACCATGTTTCAGGGCTGAACTAGTAACTGGAATGTAAGAACTTTAAAAGTAGTATAGTCCCTCGTTTTATAAATTAGGACACCAAGGTCCTGAGAAGGAAGCAAAGTACCCAAGGTGACAGGGGTCACAGGACTGGGAAGGTAGAGAACTAGCTTCAGTTTGAGCTTATGTCTTCTAAAATTGGGAAGGGAAATAATCTCACTTAATTTGAAGGTCCTGGCTAGCTTAAATAGAAGGCATACGTTTTCCTTTCTTCATTCACTTCTTAAATACCAGCCAGGAGCCGGGCTTGGTGGCTCAGCCTATAATCCTGCGCCTTTGGGAGGCTGAGGTGAGTGGATTGCCTGAGCCCACGGGTTCGAGACCCGCCTGGGCAACTTGGCGAAACCTCATCTCTACAATAAATCAAAAAATTAGCTGGGCGTGGTAGCGTGCGCCTGTAGTTCCGGCTCTTTGGAAGGCTGAGGCGGAAGGATCGCCGGAGCCCAGCAGGTCGAGGCTGCGGTGGCCGGGAGCGGCCACTGCCCTCCAGCCTGGGCAACAGAGTGAGACTCCAACTTAAAAATAAATAAATAAATAAATACCAGCCAGAACTCCACTGACAAAGTAAAGGATTGAAGCAATTTTCTGAATCATTTGGACTGAAACCCCATTGCATAGCTATAGCCTCTAAATATATGTGGTGTGGCTATAAAGCAATGTGACCAGTTTCCACAAACCACACAAGAAAACTGGGCACACTATTATATATTCATACTGCATGCCCTGGATTTTCCATGAATACAGGGGACAGGAAATCCAGAAATAACCCCCAAACTTGTTTTGAAACCAGTTTCTACCTCCACCTTCAACAAACCTTTTGCAAAAGGCCACTAAGGAGAAGCAAAATTGATTTACCCTTGCCATCACATTTCTCCTTATCTTTTCTCTTATTCTCTTATGCCTGTTCATTTCATCATTTCCTGGTACTAGTAGCAAGGCAAGTGGCAAAGAGGCCAACTGGGAGGGAGACTATATGGAGATGGCAAATGAAAAATAGCCTACTCATGGGTAAAAGACATATATTACAGGATTCTGGTTGTGATGCCTATACTACAAGTAAAAGAGGTTTGTTGTATCTCTCTCTAACTATGCCCAATAACCTTGCTACTCAAGGTGTGGACCAAAGACCAGCCACATTGGCATCACCTGAGCGCCTATTACAAATGCAGAATTCAGACTCCCAGAACATATCTTTCTTTCTTTCTTTTTTTTTTTTTTTTTTGAGTCGGAGTCTCACTCTGTCACCCAGACTGGAGTGCAGTGGCTGCTCCCGGCCACCGCAGCATCGACCTGCTGGGCTCCGGCGATCCTTCCGCCTCAGCCTTCCAAGTAACTGGAACTACAGGCGTGCGCTACCACGCCCAGCTAATCTTTTGATTTATTGTAGAGATGAGGTCTCACCAAGTTGCCCAGGCGGGTCTCGAACCCACGGACTCGGCAATTCACTCACCTCTGTCTCCCAAGGCGCAGGATGACAGGCTGAGCCACCGAGCCCTGCCCAGAACATATCTTAAGGAAGGATGATGAAATAAACATGCACAAGACAAAAGATAAGAAGAAATGCTACGGCACGGCTCAGTCAAATGTTTATCCTTAGTGATCTTTTGCAAAAGAGCCCCAAGTGATATGTGTGCATTCTGACGTTTATGAGGCACTGATGTAGAGTATAATGAAAATAACTCTGAATTAAGATCTGAAAAACCAGGTTTGTCTTCTTACTTCTGTCACTTAGTGGCCTAATAAATTTGTTTGCCGCTTCCTCTTCCTGAGCTTCAGTTTTCTCATGAGTAAAATGAGAGAATCAACCATAAGAACTCTGAATCTTTATGCACCAAGAATCTTTATGCACCAAGGTTCTAGGATTCCAGTTAACAGTGAACATTTGACTTTGGATGCATCCTTGTAAATTGCTCAACTTTCTTCCGATTAGCAAAGTCTATGATAGAAAAGCAGGTGGTAAAACATCGGCTCCCTTGGCCATTTCCAATTACTCTTTTCAGTTTGCCCCAACTCCACAGGTACTTCCGAGCATTCTGAGACTGGGTGGTTATGGCTATCACCATTCCCAGTTTTTCAGAGTGAGCCCACGTAAACAATAGGAGAGGGCAGCTGTGCTGATGGTGGGAAGGAACCAAGATCAGAGTCTGTCCCCTTGGGCTGGACCAGACAGAGGTAAATTCTGAAGATAAGGAAGGATAAGAACAGCTTCAGAAACCAATCCCAGTTTACCTGGCACTTCCTCCTCATGAGATCACTTAGAAAGAAGCATTAATTTTACCCTCAGTGTTTATTTTCCTCCTTCTGTTTTTCCATCTCTGGGATCAGGTCAAGTTGGCCCTCCCACCACTTAGTGTTTGACATGGCCTTATTTTTTAAAGTGAGCTAAAATGAGGCAGAAAAGAAAGATCACCAGAAAGAAAGATCACCAAGAAAGATCACCAAGGTCGTGTTCCACAGACAGAGAAAGATTTGAGTGGAGTAGCTCGTATCCCTCTCTGAGAAGATAGGAAACAAAAAACTCAGAGTGTTTTTCCTACTCTGTAAATACGGAACACATTACCTCTGGTCACCAAAATGTGTGGATTTCTCTCCACCAACAACCAATTCTCCAGATGACACCAAGTGTCCTGTACTTGAACTCAGCTCTACACCATCTACCAGGAGATAGCATCAGCTCCCACAGGTTGAGAGCTCGGTCCCACAAGACTACCCTCCACTTCAGATGCCAGTTGCAAGTAGTAGGATGTCAGATATATTTCTGGTGGATTGGATAGAAATCAGGGGTTTCCATGATTCCCATCTTGGATTCAATTAATTTGTTTGAGAAACTCACAAAAATTCAGGGAAACGTTGACTTATGTTTACTAATTATTGAATTAATAAAAGATATAGACAAACAGCCGGATAAAGTGATATATAGGGCAAGGTCTGGAAGGGTCCTGAGCTTAAAAGCATCTATCCCGGGGAACTGGGGTATGCCACTTCCTGTTGGATATGTTCACCAGCCTGGAAGCTTTACAATTCCTGCTTCATGATTACATCACTGACCACTAATGGTCAACTCAACCTGCAGCCTCTCTCCTCCTCTACCCAAAGTTGGGGGAAATGACTGAAAGTTCCAAATTTCTTATCATATGGCTGGTTCTCCTGGCCACCAGCCCCCATCCAGACTCTGTCCAGGATCCCCCAGCTATCAGTCATCTCAATAGCATGCAAAAAGACATTTTGGGGACTCTACGGGTTTAGGAGCTGTGTGCCAGGAGCCAGGGACAGAGACCAAATATATATTGCTTATTATATCACAGTATTGTCACTAGGACTGCCCAGACAGCCATTTCTTATTTCTTGTTTTTGCTGTAGTTGATGCCTAATCACGTGCTTGCTTAAGTATTCTGACATGTACGTAGCCACCCTTACACAGAGTTTCTCAACCCCTCGTTCCTGGGGAAAACTTTTAACAAGTTTTCCTTCAGTCTTTATCTACAGGCACACCTGCTTAAGGAAGCTAGACTGCTCAGCCCAAATGCCACAAATGGTAATGTGATCTCCTGCTAGATACCAGAGAAAGTCCAGACCTGCTATAAGAGCAATGCAGACCAGAGCGGGTGACCCCCCAGTTGCCTTTAGCTCATTAGCGTATCATTATAATGCTATATCCTAGTCATTTGTGTACAAAATATATGGTTTGTGAATTGTGCCTGCGCATCTGGAATTCCACTTTGTTCATACTTGCATACCTTTTCTGCCCTGCACCTGATTCTTAAAACTCCCACGCCTCCGCCTCCCATTGCTCAAGGAGAAGGTGCCTTTAGAGCATAAAACATAGAAAAGCAGGTGCATTCTATCTTTCTTTGGCTACTATCTAAAACCTGATTGCCTTTTTTATTGTTGCTCTTTCTTTGAGACAATGAAAAATAAGGAAAGGACACAGTTTACTGGTGACAATATCACACCTTCAAACCTCAAGTAACCATCTGCACACCCTAAGTACTTGTTCCAGTTACAATTTCTGCATAATAAGCTTGTGCTAACCTTAGTGGCACAACAATTTTATTATGCTCACGGTTCAAGAATTTGGGCAGAGCTTGGCTGGGTGATTCTTTTGCTCCTTATGGTGTCAACTGAAGTCTCTCGGGGATACTTAAATGATGAATGGGGTAGTCTGGAAGATCAAAGACGGATTCACTCCCATGTCTGATGGATGCTTGGGAGGGGTTGCCTATAAGACTGGATTCACTGGGGTGGCAGTCCCAGCATAATTAAACTTTTTATATGGCATTGGCTTCCCTCAGATGGGTTAATCTAAAAATACAGGTGGAAGCTGCATTTTATAATCTAACATCAGAAATCACTTCTGGGATGTTGTACTGGTTGAAGCAGTCACAAGCCTGCCTTGATTCAAGGGGAGGGAACATAGACTCCACTTCTAGATGGAAGGAGTGGTAATGAATTTGTGGTCATTTAAAAAACTTCTGCAGTATCCAGGAGATAAATAGCACTGAGGGAACACGCTTTGTTCAGTTCTATACTGAAACATGTATACTGCTAAGGATTTGTTTTTCTCGTCTACTGTGAGGTCTACACAAGAGGTTAATGTAGGCATCATAGCTGTTGGTACCCTAAAGATTCACTAAAAAAAATCACTGACATGAGGCAGATTGATTAATAAGAGAAAAGACATACAAATATATTTAACATGTGTATACCTGGAGCCTTTAAAATGAAGACCCAACTTCCCAATAAGTAATAGAAGTTTATATATCATCTTGAAATTACAGAGAGAACACGGACTCAGAGTATGTCCCAAAGCAGATTTTAGCAGCAAGAAAGGTTATAGGAGAAAGAAAGGAAGAGGCTTGGCTGGCAAAGGTGGCGTTGTTATGTAGATGAAAACCCCTTCAGTCAGAATAGATGGTAAATCCTTCCTTCCTTCCTTCCTTCCTTCCTTCCTTCCTTCCTTCCTTCCTTCCTTCCTTCTTTCCTTCTTTCTTTCTTTCTTTCTTTCTTTCTTTCTTTCTTTCTTTCTTTCTTTCTTTCCTTCTTTCTTTCTTTCTTTCTTTTTTTCTTTCTTTCCTTCTTTCTTTCTTTCTTTCTTTCTTTCCTTCTTTCTTTCTTTCTTTCTTTCTTTCTTTCTTTCTTTCTTTCCTTCTTTCTTTCTTTCTTTCTTTCTTTCTTTCCTTCTTTCCTTCTTTCCTTCTTTCTTTCTTTCTTTCTTTCCTTCTTTCCTTCCTTCCTTCCTTCCTTCCTTCCTTCCTTCCTTCCTTCCTTCCTTCCTTCCTTCCTTCTTTCTTTCTTTCTTTCGAGTCAGCGTCTCACTCTGTGGCCCACACTAGAGTGTAATGGCACACTCAGAGTCATTGCTGCCTCAACCTGCTGGGGTCCAGTGATCCTTCATCTTCAACCTTCCAAGTAGCTAGAATTATGGGCACGTGCCAAAATGCCTAGCCAATTTTTAAAAAAATTATTATAGAGACAAGGTCTCGCCACGTTGACCAGGCTGGTGTTGAACCCCTGAACTCAGGCAATCCTCTTGCCTTGGCCTCCCAAAGTGCTGGGATTACAGGATTGAGCCACCGTACCCAGTGGTAAATGTTTCTTTTCAGACTTCTACAGATGTCAGACTTTCTCTCCTGTATATAGGAGTCACAGAAGGGGGAAGCTGGTTACATTAATGGAGATTTTCTACAGATGCGAATTTTACCAACAAAGGACAGCTTTGCAAGGCCATTTGTTTGCTGACTCTGGGGTAACATTTCAAAATATAAAGAAATATATTTTGGGGTAAAATATTGTAATTTCCTTCTGCAAGCTCAATAGATACTGAGGATGCTCTTTGGTCCTCTCCGTGGCTCACATCATATTTTAGTTCACTGGATCTTAAAACATTGACCTAAAAGGAGGAAGCAAGTGAGAATATACAAAAATGTGTGCAATGACTTACCTGCGCCCTTTCTTTCTCTCCCTTTTAAAAAGATCTAGATGGGCTAAGCCACACACTCTCTGTCTCCTTTCTCCTGGGCTGTTCCCTGGTCCTGCTCAAATTTCCAAGAGCCAGGGATTGGTGTCTTACTGCACTATCCCTCTAGGATCAGAACAAACAAGAAGAGCAAACTCTGCAGAAAAGAAGGGATCTCAGGGAGCCTAAAGAAAGCACAAGGGTTTGTTTGCTTTAGGCCAGTTTTATTTACATTTCCTATATTCCACCCTAGCAGGGTGGTCTCATTGTGTGGCTCTGTGGCCTCCAGAACTCCACTTTATTCTTGATCCACACCAGATCTCCTGTTCTGAGCAGGAAGAGGGACTTTGGGGCAAAATACTGTAATTTTAACCCACTTCTTTCTTTCTCCCGGCTCTCCCTGCTCTTATATAAAGATCTTTTGTCACACAGACAGGCCTCTGTCCTCAGAAATTATACCATGCTAAGCCGGACTCGGTGGCTCAACCTGTAATCCCGCGCCTTTGAGAGGCTGAGGTGAGTGGATTGCCTGAGCCCGCGGGTTCGAGACCCGCCTGGGCAGGCGAGACCTCATCTTTACAATAAAATCAAAAAATTGGCCGGGCGTGGTAGTGCGCGCCTGTAATTCCAGCTACTCGGAAGGCTGAGGCGGAAGGATCGCCGGATCCCAGCAGGTCGAGGCTGCGGTGGCCGGGAGCGGCCACTGCACTCCAGTCTGGGTGACAGAGTGAGACTCCAACTCAAAAAAAAAAAAAAAAGAAATTATACCATGCTCATTCCCACCCCCTTGAGTTTGTTCATTAATTCCCCCTTCCTCCTCCTACCACTAGTGCTT
This sequence comes from Cephalopachus bancanus, assembly GCA_027257055.1. NCBI lineage: Eukaryota > Metazoa > Chordata > Mammalia > Primates > Tarsiidae > Cephalopachus > Cephalopachus bancanus. The sequence continues at coordinate 475,098 of JAPVLO010000723.1, read as the reverse complement.
GTACCAACTAAGCTAACACTTAATGGTATTCTTGTAACAGGCACTCATTATTTCACATATCAGCTTTGAGTTTCCAACTATGCTGTCAATACCTTTAAAACTCAGGCCACCCTGCTGTAGCACCCTCTATTCCTTTATGTCGCCAACATCTTCTACTACCATCATAATCCAAGCTTTCCATTAAAGTCAGCTGATGTCTTTGTTCAAAACACAGATGTATTAGGTCCACTTCAGATCTACAAAATTGTTAATGTAGAAAGTCAGATAAAAATAAAGTTGTGAGCAAAGAAAAATATCAGACAGAAAAAATGACATTATATAGTAATAACAGGATTGTTCCACCAAGACATAGTAATTTTAAATGTCTATGTACCAACCAACAGAGCTGCAAAATTCATAAAGTGAAAATTGATAGAACTAAAACAAAAAAACAGACAAATCCACAAATATGGTTGAGAAGTTCAACAGCTCTCTTTCAACAATGATAGAACAGAAAATCAGCATGCATTTAGAACTTAAAACCACTAGTAATCAACATAAACTAATCAATATTTATAGAATGCTCCACCCCACAACAGTAGAATACCCATTTGTTTCATGTGCCCGTAGAACATATGTCAAGATAGACCATGTCCTGGGCAATAAAACAAATGTTAGCCTATTTAAAACAGTGGAAATCATACAGTCTGACCACAAAGGAATAAAATAAAAAATTAATAACAGAAAGATAGCAGAAAAATCAATGAACACTTGGAAGCTAAACAACACAATTCTAAATAATCCATGGAACAAAAACAAATTTAAAAATACATGCAAATAAATGAAAATACAAAATATCAAAATTTGTGGGACATAGCTAATACAGTGTTGAGAAGAAATTTATAGCATTAAATGCATAGATTAGAAAAAAGAGACTGAGCCCAGTGGCTCATGCCAGTAATCACAACACTTTGGCAGGCTGATGTAGGAGGATTGTTTGAGCCCAGAAGTTCAAGAACTGCATAGGTAACAAAGTGAGACCTTGTCTCTAAAAAAATTAAAAAAAATTAGCCAGGCGTGGTGGTGTACCAGCTACTTGAGACGCTGAAGTGGAGGGGATCAACCCAGGAGGTTGATGCTGCCGTGAGCCATGATCTTGCCACTGCACTGTAGCCTGGGCAACAGAGTGAGACCCTGACTCAAAAAAAAAAAAAAAAAAAGAAAAGAAAAGAGGAATGATCCCAGATATATAATCTAAGCACCTTTATCAAGAAACTAAAGTAAGAACAAAATAAGCCCAAAACAAGCAGAAGGAAGGAAATAATAAAAATAACAGGAAAAATCAATGAAATTGGGGAAAAAAAATTTTTGAGAAAAAAAATCAATGAAACAAAAAGCTGGTCCTTTGGAAAAAAATCAATAAAACTGGCAAATATCTAGCAAAACTGACAAAAAAAGAAAATAACGAATTACCAATATAAGGAATGAAACAGGGGATATTACTATACACCCTGCAGTTACCAAAAAGATAATAAGGAATACTATGAAAACCTTTACACACATAAATTTGACTACTTAGAGTAAATGAACCACTTGCTTGAAAACCATAAAGTACCACAATTTACCTAACACAAAGTAGATCATTTAAATAACCCTATAACTAGTAATAAAATTGAATTATTAATTATAAAATTCTAAAATAAATCTCCAAGTTCAGATGGCTTACTGGAAAGAATATACTAAATGTTTAAAGAAGAACTAACACATTTCTACACAATCTCTTTCTGAAAATAAAAGACTTTTCAATTCATTTTATGAAATGAAACCCCGATAACAAAAGAAGACAAAGATTGTAAGAGAGAGAGAGCACTTTAAAATATTGACAAATAGAATTCAGCAATATAACAAAAAGAGTTATACATCATGACCAATGGATTCCATTCAAGAACAAAGGTAGCTACATGGGTAATTACAAAAGACAGTAGTATTATATTTGTTACGGTTTGTAACTCCTTTTTTCTCTGCATGATTTGAAAAGCAAGTAAATAAAATAATAATTATAAATCTAATATTGATTGGCACACAATGTGAAAAGATGCAATTTGTAACAATAACAACATAAAAGAGGCATAGAACCGTAAAGCAGCAGAATTTTTTATACTATTGAAACTAAGTTTTTAATTCATGCAAAACTGATTGTAATAAGATTAATGTTAATTGTAATCCCCAGGATAGCCATTAAGGAAACAACTTAAAAATACAGAGAAAAAGAAATGAGAAGGGAATCAAAACCTTACAGTAGAAAAAGAAAATCACAAAAAAATGAAGTAATGGAGCACTGGATAACAAAAAGTTATGAGAAACGTAGAGGACAAAGTAAAATGGCAAAAGTAAGCTTTCCTTACCAGTTCTTGCCTTAAATGTTAAGGAATTATACTCTACAATTAAAAGACAAAATTGGTAGAATGGATTAAAAGAGTGATCCTGTCTACATATGCTGTCTACAAGAGATTCATTTGAGATCCAAAAACTACTGATACATGTGACAACCTGGATGAATCTCCAGAGAATTATGCTGAGAGAAAAAAGCCAATTTCAAAAGGTTACATGCTGTATTTTCCATTTATATAACATTCATGAAATGACAAAATTAGAGAAATGGAGAACAGATTCATGGTTGCCAGAGGTTAAGAGAATATGTTTGTGAAGCAAGTAGATGATGCTGTAAATGGGCACCACGAGGGAATCTTGCTGTGATGGAACGGTTCTCTGTCTTAATTATTAATGTCAATACTTTGGTCATGATATTGTATTATAGCAAGATATTACCACTGGGGAAATCTTGGGTAATGGGTACATGGGATCTCTGTATTATTTCTTACGACCGCATGTGAATCTACAATTACTTCCAAACAAAAATGTAATTTAAAATATCAGAATGCAGCTAGGCTCAGTGGCTCAACCTGTAATCGTGTGCTTTGGGAGGCTGAGGTGAGTGGATTGCCTGAGTCCGCGGGTTCGAGACCCGCCTGGGCAGCTTGGCGAGCCCTCATCTCTACAATAAAGCAAAAAATCAGCCGGGCGTGGTAGCGCATGCCTGTAATTCCGGCTACTCGGAAGGCTGAGGCGGAAGGATCTCCCGAGCCAGCAGGTCGAGGCTATGGTGGCCGGAAGCGGCCACTGCACTCCAGTCTGGGTGACAGAGTGAGACTCCAACTCAAAAAAAATAAAAATAAAAATAAAATATCAGAATGCACAGAAAGAAAAAAATTCCGATGACAATGCACTATCTCTAGGTGATAGGATTAATAGACGCCTTTATTTTTATTTGAGGCTTTAAGATATTTTTGAATTTGTCTAATATGAACTACATTATTTGCTTATTTGTGTTATTTGTGCAGATAAATGTGGGAATCATTGAAATGGGCCTCTTCTTCTCCCCCCTCCCCACAAGACACTCAGGTTACTTAAGCAACCTTCCCACATTCACCACCACTCCACCCCAGTCTTATGTGCATTTAGATCTTGTATTTGCACTATAGAATCTACCTAACCTAGCTAGCGGAAATCAAAGCCTTACTTCAAGGCTAGGATCTATGAGTGGATTTCAGGATTTAATACAGGGGAAAAGACAGGAATAGGATTTGGAGGATTGGGGCAGGGCACAAGAACCTTTGATATATCCATAATAAAATACACAATACACGACCTGGGAAATGAGAGAAAGTCTCCTAGGATATGGTCGTGCTTGTCTTTTCTTTTTTTGCAATCACCCACCCAGCTTTACAAATAAGTCAAGCAAGAGGCACCTGGCTCTTTTTCTACTTTGGAAATGGTGATTGATTCTTGTCTTCTGAGGAATGAGTGACTTTCCCTAAACAATAAAGCTAAGCCCTGAAAATCATGTGAAAGACACCAAGGTTTGCCCTTGATTAATTTCTTATTTCACCTTGTTCTTACTTCCTAATGTGGAAAGCATGTGGTATGTTTCAGTTTTAAATGAGAACTGCTGGCTTGGATTTGTGAAGAATCTTCCTCATTGTTTCTTTTCTTTTGGAGGAAAGGAATTCAGTTAAATTTTTTCCAGCATTTTATTATGAAATTTGCAAAGATGCAGAAAATTTGAAAGAATTTTACAAACACTTGTATACTCATCACCTAGATTCTACAATTTGTATTTTATTGACTGTGCCTTATTACACATTTATCATTACCCATGCTATCTATTCATTAATCATTTCATCTTATTGTTTTGACCCGTTTCAAAGTACGTGGCAGACTTCAGTATACTTGCCCTAAATACTTGTGCATGCATGTCATTAGTTACAGTTCAATAATTGCCTAAGTTTCTTTTTTTCTTTTGCTGTAAAATTCATATGCACAATTCTTAAGTGGTATATTGGCTAAGTTTTGACAAATGCTGTCAGCCCTCAGATTCAAACAACCTCGGATCAAAAATATTCCCACAAAATTAAATTTAAAAAATAACAATACAAAAATAAAAAATAAATAAACAAACAATATAGTATAACAACTATGTAGCATTTACATCATATTGGGTATTATAAAGTAATCTAGAGATAATTTTAAGTATACAGGAGGGTGTGTTGCATATGTTATATGCAAATACCACACCATATATAAGGGACTTGACCATTCTCAGATTTTGGTGTCTGAGAAGGGTCCTGAAACCAATCCTCTGTGGAAACCAAAGAATGACTACATGCAACCGTGCAATCCAAACTTTTGTCAAGATATAGAAATTGTTCATCACTGTAAGAAATTTCCCTCATGCCCCTTCCCAATCATTCCCCACCCCTAACATGCTGCAGAGGTCACTAGAGTTCTGATATTTTTGCACCATAGTTTAGTTTTGTCTTTCCTAGAATTGATTAATGGAATCATGCAATATACCCTCTTAATGTTTGACTTTTTTCACTCAGGTCAGAATAATGCATTTGAGAGTCATCCATATTGTGTGCATTAGTAGTTTGTCTCTTTATTGGTGAGTAGTATTTCATTGTATGAGTATACCGCAGTTTATCTGTTCTTCTACTGATGGATACTTGCCCTGTGTTCAGTTTTTGGTTATTATGAATAGAACTTCTATTGCTGCTTTTGTGTGTTAATAAATGTGTCTAATTTGAGGAAGAACCCTAAGGTATTGCAATTGCAGGAGTGGGGTGGAGGTGGGGAATGTGTTTGTCTCCCACATGGTGGTCTGTGAACTGGACCTTGGCTTAGTGGTTGGTCTCCTGAGATGGTATCAGGCCCTAGCCTTCCCTCAGCCTAGTACAAAGGAATGCCAATGTCCCTGGCTGCAGGTTCTTTTACTCATAAATTGCCCTGTTGGAGAAGGCCTGACTGCATTCAAAAGTTGCTTTCAATGTGTGATTTAACCTTTACAATTTCAAATCAGCTAGTTTTCTCACTATCCACAAGTACCACTCTAATACTACCTTCCACGATGTTTAGTGTGGACAATTAAATATCCTATTGAAGTCTATTGAGTGTCTTCATTTCCATTTGTGCCACCTATCATCATAAAGTTAGTGTGATTATTTTAATTTTGTAATTTGTAAAAGTAACATGAAGTGAAATTGACTTGAGGAGGTATACAGTTGTATGAATTTTAACACATTGTAGGAAAAACAGTCTTTTAATGGCAAACTGGGCGTTGTCTATAAAGCACCCTTCCGTGCCGTCTGATTCAGGTCTGTTTATTGTCTTTGAGCAGTTTTGCAAAGAGTGAAATTATTTGGTAAATTGTAAGTAGCTGATAGATATGTGAGCTCTGTCTTATCCAGGAGAGTTTGGATTGGCTTCCCCTCCTCTCTGTAGAAAAACCAGTTTAACCTCTATTTGCAATTCAATTATTTCACATAGTTGTGTGCTTTTTCACTTTTTCTTTGAACTAGTGATAACATCTTTTTTTTTAGGTTGGAGCCCCACTCTGTCCCCAGGCTGGAGTGCAGTGGCAAGACCATGGCTCAGTGCAGCCTCAAACTCCTGGGTTCAAGCGATCCTTCTGCCTCGGTCTTCTGAGTAGCTGTGACTACAGGCGCGTGACAACACACTCAACTGTTTATTTTTATTTTTATTTTTTTGTAGAAATGAGGTCTCAATATGTTGCCCAGGCTGTTCTTGATCTACTGAGCTCAAACAATCTTCCCGCCGTGTCTTCCCAAAGTGCTGGTATTACAGGCATGAACCACAGCACCCAGCCAAACTACAATTCTTCATATGAGTAAAAAAACAAAAAAATTAAACTTTTCCCATTTTTTTGTTGAAATATAGCTCACATACAGTAAGTTTCATTCTCTTAAAACATACAATTCAGTGTGTTTTTTTAGTACATTCACAAAGTACATGCTCAGAACATGATACCCCAGATGTGACACCTTATGGCATACTGAGTATTTTATGCTGAAGGAAATTGAGAAAACCACAGAAGTAGGAAGGTCTCTCTGACCTTCTCCACACCCCTCTCTCCTGAAGAGGACCACAGAAACTAGAATTCTCTTTACCCCTTTTCCCTGAAATGGTCACTAAAATGTTAAAAGGTCATTCTATGGCTTTATCCTTCCCTTTTCTCCTGAAGACTCTCATGTGACAGATACCCACTCTACACCCACAGAAAAAGAGCATTATCATCTCTGAAGACAAAGAGACACAGAAAATAATCTGAACAAACAAGCTTTGCTGAAGTTTCACCCAGTTCATTACCATTATATTATATCCCTTTTTGTCCAATCATGTTTCTCCACAACTATCCACTTCTTCATCATACTTGCATAAATCACACAGATTTTCTTGTTTCTTTGGGTCTTTATTTTTTTATGAAGGCTCCCATGTCATGTAAAATTAAGTAAATAAGCCGGGCTCGGTGGCTCAGCCTGTAATCCCGCGCCTTTGGGAGGCTGAGGTAAGTGGATTGCCTGAGCCCGCAGGTTCGAGACCCGCCTGGGCAACTCGGCGAGACCTCATCTCCACAGTAAATCAAAAATTAACTGGGCGTGGTAGTGCGTGCCTGTAGTTCCAGCTATTTGGAAGGCTGAGGCGGAAGGATCGCCGGAGCCCAGCAGGTCGAGGCTGCGGTGGCCAGGAGTGGCCACTGCACTCCAGTCTGGGCGACAGAGTGAGACTCCAACTCAAAAAAAATTTAAGTAAATAAATTTACATACTTTTCTCCTATTAATCTTTGTCAGTTTTATTTTCAAGCTCTGCCAGAAGCCTTAAGAGGGTTGGAAAAAATGTTCCTCCCCTGAAACAGCAATCACCACTAATTCCAGAACATTGAAAATTATCTTTTAACTTACATTTGAGATTCATCCAAGTTGTTGCATTTATCAGTAGTTTATTGCTTTCTATTGCTGAACAATATTCCATTATATAGATGTACCGCAGTTTATTGTTTATTGAAGGATGTTTGTATTGTTTCCAGTTTTTGGCAATTATGACTAGAGCTGCTATAAACATTTATGCACAGGTTTTTCTCATGCATTGTTATTTGATATTTTCTTTTCTTTTTAAAATTTTTTTTGAGTCAGAATCTCACTCAGGTGCCAAGGCTGGAGCGCAGAGACACATTCTCGGCCACTACAGTCTAGGCCTGCTGGGCTCAGGCAATCCTTCCACCTCAGTCTTACAAGTAGCTGGAACTACAGGTGTAAACCACCACACCTGGCTAATTTTTAAATTTATGTAGAGACAAGGTCTCACCAAGTTGCCCAGTCTGGTTTCGAACCCCTGGGCTCAGGCAATCTTCCCCCCACCCCCAAAGTGTGTTGCCATCTTAAAAAAAAACTGCAATTATTAGTTTATTAGTGTCATCCAGAACTTAGATGCTCAGTGTTTCTCCTGAACTTATATAAACAAACGCAAATGGAAAGAACAAGTCAAAACTATATAATAAAACACTCTCTATCACAAAAGTATATTAAATTACAGGAATGCTATTTTAATATACTACACTTTAAGAGAACAATAATCTCAAAAAACACAGAATTGTCAAATTGTTCCCTAAGCTGCTAAGCAGATAAACATGACTCTAATAAGTGGATTTGGGTTTTGTAAAGAAAAAACAAATTCAAATAAATTGAATAATCTGTACTGGGTGCAAAGTTTAAGTGTCTTCTTTCCTCATATCTTTTTGATTTATAAAGGGGTTACCACACGATAGGAAAATATGCCCTATTTTATTTTATTTTTCTTCTTTATTTTGTTTTAAAGATGTAGTGTACACGTCAGGATTAGGTACATAAGTGGTCTACGTAGAGGTGAAGTTTGAGCCTCCCACTGTTAATATGCCCTATTTTAAATGTGACATCATTATTTAAAAAGATTGCACAATTAATTCGAAATACTTTTAATGAAGAGTCTCAAGTTTCCTGAGCAATTCATATTTAGATAAATGGAAAAATACATTGACAGCCAGTACTCTCAGTCTTTACTGGGACTAATATCAACAAAAAAATTAATACGGCAGTCTTGTATTTTTTTTTTTTTTTTTTTTTTGAGTTGGAGTCTCACTCTATCGCCCAGACTGGAGTGCAGTGGCTGCTCCCGGCCACCGCAGCCTCGACCTGCTGGGCTCCGGCGATCCTTCAGCCTCAGCCTTCCGAGTAGCCGGAATTACAGGCATGCGCTACCACGCCCGGCTGATTTTTTGATTTATTGTAGAGATGAGGTCTCGCCTGCCCAGGCGGGTCTTGAACCCGTGGGCTCAGGCAATCCACTCACCTCAGCCTCCCAAAGGCGCGGGATTACAGGCTGAGCCACCGAGCCCGGCAGTCTTGTATTTTAAGCTCATGCTTTTGAGGATACATCCTCAGGTTTTCTTTAATGTGGAACTTCAAAATATAACTACCATTACATGGTAATGGGAATTAAAGAATATAGGGTCCTCGTGTAAAAATTAGTACATACTTTTCTATTAGTCTCTTAAAAACACACTTTTTTAAAGCAATTGTTTTTATTTGAATTGAACAGAAGAAGAACTGAATTTAAACTATAGTTAGTACTAAACTTTAGGTCGGGGATCTTTCATTTATAAAGCACATTGGTTTCTAGAGGTAAGAATAAACTCCAACCTCCATACAGATCTTTTTTATTGCAGTTTATCACAGATCTCTTCTTTCTTCCACAATATTACTGAAAAAATACACTTTCGAAATGTTTGATTGTAATAATCCCACGTTGTGAGTGGATTGGTTACTCTTTACTTTGTGTATACAGGTGAGCTATATGAAATTTGTTATCAATTTATCAAGATTTTAGACTTTGGATTATGGATGAAAACTGTCTCCATGTAACTTTTATTACCCCTGTCATGATATGCAAGATGTGTAGACAAAAACTTTTTTTGCCTAACTATATGAAAAAATAAACCCTGTAATAATTCTTGTGATCCAAAATGGGCAAAAGCAAAAGACTAAATTCCTCTCAAGAAGAAAAATTTCAGACCTATGAAAAGAGCAATACTAATTTTTAAAATTGTATTTACTTAAAAGCATTCAGAATGTCAACAAAACAGCTGCAATTGTTTTTGCAATTAGAGTAGTATTCAGTTAACAAAACAATTATTTCATGTATGCTGCATCAGAGATAACTGGAGATTAAAAAAAAAACTACCATTCACGTATATAACTAATTTGTGCTGTGCACCAGCGTGAACCTGCTTTAAATTTCCATGCCAATTTATAAGCCCCATATGGCTCCAGGCAAGGTTAGTGACTATTGAAAATATCACCAGGACAGGGCTATCTAAAGGCATATTTGGTAGTGTATTAACTATACCAAAAAAAAAAGCACTGAGCAGTTTAAACACAAATTTTATGCAGCTTTTTTTTCCTTAAAAGAAGTGCATTGTGTATAAGGGGACTTATACATATACATATAAATGCTTTGCAGACAAGAAAAAAAACCTGCAATAAAACCAACTTATTCATCATCATCTTCCTCCTCCTCCTCATTCTCTTCATCTTCCTCCTCTTCCTTCTTTTTCTTGCTGCTTTCAGCCTTGACAACTCCCTTTTCTTGCAGCATCAGGCTTTCCTTTAGCTCAGTAGGCAGCAATATTCTTTTTGTATTTTTCCTTCAGCATCTCAGGCTTTTCATAAGACTGCTTGTCATCTACAGCAGCGCTATTCCACATCTTTCTGTTTCTTTGCCCCATCACTAATGGATAGGTTGGGATGTTGTCCTTTGATTTGGGAGCAATACTCAGAACAGAATGAGAAAAAGGCTGAAGGAGGCCTCTTGGGTGCATTGGGACCTTTGAACTCTTTCGTTGTTGTTTCTCCTTTAGGAGTGATATAGGCTTCCATTTTTCTTTCATCGTGGGCCTTGTCCATTTTTTGCCATGTCTTCAATTTGTTTTTCTCTCTAGCATACACGGGCTTCTACATCTCTGAGCACTTCTTAAAATTCTCTGAGAAGTTAGTTAGTGTCTGGATGCTTCTTCTTGTTCCCCTCCCAACAAGTTTGCATAAAGAACACCTATGATGATCTTTTGGTTCTCAGCCTCTTAGGCTCATCTTTGTGCACGTTTAGTTAATTGTTCATCAGCAAGGCACAGAGTCGCCCAGCGCCAGTCCAGCTCTCACTTACCCTGGGGCTGTCCCTATGTGGCTCAATGTACTGAAATCCCATCTTATTTTTAACATCTGCTATTTTTTTTTTTTTTTTATTTTTTTATTTTAGAGATGGAGTCTCACTCCGTCGTCCAGACTGGAGTGCAGTGGCCGCTCCCGGCCACCGCAGCCTCGACCTGCTGGGCTCTGGCGATCCTTCCACCTCAGCTTTCCAAGTAGCCGGAATTACAGGCATGTGCCACCACGCCCAGCTGAGTTTTTGATTTATTGTAGAGATGAGGTCTCGCTGCCCAGGCGGGTCTCGAACCCTCGGGCTCAGGCAATCCACTCACCTCAGCCTCCCAAAGGCGCGGGATTACAGGCTGAGCCACCGAGCCCGGCAACATCTGCTATTAATTATTATTGCTGTGATAGGTTTTTTCAATCAATGGCTATTTAGATTTATACATAGATTAGTTTTTGTTTACAATGGCAGATTGTATTTTCCAGAGATAGAGATAACCATGTCTCCTATCCCACATGCTCTTTCACAGTGTGACCTTGCCACTTCCCTATCAAAAAAATACGGTCTAATTCTTCTCTCCTTGAATTTGGATGTCCTTAGTGACTTGGATTAAACAACAGAATGTGGTAGAAGTGACACCGTGACAGTTCTGAGGCCAGATCATAAAAGGCAATACAGCTTCCACCTCGTTCTTTTGGAATGCTCCCTTCTGAATATTCCCATGGAGAAGCCATTTGTAGGTGCTATAGTCAACAGTGTCCACTAAGTACAGTCTTTGAGTTATTCCAGATTACATGCCAGACATGTGAGTGAAGATGTGCCAGATGCTTCCAGCCCATAGCCATTTGAGTCATCCCCGGCTATTTAAGACATTCCAGTTGAGGCCTCAGAGATTACAAAGCAGAGACAAGCCATTCTTGCTGCATACACAAGTTTTTGTGTGGACAGAAGTTTTCATTCCTCTAGGGTAAATACCCAAGAGTGTGCTTAAAAACAAAACTTTAATAAACTGTGTGTAAAAATCGAATTGGATTTTATTAGCAATTCATGAATTGGGCAACATCCTATCTATGAAATAAAAGACACTCCACTGGGCAAAGCAGAATAGTTAGGTTTTGTAAGCTAGTTTAAGCAGGAGCAAGAAAACAGCTTGCTGTAAATAGCAGATGGGTTAACATCAGATTACTTCAGGTAACTTTCCTTATATGGCTAAAGCAGAGGGAACTTGTTTATCAGACTGACTCAGGTTGACTGGGCCCCTTGGGATTGGTTGCTGTAAATCTCCTGTTCTTTTGAAAGCTAGCCTATTTTTAAGTTCAGCTTGATTACACAGCACGTAGTACAAGTGACTCCATTCTGGTTTGGTCTGGTTTGTCCAGCCCAGTTGTAGGAGCTCAATGACTTCCCATAAGTTCTATTTTACAAGTAGTATACTCAGTCACATGGGAAGTGTATGTTTAATTTTATATGAAACTGTCAAACTGTTTTCCAGAATGACTGTACAGTTTTAAATTTCCATCAGTAATATATAAGAGTTTCTGTTGTTTGCAATCTTCACCAGCACTTGGGATTGTCATTATTTTTTATTTTAGCGACACTAGTAAGTATGCAATGATGGCTCATTGTGACTTTAATTTGCATTTTACTAATGGAAAATAATGCTGAAAATATTTTCATGTACTTATTTGCCACTCATATACTCTCTCACCTGTAATTCCAGCACTTTGGGAGGCTGTGACAGAAAGATGGCTTGAGGCCGAAGGTTTGAGACTAGCCTAGGCAGCATAGTGAGATTCCTGTCTCTACAAAAAAGATTTGTTTAATTATCCAGGCATAGTGTCATGTGTCTGTAGTCTTATCTACTCAGGAGGCTAAGGCAGGAGGATCCTTGAGCCCAGGAGTTTAAGGTTACGGTTAGCTATTATTGCACCATTGCACTTCAGCCTGGGTGACAGAGTGAGACCCTGCTAAAAACAAGAAAGGATTTCTTATCCATTTTAATTGGTTATTTCAGACTGGCTTTAAAAATTCGAATCTGATAATGTCCCACATCTCCCTTCCCCACAACATGTTATATTTCTCATTTTATTCCTATTCAGTTTTTCTTTTTGATGTATATTCACTGAATTTTGACAAATATATACACCTGTGCAAACGATATCCCTGTAAAGTGATATGACATAATCATTACCCCAGAAAGTCCCCTTCTATCTCCACTTCCCAATTATTCCCTGCCCTCAAGACCCCAAATGTAATCAGTATTCTGATTTTTTCCACCATAGGTTTGTTTCCTGATGTAGACATATGTATAAATGAAATAATATAAAATGTATCCTTTTGAGTAAGGAGTAAGACTTCTTAGCATGATGTTTTTGAGATTCATCTATCTTGTGTGTATTAGTAATTCATACCTTTTTATTGCTGAGTAGTATTCCTCCATATGAATGAATAACAGTGTGTATCCATTCTTCTATTGATGAAAATCTAGACTGTTTCCAGTTTGGACTATTATGAATAAAGTTGCTATGAACAGTCATATGCAAGTCTTTTCCTGGATATACTGTCATTTATTTTGACCTGATACCTAGGAGTTGAATTACTGGATCATAAGATAGTTGTATATGTATTTTATAAGAAACTGCTGTTTTTTTCCTAAGTGTAGAAAAGTACTTCTATCATCCAAGATGCCTTAGTAATCTCTGACTCATGGGTTTTCCAGGAATAGAAGTACTCTTTATTCTGGAAATTGTAGAGGTGGGAAGATTTCCACCCCCTTTCTGTAGTATCAGAATTGATTCAAGAATATGTGTGTCTCTCCTAGCAGCTCTGCTCTCACAGCTGTCAACCCTGGTCAGGGAGAGTCAGGAAGGTTTAATTATAATGCTCCTGACAGTTTCTGAGCAGAGAGCCCAGTGCCTGCTGCACCAACAGCTGTGCTCAGCCTAAAGGTGCCGCGCTAAAGACTCACCTCCCTATATCTGGCTCTTCCTCTGTAAGCTTGCTTAATGGTCCAAGAATTTCATGTTTCCACATGCTCCGTGCTAGTCAGGTGCAGGTTGCAGACACACTCTAGCTTAAAACGTTTGCAATACTTTCTTCATCTTATTGACTTAGCTGCCAGTACAGGATACAACCCAGCAGAGCTCAAACCACTTAAGAATGAAGTTCCCAGTACAACCCATGGTCTCAGAGTTTATCACATTTGAATGTACACCTACTGACTGACTCAGATCAGGTCCTTCTAGGATCCATTTATGTGTCTTCTGACTCATTTTGCCCATGGCTAAAAAGGAGAGAAGGTGTACCAAGATACACTGAAACATAGGGAGCTTTTATTTGCCCCCTTCCAGAAGTACTCCTTACTTCCACCCATAGCACCTCAGCAGTGCCTCTTTTATGGCACTGAACACTTTCTAGCCTGTACCAATACTATATGAAGTGATTCGTTTACTTAATACCCCATCTTGTCCCGGAAAGAATTTGAAGTGATTTGCAAAAGAAAAGCAAATAAACATATACAGTAGATTTAAAATGGAATGAAAGGAAAGCAAGGGTGAGTATATAATGGAGGCAGGAATGCTATTTTTGTGCACTTCTTAGCACTCCTGATAGACAGTGAGGGCCATAAGGGAAGGACTGTGTTTTGTTCATCTTTTTATTTCTCACAAGGTCCAATCTATTTTTTTTTTTTTTTTTGAGTTGGAATCTCACTCTGTCACCCAGACTGGAGTGCAGTGGCCACTCCCGGCCACCGCAGCCTCAACTTGCTGGGCTCCGGCGATCGTTCTGCCTCAGCCTTCTGAGTAGCTGAACTACAGGCGCGCGCTACCATGCCCGGCTAGTTTTTTAATTTATTGTAGAGATGAGGTCTCGCCAAGTTGCCCAGGCGGGTCTCGAACCCGCGGGCTCAGGCAATCCGCTCACCTCAACCTCCCAAGGCATGGGATTACACGCTGAGCCACTGAGCCTGGCCAATCTATTTTTTAATAGCTTTAAAATTTTAGCCGGGCTCAATGGCTCAGCCTGTTATTCCGCGGCTTTGGGAGGCTGAGGTGAGTGGATTTCCTGAGCCCACGGGTTCGAGACCCGCCTGGGCAGCGAGACCTCATCTCTACAATAAATCAAAAAATCAGCCGGACGTGGTAGCACATGCCTGTAATTCCGGCTACTCGGAAGGCTGAGGTGGAGGGATCGCCGGAGCCCAGGAGGCGAGGCTGCGGTGACCAGGAGCGGCCACTGCACTCCAGTCTGGGCGACCGAGTGAGACTCCAACTCAAAAAAAAAAAAATTTATTTTATTTGAGTTGTGGGGTACATGTGAGGATTTACTACGTAAGTAAATTGCGTGCAGGTGAGATCTGGGCTTCTAACGAGCCCTCTCACCCCCTGATAGTAGACCAGACATCTAGTGTGTTGCCATATGCTCCCCTCCTTTCTCCCTCCCTCCCTCCCCTATCAGTGTCCAGCTTCTGCTGATCCTATCCTTGTGCTCGTGTGACCAGTGATCAGGGCCTGCTTATGAGTGAGAGTCTGCAGGGTTTTTTTTGTTGTTCTTCATCCATGTTGCTTCAAAGGCCATTATTTTGTTCTTCTTTAAGCTGCATAATATTCCATTATGGCTATGTACCACATTTTCTTTATCCAGTCTACTTTAAATGGGCATCTGTGTTGTTTCCATGTTTTTGCCATTGTGAAAAATGCTGCAATGAACATACGTGCTTGTGTATTTTTGGTAGGGTGATTTATGGTCCTCTGGGTATAGTCCCAGAAGTGGGATTGTTGGATCGTATAGGAGCTCTCAATTTTTAGTTCTTTGAGAAAATGCCACACTGCTTACCACAAAGATTAAACTAGTTTACATTCCCGCCAACAGTATAGGAGTGATCTCTTTTCTCTGCAGTCTCACCAACACCTGCTGTTTCTTGACGTTTTCATGGTCGCCATCCTGACTGGTATGTGGTGGTATCTCATTGTAGTTTTGATTTGCATTTCTCTGAAGGTTAGTGAGGCTGAGCACTAATTTCATGTCTGTTGGCTACTTGAATGTCTTCCTTTGAGAAGTGTCTGTTCATGTCCTTTGCCCAATTTTAATGGGGTGGTTTGTTTTTTTTCTGTCAATTCTTTTGTATTCTTTGTAGGTCCTCGATGTTAGGCCTTTGTTGGATACATAGCTTACAAATATAAAAATAGCTTCATATATCACAAAAATCACCCACGTAAGTTGTGCAGTCATCATCACATTTTCACCACTCTCCAAGGAACTTCATACCAATTAGCAGTCACTCCTAATTTTCCCCCAACTTCCAGCCCCCATGGCAATTATTGATCTACTTTTTGTCTCTATGAATTTGCCTATTTCGTAAAAATGGACTCATATAATATGTAATATTTTCTGTCTGGCCTCCTCTTAGCATAATATTTTCACAGTTTGTCTATGTTACAGCATGTATCAGTATTGGTTTCTTTTTGTGGCTACCTAATATTCCATTGTATGAATATACCACATTTTGTTTATCCATTCATCCATTGAAGGGCATTTGGGTTATCTCTAATTTTTGACTATTAGTAGTAATGCTGCAGCATGCATGTGCATACAAGTTTTTCTGTGTGCATGTGTTTTCATTTCTCTTGGGTATTTACATATGTGTGGAATT
Source organism: Cephalopachus bancanus (assembly GCA_027257055.1). Classification (NCBI taxonomy): domain Eukaryota; kingdom Metazoa; phylum Chordata; class Mammalia; order Primates; family Tarsiidae; genus Cephalopachus; species Cephalopachus bancanus. The sequence continues at coordinate 458,867 of JAPVLO010000723.1, read as the reverse complement.
GCTGGATCATATGGTAACTCCATGTTTAATCATTTGAGAAACTGCCAGGCATTTCTAAAGTGAACGCATCATTTCCACCACCAGTGTATGAGGGTTCCAAAAATTTCTCCACATCCTTGCCAAGACTTTTTGCTCTCTGTCTTTTTGATTCTTTCATTCTAGTGAGTGTAAAAGTACTATCTTATTTTGGTTTTCATTTGAATTTCCCTGAAGACTAATATTGTTAAGCATCTTTTTTTTTTCTTTTTTTTGAGTTGGTGTCTCACTCTGTCACCTAGGCTGGAGTACAATAGCATGATCACAGCTCATCACAACCTTGACCTCTTGGGCTCAGGGAATCCTTTCATCTCAGCCTTCTGAGTAGCTGAGACTATAGGCATGCACCACCACATTCGACTAATTTTTTTTGTGTGTGTAAGAACGGGGTCTGGCTATATTGCCTAGGCTGGTCTCAAACTCCTAGGCTCAAGTGATCCTCCTGTCTTGGCTTCCTAAAGTGCTAGGATTACAGGTATGAGTCACTGTGCTTGGTCAATGTTAAGCATCTTTTCATGTGCTTATTGGTTATTTGTATATCCTATTTGGGAAAAAATATCGACTCAGATCTTTTGCTTATTAAAATTTTTTTTTTAATTTTTGAGTTGCAAGAATTTTTTGGATACAAACCTCTTGTTAGCTGTACGATTTGCCAATATTTTCCTCTATTCTGAGGGCTGTCTTTTCATTTTCTTCATGGCATGTTTTGGAACACAAACTTTTGGGGGTTTTTTTGAGTTGGAGTCTCACTCCGTCGCCCAGGCTGGAGTGCAGTGGCATGCTCACGACCACCGCAGCCTTGAGCTGCTCGGCTCAGATGATCCTTCCACCTCAGCCTTCCAAGTAGCTGGAACTACAGGTATGCACCACCATGCCCAACTAATTTTTGATTTATTGTAAAGATGAGGTCTCGCCAAGTTGCCTGGGCTGTTCTCGAACCCGTGGGCTCAGGAAATCCTCTCACCTCGGCCTTCCAAAGTGCTGGGATTATAGGCATTAACCACCACACCCGGCCGCACAAACATTTTTAATTTTAATGAAGTTTAATGTATCTTTTTTTGTCACGTGTTTTTGATGTTTCATGTAAGTGATTTTGCTCAACCCACGTTCATGAAGATTTCTTAGTCCTTTCTTGCGTGGACTGGCCATACAAATGTTTATTTATAACAACAGCACTACTTTTTGGGCATGTACTTTGAGCTTTGCCTCATGCAAATGCACTTGCCAGAGGTTATTGATGTAAATAACAGCAACAATAATATCTAACTTTACTGAGCTCTTACATGAGTGATTTCGTTTATTTCTCACAATGAATTTTTAAGTTAAATATGAATATTTCTACTTTACAGATAAGGAAACCGAATGTCAAAGAGATTATTTACATATGATGCCTAGAATTGCTGTAGCCATCTTCTGACAATGAAATAAGACACTAATGTCAAGCTGTGGGGCACAAAAGAAAAGTAGGGAAAGCACTAAGTAACTACTTAATTAAAAGCCAAAATAGCAGCATCAACCACAACATTAATAACTAACATTTATTGAGCACTTTACAATAGTTATCTCATTTAATAGTCACAGCACTTTTTTTGAGAAAAAAATGTATCATGAAGACCTCCACTATATGGCTCAGAGATAAGTACTGTGGCAAACCTTGTTGGTTTCTTCTACTTCTTTCTCACTAACAGACCCCCAATTTTCTCACCTTTCTCTTAGCAGCCATAATTTTCTGGGGAGATTGATCTCCTGTCCTAAGGATATTAATCATGATTAGTTTTAGCCAACCAGGTGCCTCATTCCTCTTGCCAGTAATTGGTTTGGGCGTGGAAATGAAACAAATCCTGACCAATGGAACTGGAAGGGAAACCTGCTGAGGGACTTGTAGGAAATATTTTCACTGAGAATAAAAAGACACTCATGGGAAGAAATGTTCTCTCTTTTGCGTAAAATGGCTAGTTCTACATGATGACTAGAACATCTGTAACTGTGGCTCATGTGAGCAGGCATTGCTGATAAACTGAAGAGGACAAAGAGGTTTTATGAAAAGCACTGGATCCCCGATGAGCCACTGAATTAAGAAATCTGAAATTCCCTTACTTCCTAGATTTATTGTTTAAGCCACTCTTAGTTGGCCTTTCCATTGTTGGCAGCTAAACACATTCTGTCTGATCCAAATACATAGGTAGTAAATGGCAAAGTCCGGACTCAAACCAAGATCTGTCCAGCTCCAAAGTTCAGGACCCTAATCATTAAACTAAAGTGTCTTTGTTTGAGTGAGTGCCTTTTTTTTTTTTTTTTGAGACAGGTTCTCACTCTGTCACCCAAGCTGGAATGCAGTGGTGTGATCATAGCTCACTGCAGCCTCAAACTCCTGAGGTCAAGTGATTCCCCGGTCTCAGCCTCCTGAGCAGCTGGGAATACAAGAGTGCATGGCCACATCCAGCTAATATTTTTCATTTTTTTGTAGAGTCGGGGTCTTACCATGTTACCCAGGCTGGATATATTTTCAGTGCAGAGCCTGCGATAATATAGCATGATTCTATATAGCGTAGAAATCATTTTGCAATGGAAAATATAATATGCATGAGTTTTAGAAGGGAAACAGAAACTTAGAGTTGTAAAAAATTGTAGATGTCCTAATCTAACCTCCCACGTGTTGCAGGAACTCCTACTATAATATATCTAGCTGATGACCCCTAGAGCCTAGTTTAGTATTTTCAGTGGAGAGGCAATGGGTATAATGGGGAAAAGTCAGAATTGGAAGTCCAGCCTATACTTGGATCCTTACTCTACTACTACCTTAGCCTTTTGTTGTCTAAGTTTGTAAAATGGGCCCTCAGAGTTGTGGCAATGGTTAGTATTGCAATGAAAATAAAACATCCAACACAAAATAAGTTACAGAGAAGTCACTATCTTATAAGGCAAGTCATTCCATTGTTGGACATACGGTCACTTCTAATGAAAATAAATTGAGCTTCTATCCGAGCATCTGGAAAGAGAGGAACATTTCTTATTTTTTGAGGGTTAGAGAACTTTGGAGGACACTAGCTATGGTAAGAGTAGCAAATGTTTCATTCTATGGACAGAAGGAGCTCTGGCATTCTGATATTTGCCCCTTTGAACTTAAAAATTCAGATTATATGAAAGATTGTATTTTTCTACATGACTGCAAAAATATCGCATATTCCACATGTTCTTTTTTTTTTTTTTTTTTTGTGAGTTGGAGTCTCACTCTGTCACCCAGACTGGAGTGCAATGGCCGCTCCCAGTCACCGCAGCCTTGAGCTGCTGGGCGCTGGCAATTCTTCCGCCTCAGCCTTCCAAGTAGCTGGAACTACAGGCGCACGCTACCACGCCCAGCTAATTTTTTGATTTATTGTAGAGATGAGGTCTCGCCTGCCCAGGCAGGTCTCGAATCTGTGGGCTCAGGCAATCCACTCACCTCAGCCTCCCATAGCTCAGGATTACAGACTGAGCCACTGAGCCCGGCTCACATGTTCTTCTTAAAATGTGTCTTCAGCACTCCTCCCACTAAAGAGTGGGCTGTATATTTTTTTCTTCTTGAATCTGGGTGAAGGCTTATAACTGCTCCAATCAATTAAGTATAGTAGATGTAACATATTATTTCTGAAGCTAGATCATAAAAAACTAGCTTTTTTGACACACTTGATCTGGGGGAAGCAAGTGAAGGGGTCCAGAATAAGCCATTGTGGCATAAAAATTATCTTGAGATGAAGGCATTTGAGCTCCTGGAATCCCTTATTTGTCAAAGGGAAGAGCTTCCCAGAAGAACTCAATTGTCATAAATTCTGGAAGCAACTCTAATCTCTTCTCAGCTATCAGAAGTAGGCACCACACTCAAGTAGACATCATTACAAAATTATCATATCTCCCATCTATTCCAAGGACCCATTCATTTTTCCAAAAGTCATTTGTTTTTCCATAAATGCTTTCTCCCATCCTTCTAAGAAGCCATTTATTCTCCCTGTAGTGTTGTTCTTCTCCTTCTCATCCCCTATTAAGATTCTGTATGTGCCTCAAATTCTAACTGCCTCCTTGAGTCACATTTCTTTGTGAACTCTCATGTGAATGCAATTAAAATTTCTTTCTCCTGCTAATTTCTTTTGTCAGTTTAATTTACAGTCCCCCAAACATTGAAATAAGAGGGTAGGGAGAAAGTGTTTCCTCCCCAACACCAGCCATCAGAATGTGAGACAAATCACGCTAGCTCAAGTAGAGAGACCACATAGAATCAGTATGGAGGGGAACTGAAGCCCCCAGATGACAGCATCAACTGCCAGACATGTGAGTGAATTAACCTAGAGATGCTCCTAGTATTTGGCCTTTGAATATTCCAGCTGAGGTCCAGACATTATTGAGCAGAAACAAACCATTCCCACTGTGTTCTGTCCAAATTTCTGACCCACAGAATTCATGAGAATAATAAATGATTGCTTTATGCTTCTAAGCTTTGTTGTAATTAGTTATGTAGCCATGGTAACTGGAATAGGTGACATATACACAAAGAATCAATAACATGTCTGTAGGGCAATTTTTAAGCACGGCTCTATAAATCATAGCTATTATTTAATATCACCAACTATGGACCCAAAACTTTGTATTCATTATTGCATTTAATTCTTACAAATTACCTTCAGGGTTGGCCCTATTATTATCCACATTATATAGCTGAGTGAACTGAAGCTCAGTGAGATTAAGTAACTTGCTTGAGGCCATACAGTTAAAGTCTACATTCTTTCCACTATGCCACACTGCTTCCTCAAGAAGAACTATATTTTAAATATGCAACAAAAGATAGAATTGCCAGGATTTTATTACAGAAATCTTATTCAAGTTTCTCATGCTTGTCTCTCATTTTATATACTCACTTTCACTAAATGCCTGCAATTATTTTATTAGCTTCTAGTTTGTTTCCCTGCTTTCAGGTTTTCAGTGTGTAAAATCTCCCTGCATACTGAACTACATTGAGATTCCTAAAAGCCCAGTATTTTGGGTGGGTCTCTCACCTATATCCTTCTTCTTTTCTAAAAGACTCCGTCAGGAACGACACCTGTTCAAAGAACAGGTTTTGCCACTTCTTCCTTGTTTGTTTTTTCATTTCTGCATTCCCCAGTGCCTTGCACAGAACCTGGCACATAGCAGAAACTCAGGAACTATTTTATCGAATGAAATCTCTTGAGTGTGCTATTGTGTAGATCGGTTTTCTGCCTTCTTTCACTTTATGAATCACTTTCACTTTGCTTCATACAAGGATATTTTACAGCAAAGGATCCCTGGGGCTGGTAATAGATGAGTAGGGTACTTTCTAGAAGTTGTTCCCTGGGACTTAACCTAGGCCAGTGACCACAGGCATTCCTAATTCTCTTCTACATGTCTGGAAATGCTAAATAAGTGTTTATATGCCCTTTGTTAAGGTAGAATGGAAATGTTATGTTTTGCTCGATTTGAGGAAAATGCATGGGTAACACTGTTAACAACCTCCACTGCTCTTTCATTTGCCAAACTTTCTCCCAAATGGGAGATAAGTTATATCACATTTTAAAAATTAATTCTTAATTATATAAAAATATATGAATGATCAAGCGTTATTTTCTTAACATTATAACTTAACACAAATTATTTTTCTTCCTGCTGAAGTATATTCTCTAACAATTCTTTCTGAGGGATTCTGGAGGTGGTAAGTTTCTGGGTTCTTATATATTCAAAATGTCTTAATTTCTCCCTCCCACATGTATAATAGTTTGGCTCGATATTAAATTCAAGTTTTGATGTTATTTTAACTCAACAGTTTGAAGTTATTTTAACTCAAAAGTTTGCTCCATTGCTTTCCCGCATCTGATGTTACTAAAGGAAAATCTGACGTCAAATGGATTCTTGTTCCATTATAGGTGGTCTTTATTGTCTCTCTGAAAGTTTTCGGTATTTTCATCTTTTCCTTGATGTTCTAAAAATTCACTGTGATGTGCCTATGTTTAAGTCTCTTAAAAAATTACATTTACTGTTTGTATAAGTCATCCTGCTTGGCACTTGGAAGCTCTTTTCATCCTGAGGACTGATAATTTAAACTCTGGGGAGTTGTTTATTTATTTATTTATTTATTTATTTATTTATTTATTTATTATTCTAATATTGCTTCTTATCCATTCTCTCCAATTTTACTCAATGGAACAGTGTGCTGTAAAACTTCCCATCTGATTCTACAGTGAAACCAGGGTTAAGTACTACTATACTACACTTTCTAAATTGTTTCTTTTTTTTTTAACAACATATGCCATATGTCCTTCTGTCACATACTTTTCTGAGTATCTAATTGCTTACACTCTGTCTAGATTTTTACATGTCTATGTAATTTTTAGAATTATTGACCTAGCATGGTGGCTCGTGTCTGTAATCCCAGCACTTTGGGAGGTGGTGGCAAGAGGCTTGCCTGAGACCAGGGGTTTGAGACCTGCCTGGGCAGCATGGCGTGACCTCGTCTCTACAATAAATAAATAAATAATTGACCTGTCCCTCAAGCTACTTGGAAGACTGAGATTACAGCCCAACAGGTTGAGGCTGCAGTAGCCGTGAGTGTATCACTGCTCTTCAACCTGGGCGACACGGTGAGGATCCAACTCAAAATATATATATACATTTTGAAGAAATACAGAAAAGTGCCTTATTTCATATTTACTTCAAACTAAGAAAAAAACATTAAGAAATAGATCAGACATGCAAAATTATACAGATTTGAAAATTTATCTATTATTACATAGATATATATTAACAGACTAAAAAGGAAAAATCACATGATTATATCTATGGATAAGGCAAAAACATTTGACAAAACTCAAAACCTATTTATAATTATTAAAAAAACCCTTAGAGAATCCTAGAAATAAAGGAAAACTAACACAACTTGATACAGAACATCTACAGAAAATTACAGCTAACATCACACTTAAATGGTAAAGACTGAATGCTTTCTAGCTAAGATTAGAAACAAGTTAAGGATTCCCATTCTTACCACTGCTACTCAATATAGTACTAGAGATTTTAACCAGTCCAATAAGGAGGAAAAAAAACAGAAATAAAAGGAATAGAGATTAGAAAGGAAGAAATAAAACCATCTTATTTAAAGATGATATGATGACCTATGTAGAAAATCCCAAGACAATTACAAAAAAACTCTGGGAACTAATAAATGAATTAAGTAGTGTAACAAGATACAAGATCAACATAGATGAATCAATTGCATTTCTAGATACTAGCAACGAACATGTGGGACACAAAACTTAAAATACAATTTACAACACTTTAAAATGAGATATTTAAGTTTAAATTTAATAAAACATGTATAGGCATGTATGCTAAAAATTACAAAACACAAAGGAAAGGAATCAAAGATCTAAATGAATGGTGAGACATACCTTGAACAAGGATTAGAAGACTCAATATAGTAAAGATGTCAATTATCTCCAAATTGATATATAGGTTTAACACAATTCCTGTCAAAAATTCCAGAAAGTTTTTTGATAGATATAGAAAAGATGGATTATAAAATTTGTAAGTTCATTCAGAAGACCTAGAGTAGCCAAAACAATTCTGAAAAAGAAGAATAAGTCTTCCCAATTTCAAGACTTACTATGTAGCTACAGTAATCAAGACTGTTTGATACTGAAGGAGACATTGATACACAGATTCATGAAATAGAACGGAGAACCCAGAAATAGACTCACATCAATATATACAACCAACCAGCTTTGGGCAAAGGTGCAAAAGTGACTCAATAAAAGAAAGACAATCTTTCTTTTTAAAAATGTTTTTATTTTAAAGATGTGGGATACAATTCAGTGTTTGGTATACAAATGTTCATGAAGATACTCTTTCAACAAATGGTGCTAGAGCAATTGGATATCCACAGGCAAAATATGTGAACTGCAACTTAAATCTCATACATTATACAAAAAATAACTCAAAATGGATCACAGATGTTATGTAAAGCATACATTTAGAAAACTTTTAGAGTATAACATGAGAAAACTTCAAGACCTAAGTTTTATGAATGCACAGAAATCTGCATGCAATTTTTCATACAGTTGTATTTGTAGTAGCCAAAAGCTGGAGACAACCAGAATGTCCCTTAATAGGGAATGTGTAAACAGCTGTGGTACATCCTTACCACAAAATACTATTCAAAATTAAAAAGGAATAGATTTCCGATATGTGAGGGGGGAACCCAAAAAACCTCGGAATTTATTTATTAAAAAATGTGTATTCTTACATGTTTAAACTTCAGTCACCTTCAAAGTACTCTCTGTTTGATGCAGTACACCTATCAAGACACTTTTTCTACTTCTCAAAACAGTTTTTGAACTTGTCAATTTTGATACCTTTTAGTGCTTCTGCCGTTTTTTGTTTCACCTCTTTCACATTGGAAAAACGTTTCTCTTTGAGGACTTTTGTCATCTGGGAAACAAAAAAAATTGCTCAGCGTGAGATCGAGTGAATAGGGATGGTGGAACATGAGAGTCATGCCATTTTGGTCAAAAACTGCTGAACACTCAGCGCGGTATGGGCAGGTTGTTCGTGTAAATCACCCATCATGAAATGGGTGAACACACTGAAAGAATCTCCAAAAAAAAAAGATTCACAACAATGTTAGGTGGTACACTGATGTTGATGGATTCCTAGAACACTTACCTAGCAGGGGAAACCTGTGCTACAGGGGGCCCACCCTCAAAAGATAATTCTGGGTTTTTTGGGGGTCTCACCTTGTATGTAACAACTAGGATTGATCTCAAGAACATTATGCTGAGTGCGAAAAAAAGCTAATCTCGAAAGTTTACATGTATTATTCCAATCACATAGCCTTCTCAAAATGACAAAATTACAGAATGACAGATTAGTAGTTGTCGGGCATTAGGAATGATGAGGAAATGGGGAATTGAGTGTGACTAGTAGAACTGATAAGAGTGATCCTTGTGGAGATGGTATAGTTTTATATTTTGATTGTGGGAGTAGCTACACTAATCTACACACATAATAAAATGATATAAGGTTTTATGCATTTTACCAATATCAATTTCCTGATTTCGATATTGTACTATAGTTATGTAAGTTGCAACCATTGGGAGAAATTGGATGAAGGGCATATGGGCCTCTGTATTATTTTTTCACTTTTTGTGAATCTATAATTATTTTAAAACAAAAAGTGAAAAAATATACAGAGAAAGCTAGATGGAACATCCATTATCTACAACTCAGTTTTACCTGATCATAAAAATTTGCCATAATTTAAGCATTGTATTTTTAAATTAACATACAGTAAAGTTGACTTTGGGGTTTGTAGTATTATGAATTTTAGTATATATATATATAGATTCATGTTAATATCATAATTAGAATTTGTGTGTAACCATGATTAGCAAACAGAATAGTTTTGTCAGCCCTGGCTCGGTGGCTCAGCCTATAATCCCGCACCTTTGGGAGGCTGAGGTGAGTGGATTGCCTGAGCCTGCGGGTTCGAGACCCGCCTGGGCAGCGAGACCTCATCTCTACAATAAATAAAAAAAATCAGCCGGGCATGGTAGCGCATGCCTGTAATTCCGGCTACTCGGAAGGCTGAGGCGGAAGGATCGCCGGAGCCCAGCATGTCGAGGCTGCGGTGGCCGGGAGCGGCCACTGCACTCCAGTCTGGGCGACAGAGTGAGACTCCAACTCAAAAAAAAACCAAACAAACAAATATCATAATTAGAATTTATGTGTTAACCATGATTAGCAAACAGAATAGTTTTGTCAACCCTTAACCTGCCCTTGTGCTATTCCTTTGTAGTCACACTTTCCACCCACATTTAATCTCTGGCACATACTTATGTGTACTTTGTCCTTATTGTTCGTCTTTCCAGAATATATATAAGTGGGATTATAAACTATGCAGTCTATTGAGACTGATTTCTTTGACTCAGCATAAGGCATTTAAGAGTCATCCAAGTTGTTGTGTGTATCAATAGTTCGTTGTTGTTGCTGAACAGTATTCTGTTGTATGGATATACCACAGGGAGTTTATCCATTTATTTCAGCTGTTGAGTCACATAGCTATTTGAGCAGATTTGCTCTAAACATTTATATATAGGTGTTTATAATTGAGATGTAATTCACATACCTTAAAAAAAAGTTTCACAACAATGTTAGCTGATACACTGATGTTGATGGATTCCTAGAATGCTTACCTAGCGGGGGAAGCCTGTGCTACAGGGGGCCCACCATCAAAAGATAATTCTGGGTTTTTTGGGATCTCACCTTGTATGTAACAACTTTGATTGATCTCAAGAACATTATGCTGAGTGATTGTGTCACTGCACTCCAACCTGGGAGACAGAGTGAGGTCCTGTCTTTAAAGAAAACCAAAAAATAATAATAAATTAATATCTACTTAAATTATTTCCCTATTTTTAAATTGAGCTATTTGTGATTTTATTGTTGAGTTATAAGAACTTGTTATATATTCTAAGTACAAGTCCTTATTAAGATATTAATATAAACCGGGCTCGGTGGCTCAGCCTGTAATCCCGTGCCTTTGGGAGGCTGAGGTGAGTGGATTGCCTGAGCCTGCGGGTTCGAGACCCGCCTGGGCAGCGAGACATCTCTACAATAAATCAAAAAATCAGCCGGGCGTGGTAGCGCATGCCTGTAATTCCAGCTACTTGGAAGGCTGAGGTGGAAGGATCGCTGGAGCCCAGCAGGCGAGGCTGCGGTGGCCGGGAGCGGCCATTGCACTCCAGTCTGGGCGACAGAGTGAGACACTTAAAAAAAAAAAAAAAAAACCAAAATATTAATATATGTGTTGCCAATATTTTCTTTTATTCTGTGGGTTGTCTTTTTCCTTTGTCATTAGAGTCCTTTGATGTACGGAAGTTTTACATTTTGATGAAATGCAATTTATCTATCTTTTTCTGTAATAGTTTGTGCTTTAGGTGTTATATCTAAAAATATTGTTGCCTAATTCAAGGTCACAAAGATTTACCCCTATGTTTTACTCTAAGTGTTTTATAGTTTTTAGCTTTTACATTTAGGTCTTTGATCCATTTTGAGTTAATTTTTGTATATGGTTGTAGTTGGTATTTATAGCTTTCTTTCTTCTGTCCATAATTTATATTTACTAGGGTTTTTTGTTTGTCTGTGGTTTCTTGTTGTTGGTGGTTTGTCTATTTGCCCTGTGGTATAATCTCAATTTTCATTTCAAGGAAATCTGAGCTTTTGATAGTCTGCCCGTATTGAATGGCTCTAACTTTAATTGGTGGAAATGTTATTCCCTTTGGGAATAAGAACTATAACCCAGCCAATTTCAAAGTTGCAGAGAGTGAAGTAACTTTTTTGAGTGGGTCATTAGGTGTAATAATGATTGATGCCACTTCTATTTCTATCCTTTAATATCCTGACTATATTGGTAGTTATTTCATAGCTCATACTATATCCATGCACACTCATGGCCACTGCAGCCTTGACTTTCTGGGCTCAGGCCATCCTTCTGCCTCAGACTTCCAAGTAGCTGGAACTACAGACGGGCACCACAATACCCGGTTAATTTTTTGATTTATTGTAGAGACGAGGTCTCACCAAGTTGACCAGGCTGGTCTTGAAGCCCTGGGCTCAGGCAATCCTCTTGCCTCGGTCTCCCAAAGTGCTGAGATTACAGGCTTGAGCCACCGCACTCGACCCTAAAGTGAGATTTTAAAGTAGGAAATACAGAAAACATTAGGAGACAGAAAGATGGTGATAGGAGAAAAAAGGGGAGGTTTAAGTCATTTCTCAAGTAGTTGCCTGCCTAAGTCTCTCCAAGTTGCCCAGGCTGATTTTGAACACCTAAACTCAAGCTGTCACCCCAATCTCCCAAAGTGCTGGGATTACAGGCATAAGCCACTGCACCCGGCCTATTCAAAACCTTTGAGGGACAAAGAGGGTCTTACACAAATTATTCTTCTATTGGGAGTTGCCAACATCTCCATATAATAACCTGAGCTACTACAGACATTTTTGAGCACCCTTGGTTCTGTTGGGTCATAAAGTTCAAGTATCAAAGATAATATGAACCAACCATATTCTATCAGTATTATGTACATTGGGATGGTGTGATGATCAAGGTCCCTATAAACTAAATTATGACAGAGAACAAGAGAGTTGATGTATTTCTCAAATAAATATCTTGTACAGTCAAGACATACTGATGTCAGAGGATATACTTAGGATATACTATAAAGGTAAATAGATGAAAGCAACTTGTTTTTTGTTTTCTGGTTATTGGAATAGAGAAAATACCAGATTGGTAACTACATTTGAGGTCCTAAGAGCTGAGTTTATTGTTGAAGTAAACATACCCTACCTGAAAGAGCTGTTTCTGAACAAGTTCATGATAATCATCTGTTATTTTCTTTTTTTTGTTGTTGTTGGAGTCTCACTCTGTCACCCAGACTGGAGTGCAGTGGCCGCTCCCAGCCACCGCAGCCTTGACCTGCTGGGCTCTGGCGATCCTTCCACCTCAACCTTCCAAGTAGCTGGAACTACAGGCGCGCGCTACCACGCCCAACTCATTTTGATTTATTATAGAGATGAGGTCTCACCAAGTTGCCCAGGCGGGACTCGAACCCGCAGGCTCAGGCAATCCACTCACCTCAGCCTCCCAAAGGTGCAGGATTACAGGCTGAGCCACTGAGCCCGGCTTCTTCTGTTATTTTCTAAGACTCATCTATCTTTTGTACAAGCCAGATAGGTGAGCTAAATAAAAAAAAATGTGACAAAAATCACTACACCTTTTAATGGGGGTAAGTAGTCTCTCCCCCACCTCAGGGGATATGAACTTGCTTTGGCTTACTGTCTTCAGGGTCATCCATTTGGCCCTTCCTACCATTCAGTTCACACTTAATGACTCAGAGAATCACTATGGAACTTCTTTTAGGTGCTCTGTATATTTATTTTAACTAGGTAATCAGGAATTGGGAAATAATCACAGGATGGATTTGTGGATGCTCTGGGCCCACTGTGAGATAGATTTGGACAATTGATAGGCCACAGTGGCATTTTGGACCTCCAGTTTTAAAAATGAGAACATTGAAAGCCAGTGTCCAATATCACTGAAGGTCTACATGTCTCTGGGTCTGTGATTTGACTCAAATCTGAGAAGTAAATGAGTATCTATCACTCTCGGTTGTGGTGACTCAAGTTAGGCTTTTATTTCACAAGCTGGAAGATTTTTTTTTTTGGCTAATCAGATCAAGTAGGACATTAGTAGGCTGCCTGTCTATTTCAGTTCTGGGGACCCATGATCCCCAAAAGCCTTATAGTTCAAATTCTTTATGATTGCTGTGCTTACCTTGTCATTGAGTGCTACTGCCTGGCCTTTGCCTGACTGAAGTTCTAGCATCCTCATTGAAGTTAGGGAGTCCACTTCAATGGTCACATTTTTCTCCCTTATCTAGGCCTCCAAAGTGTAACTACTACCAAGTCTTTTAAGGAAGTCAGTGCTCCTTTCACCAATGTATTTTTCAATGCCTCTATGAATGAGGTGAATGTTCTCTGTGCTCTCTTGAATAACATAGCTTTGGGGATGGGTGAGTGAGTTGCACACGATGAGTCCAACAACTCTCTTACTTCCCTATGTCTTTGGATTTCTTCCTCACCATTCCTGGGAATTTATGTTACTTCAACTTTATTTGGGCCTTTAATGTATTGTCAATTTCAGTTTTTTGATGAACAGAAAGAGATTAGAATCACTGTAGTCTGTACTCTGAGCTAGGATATAAAATCTAAAGTTCCTTGATAACATATCCATATGATAAATTTGAGACAATCTAAACTTATATTTTATTAGCCCGTAGAGCCTATTAATTCACATGTTTCTTAGGTTTCTGTCTAAATCACAAATCTTACAATTATTTTAGTATGTATGCCTTCTCCTCCCTGGGTAAGATTTTGACAGCTTCTCACTGAGCAATGCTGGGATCTGACTCTAATTATATATTTAGAGGACATTATATTGACAAAGGTGAAGGTGGGAAATGAAGAGAACTAGCACTCACTTGCAATCACTTCAAGTAAGGTCATTACCAGGAGTCCTATCAAGGCAGGACCAGCTTTATCAGACACAGGAAATAGTCTGCTTCTACTGGTGAAGGGGGCTCAGTAGTGTTTTTGAGTTCAGGATACTCAGTTTCATCCAAAGAAACACAAATGTCTCCACTCCAATTCAAAGAGTCTCACTTTTACCCAACTAATGCCCTAACTGTCACAGAAAAATTTTGGCAGGACTGGAATTCAACTTATGTTGTAATTAAATAACTTGTAAAACCCAACACTGGCTCTGATTTTAAACTATCAACTCTGTGACTATCACTTCTTGACCCTTTGACTAAAATCAATGTGGTTCTGCGACTATAAAAAATAAGACACCATTTCAGGGCAGCCATAAAAGTTCTTTATTCCTGATTGTATTTAGAGTTGAAAATTTTTAATATTTACCTGGCACATTATTTAAGTCTGCAGCATAGTCAGAAATAGCCAACCTATTCCTGAGACAGTACAGTCATCATTTTACTATAAAACTATGTTGAAGCAGCTACTTGGTCTGTCAAAACCTTGTCTTCAAACCCAACCAGTCAGATAACTAAGCTCAGAGTTCAAACTCTGGTGGTATGTTATTGGAAATCACTTCTGGTATACTTTATTACTCGAGGGTTGGATGTAGGAAACACAAATCATTCAAGGTATTTTAAGAAAAAATAGATTTACCATTCAAAATCAGGATCTTATAAATGGATGGAAGGGCTGGAGGGGTGGGCTCTCCTTTTTCCATTGGTATTCCGAAGAAGCTCAACCTTTGCTACATCAGGAAAGTGAGGAGTCGGAAAACTACCACTGGGACCATCAGGCTGTGTAACAAGCCACTGTAGCTATGATTCAGGGAGCAGAAAGTCACTGCCATTCTAGTAATGGCCTTTTGACACTCAAAAAGTTGATAAGTGAACACTGTAAAACTGCTTCAGAAAAACCCAAGCTCTCTGGCTTTCCTTGCCAGGAGCAATAACCAAAGCAGCAGTAAGATGACCGTGGCCTCATTTCCACATTCTCAACCTAAATAAATATATACAAGTGCATATATTTGGAGGAACCTAAGTTGCCTAAGAAGTGTATTTTCATCTTTTCAACCTATACAATTCAGGAAGGCACATATAGATGAAGGTTGGAATTGATGCTGAGGACCAGTTCACTACCAACACCTCTTAAACTTAGCTCTCGTTTATTCCACTTCACTGTGTATTATCATTCCATATATTAAAAAACTACTAATCAAATTAATATGCCAGTGATGGGTTGCTTTCATTTTTTCAGTATTTCAACTTTAATGAATATGCTTGTAGCCATCTTCAACACGTGTGAAAGTTTCCCTAGAGTAATGTCTTAGTTGGTTCCTGCTGCTGTAACAAAATACTAGATTGAATAATTTGGAAATAATATAAATTTATTTCTCACAGTCCTGGAGGCTGGAAAATTCAAGATCAAGGTGCCAGCATATAATAACATAATTCAGTGTTTGATGAGGAGTCCCTCTCTGCTTTGAAGATGGCACTTTGTTGCTGACTCCTCACATGGCAGAAGGTGAAAGGCAAAAAATGGACTAGGGCGCTCTCTTCAATCTCTTTTTTTTTTTTTTTGAGTTGGAGTCTCACTCTGTCGCCCAGACTGGAGTGCGGTGGCCGCTTCCGGCCACCGCAGCCTCGACCTGCTGGGCTCCGGCGATCCTTCCGCCTCAGCCTTCCAAGTAGTCGGAATTACAGGCATGCGCTACCACGTCAAACTGATTTTTTGATTTATTGTAGAGATGAGGTCTCGCTGCCCAGGCGGGTCTCGAACCCGCAGGCTCAGGCAATCCACTCACCTCAGCCTCCCAAAGGCACGGGATTACAGGCTGAGCCACCGAGCCCGGCTCAATCTCTTTTTAATAAGAACATTAATCCCATTCATGAGGAGGCTCATGACTTAAGCACTTCACAAAAGACCCTACCTCTTATGCTATCACATTAGGTATTAGGTTCCAACATTTACATTTGAGAGGGACACATACACTCAAGCCATAGCACATGGATACCTAGAAGAGGAATTTGGGAGTCATAGGTTGATGTGCATTTTCAACTTTACTAGCTACCACTAAAACCTACTCTCCAAAATGGTACTAATTTATACTCCCTCCAACAGTGTTATGAGAGTTCCAGTTGCTTCTTGTTCTTATTTGTCCTTAGCATTGCCATACTTTATTTTTTTTAACTTTTAATTTTTTAATTTTAAAGACGTGAGGTAAAAATATTTGCCAACTGTATGTCTGCCATACTTTAAAAATTTCTATCAATCTAAGGCCAGGTGTGGTGGCTCACACCTGTAATCCCAGCACTTTGGGAGGCTGAGGTAGGAGGAATGCTTGGAAGGAGTTAGAGAACAGCCTGAGCAATAAAGTGAGATCCTGTCTCTACAAATATATGTATATAAATTTTTTTTAAATAAAAAATTATATCAATCTAGTGATCATGAAATATGCAATCGTTGCTTTAACCTGGATTTCACTAGTTATGTGTGAGACTGAGCATATTTTCCCATGTGTATTGACCATTAGGAGTTTCCCCTTCTATGAACAACCTGGAAATACCCTTTACTTATATTTTTCTATGGAGTTTTGTACTTTTCTTGTTGATATTATATAATTATATCTATATAAAATGTATAACTTTACATCTGTATCTTTATCTATATATCTGTATGTTGAGAGAGAGATAGATAGATACTCGGACACTAATTCTTTGTCAATTATATAATAAGTTTCAAATCTCTTTACTCAGTTTATTACTCATCTTTTACTATTTTAATGCTATCTTTTGCCTTCAGAAGCGTTACATTTTTATGTAACCAAATTTATCAGTATTTTCCTATAAGAGTTTTGTTTTTTGTGTCTTGTTTAAGAAAGTCTTGTTTTACCACAAGGACTTAAAGAAAATCTTTTGTACTTCTTTATAACAATTTTAAAGTTCTATTCTTTACATTGGGGTCTTTAAAACATCTGGAGTTTCTTTTTATGTATTATGTTATGTGATTTTTCCCATATGAAAGTTAATTGTCTCAATACCATCTATTGAATACTCTACACTTTCCTTACTTTATACAATCAAAAATACTTATGCTTATTATAGGTTAAATATTGTTCTAGGCACATAAAATATATTATTAAAAATACAGAGACAAACATTCCGATTGCTACTGTGAACTATATTTCATTAAAGCTATTAGGATATCCCTGCCTTTATGAAGCTTGTATTCTACTTCGGAAAGACATTAATAAATATGTGTATTATGTAGTATGTTGGAAGATGAGAAGTCTTATGGAAAAAGTAAAGCAGGATAAAGAAAATTTGGAATACTGGATTGAGAGAGAAGGTTGTAACTTTAAACTGGGTGGTCTGGGTTGGTCTTGTTGAGAGTTTGACCTTTGGGTGAAGATGTGAAAAAAATGAAGGAATTGGCACGTGAATATTCAGGAGATATAAGCTAATATTTATTTATTTATTCATTCATTCATTTATTTATTGAGTTGGAGTCTCACTCCGTTGCCCAGGCTGGAGTGCAGTGGCACACTCATGGCCACCCCAGTGTTGACCTGCTGGGCTCCGGTGATCTTTCTGCCTCAGTCTTCCAAGTAACCAGAACTACAGACGCGTGCTACCATGCTCAGCTAATTTTTTGGTTTATTGTAGAGATGAGGTCTCACCACGTTGTCTAGGCTGTTCTCGAACCCGTGGGCTCAGGCAATCCCTCACCTCGGTCTCCCAAAGAACTGGGATTACAGGCTTGAGTCACCGCGCCAGGCCTAAGCTAATACTTACACATACCATGTGCCAGGGTCTGTTCTAAGCACTATACACATATTTGCTCATTTAATTTTTATAACGACTAAGTACTGCTATTATCATCACCTCCATAGACAAACAGGTGAATTGAAGCACAGAGAGGTTAAGTAACTCACCCAAGGTCCCTAGCCAATAGTACACTCAGAATTTGAATCTTGGCAATCCAGCTCCAGAGTCCATGCTCTTACCACTATATTACAATATAATAAAGTCCTACCTAATGCTGATATCTGCTTTGTTTCATTGTTCTTTTTCCTCCAGTCCAACACCACATTATCTTTATTACAATAGCTTTATAATAAATCTTGGTGGGGCAAAGGTTGGCTTCTAACTCCTCTTTTTAACAATTTACTTTGCTATTCTTAGAGCATTATACACTTCCACAAAAATTTTAAAATTTGTTTTTGAGTTACACAAAAATTCTTGTTGAAGTTTTTACAGAAATTTCTTCATATGTGTAGATTACTTTGGAAAGGATTGATAACCTTACAATATTACATATTGCCATTTATTCACAGCTTCTGTCATGTTCTTCAATAGTTTAATAATTTTCACAATAAAGGTCTCATGCATATTTGTTGGATTTATTCCTTGTACTTCATAGTTTTGTGACCCTCTCCTAAACAATCTACATCTATATATGTTGCAGTCTCACTTGTTTACTTACTCTGTCTCACACCAGATCCTACTCTCTGTGCTGCCGAAAAGTAACATAAGCTAGCAACATTCTGGTGTGTTTTGTGTGTATGAATGATGGGTGGTCTTTGTTTCCTCTCCCTGCTCTTTAGAATGAGTTTGATTAACCCAGACTGCAGTATATTAAGAAAGATCTAAACTCTTATCCTTCATGATTTTTGCAAGATACATAATCCTGTCCTATCTCCTCAATGAGTATTCAAGCCCCTCAGGGGCAATAATGGATGTTTACTACTCCGCGTCTGGCCAGTGGTACTGGGCATATGGTAATTATTCAAAAGGTCTTACTGTTATACTTCCTGCAATAAGGTTGCTATTCTTTTTCTTCAGTCTCTTCACTCCGTTGAGCCCTCAACTTTGTCTCTCCCTTGATCTTCAGAGTTGACTTTCATATCTAAAGATGATTTTGATGAGTAGCTGAGAGTTCTCTGAGAAAAAATATCTTTGTGAGATGATTTATTTCAGTTTTTGCAAAGATACTCTGGGGGAAATAAAAGGTTCTGAACTATTTAAAAAAAAGTGGAAACCCTCCCAGTATACTAAATTGATTTTATTTTTGGAGACTTTTCCCATCGGTTAAGTATATTAAAGGCCCTGAGAAGTTTTATGATAAACAAAACTAACTTTGTTTAGTCCCTCAGTTTTCAAACATTTTTGACCACATAATTTTTTCCTATTTATAAGGAATACCTATTGATGCCTGCATGCCTCATGCTGAGAAATATTGATCTTGCCTGTCCCTCTGCTCTCTGGTATATATAAAGCAAACAAAATCATTGATCCTAGGCTGTCTCCTAGAGACACTTTGCAGCTTCCACAAAAGCTTCCAGTATTGGAAAGCCAACTTCATGAAAAAATTTCCTCTAAGGTATATTCCAAATCCTTCGTGTTTAAGTTTTATCATCCCATTCATTCTTATATCCTCACCAGAAATAAAATGATTTTGCATTCTGATGCAAAATTAATTGCTACATATTTATTGAATGCGTATGATGTGCAAGAAAGAAGTTTTTGGGTTTTTTTTTGAGTTGGAGTCTCACTCTGTCGCCCAGACTGGAATGCAGTGGCCGCTCCCGGCCACCGCAGCCTCGACCTGCTGGGCTCCAGCGATCCTTCCGCCTCAGCCTTCCGAGTAGCCGGAATTACAGGCATGTGCTACTACGCCCGACTGATTTTTTGATTTATTGTAGAGATGAGGTCTCGCGGCCCAGGCAGGTCTCGAACCCTCGGACTCAGGCAATCCACTCACCTCAGCCTCCCAAAGGCGCGGGATTACAGGCTGAGCCACCGAGCCCGGCTAAGAAAGAAGTTTTAAGACCTTAGCCTTGCTGGAATTTCCATATATCTCTACTCTTATTCCTTGGTTTTTTTCTTCCCCTGACTTGAATAATCCTGATTTTTCAAGAGGTGGCCACAAAGTAAATCAACAGTGCAATTTGGATGCTTCCTTGCTTTTTAAAAAATAACATATTTGATATAAAGAAGACAGTTTGTGACAAATAGGAAGTTTGAAGAGAAATCTGTTCATATTTAATCTTGTAGCCATCGGATTCACTTCACATAGAAATGTCTCTGGTTTGGGTTTGAACTCTCAAACTCTCCAAAGTAAATGCCACAGATTTCATTAATCAAATTGTTACACCAAGCTAAAAGGTTTTGAGGGTCTTTTCTCACTTCTGTCTTCCATGATATTCTGAAACTATTTTCCCTCATCTTGTCCCTTTCCTTTTCCTCTTAGTTTACTCTATTGACTTCACTTCAAAAACAACCAGTTAGATATGTGAACTAAAATGTCTCAAAGAATCTGCAGTTTTTTGTTTTTGTTTTTAATCTCAAGAGGGTTAAAAGAAGAGAGCTCCAATTTCTAGGAAGCCAGGTTTGGCTGTCTGAGTCTGGCTCCCAGGCAGAATAGGCCAAGGTTTTGGCCAAGTGAAATTGCCAATTTTCTAAAAGAAAGGACTAGCACATTGCTCATTAGAGCATTCTGAATTTGTCTGTGCAATCTTTTTGCTACCCTGCAATTTCCTGTTGGTTATAAATGAAAACTTTCTAGCTGTTAATGCACCCTGCGAATTTTTTAAAAAGCATGTAATTAATCATAGGATGTTGGGGGGATTCACTAAGCCTGAATTACAGGGGGAAAGCTGGACAAGGCACTAGGACCTAGAAGGCATCTATCCACCCTGGCAGGAATTTCTTGCTTGGAGCTCAGACAACAAAGGCATAGAGAGATTGGTTTTCTTTCTCTCAGCATCTCCACCCAACCAGCAGAAAACCGGTGAGTGGGGCTTTCGAGTGATTTTCAAGCAGAACGTAACAGATGTCAAACGGGAAAAGCACAAGGCAAAGCCCGCTCTCTCGTGTGTCTCTCTCTTTCTCTGTCTCCTCTTCTCCTTTTTTTTTCGCCTTATTCTGTCCAATTTTTCCCTAAGCCTCTACCTGGGATTTTCCGTTGGAAAAGTGAGTTTGATGGTTTTTTGTTTTGTTTTGTTTTCACTGTGATGTTAATTTAGAATACTATTACCTCTGATCCTAAAGCAAAGCAAAGCATTGCTGGCACGCCTGGGGAAAAGCTCGCTACTTGCCTAGAGGAGGTGCGGTCTCTTACCACTGCAGGTTGTCTGACAGAGACAATGCTGAGCTCAGCATAGGTCATGGTGACATTGGAAAAAAAGGGGGACCAAGTCTGGCATACCCATTAGGCACTAGTCCTTCTTCATCTCTGTCTGGTCCCTTGCAAATATCTTAATGTGGCAGTGTGTAGCAGCTGAGCTCTGCTTGCTTTGTGAGTCTTTTTATCCCCATCTGTGAGATGCATGTTAATAGTTTGGCTCTTTGAATGTTACTACCTTTGCTAACGTTTGGGTCTTCGGTCGTATTTGGTTTCATGTTTTCATTGTTTTGGGGTTTTTTTTCAGGGGGGCTTCAACAGAAGGGGGAAAAACAAAGCCTGACAAATGACCATCTTTTGCCTCAGCCAATGCACCTGGGCAATAGACAAGTCTGGGATGAATTGCCTGCTGTGAGGGCAAAATGCTCCCTTAATCAGGGTAGAGACCCAGAACAATGAAAGGTGTGCTTGCTTCTAAAGGTCTCATATGTTGTTCAGAGACTCATTTAGGAATCTTTCAACAATTAGATTATTCCATTAAGATGCATCGCTGCATCAGTGGGGAGGAGATAAAGCACCTGAAAAAAAAAGGGGGGATTCTGTGACCAAATGGTACCGGGGAAAGGCAAAGCTAACAACTTGTTAAATAACTGATTTTTCTAACCCTTTTCTTTCCCCAGCTTATTTCTTATGAGTGTCGGGTAGCTGCACCAGCTTGGTGGGGAAAGGGTTTGATGAATAGCACAAAGACACTGGCTATTCCCTGGAGGCTGTCCCTTTAAAGGAGAATCTTAGTTTATTCTGGGGGGAGGGGATGCACACATCAGAGTAGGAAAGAGGGCTTGGAATAAAATTAAAACACTCCTGTTCATAGTCATTGTACTGAGATGCAAAGACTGCTTCCTAAGCTGGAGATGCTAACCTTGGCTAGCTCCTTCTGTTCTCTTCAAGGGGGATTTTTGTCAGGCTATGGATTCATTTACAACTGTTAGTCATGTGGGCATGTGTGAGGAAACAGATGCCAGTTTTAATGTATTTAGCCCGAAGTTACAATTTGATAGGAGCCACTGTCAGTAAGACCCAGGATTTTCAGCTATTTCAAAATTCCTCCCTCTCCTGTCTGGAACAGTGCCAAGAGTGCCTCCCTCTCTATCTCTTACCCCCAACCCCCACAACCACTAGCACCCCCGCCCAGCCCCTCCTTCTTCTCTATTAAGATCGATATTCCTGCAGGTCAGGGGCAAGCAGCAGATGGGTCACGGGCTTTTTTCAACCCGTTCTTTTCACAAGCAGCAGATTGCAGATCTGGATCTGGCTAATATTTGAATTCCCCCCCTTTTTTTCTCCTCGCCCCCCTTTCTCTGCCTCTCCTCACCCTTTTTCCAACACTCAGGTCTCTGAGGTTCCACCAAAATATGGAACTTGATTTTGGACACTTTGACGAAAGAGATAAGACATCCAGGAACATGCGAGGCTCCCGGATGAATGGGCTGCCTAGCCCCACTCACAGCGCCCACTGTAGCTTCTACCGAACCAGAACCTTGCAGGCACTGAGTAATGAGAAGAAAGCCAAGAAGGTACGTTTCTACCGCAATGGGGACCGCTACTTCAAGGGAATTGTGTACGCTGTGTCCTCTGACCGTTTCCGCAGCTTCGACGCCTTGCTGGCTGACCTGACAAGATCTCTGTCTGACAACATCAACCTGCCTCAGGGAGTGCGTTACATTTACACCATTGATGGGTCCAGGAAAATCGGAAGCATGGATGAACTAGAGGAAGGTAATTCAAGTAGTGGGTGGTGGCCCTGGTGGGAGGTGGCATCATTGATTATGGTTACATTCTTGTGTTGCTTTGAAAGAAAGTAGACGATGTATTTGTCAAAACACCAGTTTAATTGATGCTCAGATTTCTTATTCTATAGGCATCAACAGAGTCATTAGCCATCACCCTTCACGTCCCTCAGTCTCTGCTGGGGTTGAAGTGCAAATGGTGATGATAACGCATTGTGCTTATCTGCCGGATGTACAAAGGAAAATCTTTATTGTGGCATTTACCCTATTTCTTGTTCTGAATTAACTCTGAGTGGCACTATTGAGGCAGAGCGTGAAATCATTAGGGGTGTAACAAGGAAGGACATCTGGTTGGTTTAACAGAGAAAAAAATATTATGCCCAAATTTCCTTTGAACTGCTGAGAAATTATTTGTGAATTGCAACTCATTGGAAATACGCAACCTAAGGGCAGAGCTTCCTGGACATATTCACATACTCTTTTAGGTAAGTGGTCTCTGCTCAGCTGTTGCTTCTAAAAAGCCTACTTCAGGGTGTGTCCCTAAGGCTGAGGTCATTGGGAGAAATACCAAAGAAAGCTCTAGGTATGTCTGGTATTTTAATAAAGATCATTCCTATTAGAATAGGAACTGACTCACTATACCTAAATCCCTTTAAATCCTCTCTAGATTTTGGTATTGCAGCTAAATTTTCTAAATGGATTTCTGAAAATCCTGACAATCTGTGTACCTGCCTAACTACACGGAAAATTTCAGCTCTTACCAAAACCTGCCCAGCCATAAAATCTTTTTGTGGTCATTTAGAAAATAGATCTTGGGTAATGTTCTTAATATTCTACATTGTCAAATCAATTATATTGATGCTTCCCTATCTCTACTTTTAAATCGGTGGGTAACATATATGATCAATTTAGCCTAATACAGTTCTTTTAAAAACAGCCTCAATGAGTAGTGATAATGAATATGTTCCTTCTCAACCCCTCCCCCATCATCCAGCCCTTTCTTCTCCCTCCATCCCCTGAGCAAAGGTGAGTTGAGAGCAGTCAGAGCTCTAGGGAAAACAAAGTACGAAATGTCCAAGAAGAAAGGAGAAACAGCACATTAAATGACCTGGTGTGGGAGTAACCTGCCTCTGTTTCACTGCTTCTAAGTGTCTTGTATTCCTAGACAAAGGAGCATGAGGGTTTCCCTTGTACAAGATCCCATTTCTCTCATGTAGCTGCTGTTTCCCAAGTAGTGAGGCCAAATAACTGGGGCCTGTTACCTACAAAAGACAGTGTCCATAGAGTTGCTGCATCTGAGTCTCGGGGTTCAAATCTCAAATTTTTCTACATAGCTGACTTTGAAAATCAATGCCCAGGAGGCTTAGATTATTTGATCATGTGCTGAATGGACAGGCAAAGGTTAATCCTAGGCCTTTCCTAACCATCAAAGGATTGGCCATCCTAGTGCATAGCTTAAAATAAAGAGGAGTCAAGGCAAGCTTGAAAGGCTTGCAGCTAGGTTGAGGGAGCTGTCCAACAGAGTAATTGTTAGGGTGTGTGTCTTTTGTCGTTGTAAAATCCATATCTCAGTCAAATTTGAGGGATTTCTCTGTAATAACTTTCACAGACAAAGCACTCTGAATCATCCAATGTGTCCTCATTTCCACTAGCTGTGATCTTCTAAAGACTACACTAGACATTAAGACAGAATTCTGAACCAAGCAACAATGTATTTACAGCAAGAATTAGAATATTTTTGTGTCTGATATAAGAGAGGTGTTTGGCATAGATTTTCCCCCCAGATCTATTTTTTATATCGATTTTTCTCCCTAAATTTGTAAATGTGTGTGTGTGTATGTTGAGAAAGGGCTGGTAAAAAACAATCCCAGTTCAATATAAGTAGACAACAAATGTAATTTTGAAAAGCCTGCAGCTTTCATTTCCCTTGATTTTTTTTTTTTGAGTCCTGCTGATTAGACTTCTCTCATCTATCAATTCTGGGTGCAGCGGTGCTTCCTAGTAAATTCCTACACTATGCAGAATGTGAATAGGGTTTAGTAGCATTTGTTCATATGTCATCTACAACTACAAGTCACAGTAGACCTCAGTGCCCTTCCAATCTTGAGTACTGACAGTTCAGTGGAGAAAATTCAGGGATATCTCTGGAATATATAACCCTGAAATTGAAAATGTGACCAATTTTCCCACTGTCACAGAGCCAGATGGGAAAAGGCACTGGGATGAGGAAGATAAAGTAAATGGGTCTTTTTTTCTCTCCTATTTTATCCTTTAGAACTACTTATTTAGGGATGGAGGACAGAAATCTCTTTACTTTGTTCACCTTCAGAAGAGGTTGAATGAAAGATGAAAAATTCATACACATTTATTCCAGTTAGGGAAACGTTTGGAAAGATCTCTCCGTGAATAATAAGGGGACTTGGATTCTAGTCTTAGAGGCAACAGATTACAATGGCAAAAGAAGTCTTAGGAATCCAATTTGGTTCAAATCCAAGATTTGCCAGCTGCTAGCTTGTGGGACTTCGGGGAAAAATTCAGATTCCCTGAGCCTCAGTTTTTCATCTGTAAAGTGGGAACAACCACTTTGAGGATTAAATAAGACAATGGATGTGAAGTGCTTATTACTCTGTCTAGCACACAGTAGCACTCAATAAAGCATAGCTATTACTGTTTGAGTCATCCTAGTTTATAACTGGTTAGCTACATGATCATAGGTTTGTCCTTATCATCAGTGTGACTAATGTTCTTTCTTTTTAAAACAACTCCTTAAAAAAACTGTATAAAGGCATAATTTGCATACCATAAACCCACTCATTTAAGTGTACAATTCAATGATTTTAGAAGATTTGCCAAGTGGGGTAACCATTGCATGATATAATTTTGGACCATTTTCCTCTCCCCACCAAAAAACCCTATCCCAATTAACTGTCACTCCCTATTCCCCCCAACCTCTCCAGCCCTAGGCAATGACTAATCTGCTTTCTGTCTCTAGATTTGCTTATTCTGGACATTTCATATAAATTAAACCATACATTATGTGGTCTTTTGTGCTTTTTTCACTTAGAATAATGTTTTCGAGATTTATCCATGTTGTACCATGTATCTACACTTTGTTCCTTTTTTATTTTTATTATTTTTATTTCTTAAATTTTTTTATTTTAAAGACGTGGGGTACAATTCAGGGTTAGGTATACAAATGTTCACTATGCAAGTACCCTTGTTAATAGGTGTGCCCCCCCTTCCCTAGACAGATTCTTTATATTGAATAATAATATTTCATTGCTTGTGTAGACCACATTTTGTATCTCTTGTGAGTAAAACTTTTAGCTGTAAAGTAAGACTAGTAACGCCTGTCTTCTGTATTCATTAGGATAGTTGTGAGAATAAAATTAAATAATGGATATGAAAACACATTGACAGATAAAACTATAGCTACAGGTACTATTATTATTAATATGTGAAAATAATAAAAAAACCAATGATGATTCTAGTGAGAGGTTGCAATGGCCAGTGGTTCCCAAATCTGGCTGCCTTTCAAAATCTTTCAGAGCTTTAGAGAAATATATATTTCTGGACCACACTTAAAATCTGTTGAATCAGAATCCCAGGACTAGGGCCCCAGAATTTGTGGTTTTACAGCTGTCCCCAGGCAATTCTTATGAGCACTTAGACTTGGCAAGTATTAGATTAGGTGATCTTGATGGTTCCCTTTAGCTAAGCAAAGTGATAGGAATTTTTTCTTTTATTTCTTTTGTTTTGTTTGACTTTTAAAAAAGTTTTTATTATAGAGATGTGGAGTACAAGTGAGGATTAACTACATAGGTAGGCTGCATGTAGGTAAAGTTTGGGCTTCCAACTGGCCCTTCTTCCCTTGGTAGGGAGGCAGGAGGGTAGGGGGACCCATGACAACACAAAGGGTACCAAGTAGGGGTTTTTAGAACACAGAAATCTTTGTTTTTGTTTTTTATTTGTAAATATTAAAGAAATAATGGAGCATAGATCATACTGTTTCCAAATGGCCTTAGTATTGCATATTTAGTCTGAAAATAAATGAAATAAAAAGCAACTGGTTAATAATCACTCTTGCATTTTGGCACCCCTTTGTCTATTGCCTCTGTCTACTGTGTGCTGTCAGATACTGGGAGTATCAAGGGAAGAATTTTTGGACCAAAGTGAGGTTATTGGTGTCAGCTTTCCCATAGCTCCTTGGATATACCAACACCAAGGGTCTTAGGGAAGCTATGTAGGATGTGGCCCTCATTAGCTATCTCCCTGGGAGGTCAATGAATAAAATCCACCAGTGTTTCTTTCTTTGTGTCATGTTTTTCCTTTGTTTTTCTTGTAGAACCTTTCTCTTTCCCCTTATATATTTCCCAATCCTTTCCTTACTCCCTTGTATATGAGTATCCAGATTAGTCTTGGGTATATCATTTATGACTAGACAGCTTTTCAGAACCCAAATTGAGACCAGTTCAAGAATTATTATGTATACCATGGGACAGAATATGTACAACTGTAACAGTCTTGGGAAATGTGAGGTGTGTGGTGACCCTGGCTATGATTCAATTCCTTTGCTTTGGCTCATTTGTTTCAGTGAGATGAAACCATCTTTTCATAATTTATCCTTTAACTACTAAAGCAAGCACATTTCCAAAGACAAGAATTTTAAGATACCTGGGAGGGATGCAATGTTAATAGAGATGATAATACAATGATGTATCATTTAATATTTTAATATAATATACTAAAGCATCATTTAATATTTTCCTTCTTGAATCAAGAAGCCCTGGAGAAGTGCTTTTGCACTAAGATATAAATTAATGCTTTTGCAAATAGAGCCCTCTTGAAGAGAAGGGAGGTAGACATTAGATCATTTCGAGCCCACAGCTCATTTCATTCCTGCCCTTTCGGCTGTGCTTCCATGACTTCATTTCCTTACCCCCTTGCCCTAAAGCAGGTTGTTGATTCCAGCAAATTCTCACCTTTCTTGGCTCTGACACCAGCTTTCCTTCTAGGCCCCCGGCTGGTAGGAAATGGCCCCCGGAAGCTGTGACAGGATGGGGTCCCAGCTGTAGAAAGGTGCAACACACTGCATCCAGCGCCAAGCAGCCGGACGTCCAGGAAACACTGAGCTCTGGCAGCAGAGATTGCAAATGTCTGCAAAATCAGAACAAGGAAGGCTTAGTTTAGCAAAGTAGCACATTTCATGTCTTTTCTGTAGTAAAAGTGGAAAGTCCTTGGTGGTGGGCACCTATTTCTTTAACATGTAATTATCATAACAACTTTGTTTCCTAAAGCCTGCTTGAGATGGAAAAGAGAAAAAAATTCCCTCTTATAGAACTTTAGGCCTAGAAGGGACTCAGATGTCACCTAGTGCACTATTTTCAATTAATCAGTGGAAAAGCTGAGACTCAGAGACATTAAGTGATTTGCCTGAGGTGACAGAACTCCAGCTTGCAAGTGCCAGGTTGAGATTTGAATCCATGTCTGTGTGACTCCTGAGTAATTATTATTAACCACCATAAATATCCTATTCTCAGTGGGCATTAGCCTTGCCAGTAGTGGCTTTACTGGGTGGTAGCCATACAACTCCTATATTTGGCATTTGCCACAGTGGGAAGCCTCCTCTCAACCAGCAGGAAATCTTATCATTGAGTCAGAGTCCCCCAGCAGTGCTCATATTATACAGTGATCACAGCTCAGTTCCTAGACGGCTGCCCTTGCTTCTTTCTCTTTTCTTTCCTTCGACTTCTACTCCTCTTTTCATTTCCTTTCTCTCAGCTCTTGCTTCCTCTTTTTCCCTTTTGCTCTTTCTCTCTTGCTTTCTCCTCTATTTCTTCATGTTAGGGGCTTAATAATAACAATAGAAATGTATCAAATGCTTACTATGTACAAGGCTCTGGGCTTAGCACTTTATATTCATCATCTGATTTGTGTCCCACAACAACCCTGCAAGGTAGGTATTGTTATTATCACCCCTGCTTTGCAGACAAGAAGCTGAAGTCAAGGGAGTTTAGGTAACTTGTCCAAGGGCACACAACTAGGAAGTACTGGGGACCCCATTCTGACTGACATCACATCAGCTGCTCTTTTTCCATTACTCCATTTTCAGCCAAGAAGAGAGTGGAGTGACTAAAATGTCCTGTCAGAAGGTGCTCAACACAGATTTGGCTGAGGGCTGGGCTCTCTGGAAACTTGGGTGCCATATGATACTATAGCTGTTTGTCATCATGTTCATTTTCATTTAGGGGTAGTTAATCATACTCATAGTTCAGAGGCTTAAGAGGTTTAAGAGATGGGAGCAAAACAAGTCCAAAGTCCTAATAGGGCTACACAGCTGACTCTCTAAAGGAGACTGTGGATGAGTGAAATCATAAATATATAGCTTCACACATTTCCATACCACCAGTTGTCTGGCACAGTTTTAAAGTACATGACAAATTACGGAAAACATCTGACTCAAAGGCAATGACATCTTGGAAGGTGCTTATGAATTTGGTGAAGTGCTAAGGCAAGAGTCAATTTCTAGGGTGTGGAGGATATGGGGGTTTCTAGGGTGTGGAGGATACGGAAGATATGGAACAACTAAAAGAACCTCTTCATGCCTTTATGTCATAAATTAAAGACCCCAGCCTCTAATCACTTAGGTTGGGTTGGATTAGCTAACAAGGGAGTTAGAGAAATTAGAGCTTCTCTTGGCTGGGTTCTTTGACCATCTCATTCTGAATGTTCCTGTGTACACCAATTGGGTAAGGGTGCTGTACTCACCTACAAACCATCCTTTCGTCCTCTGTCAAGACAGATAACTAGTGGTTTCTGGGACCGAGAACAGCTTTGGAAACCACTCTGCATATGTTGGATGACGCTTATTTTACTCCTCTACACACACATGCATAAATGTCCTCAAAAATGCCCTGGAAATTCTGACTGAAACTTCTCTTAGCACTAACTGAGACATTTATTAATTAACATGACTTAAAGGATTTGGTGCTACAGCAAAGCAATCAATATTTGCAAAGGGAGTGAATTATCAAGTTGGTGTTTCTGAATGCCTCTGTGCCATGCTCCTGCTGAGACCAAAGGACAGCCATCAGACTGTAATTATGTTTAATGCTTTCTTTGAACTGGCTAGGGTTTATTTGTTTATTTTGGGTAATTACTGATGACTTAAGCTTGATTAAATCACACTATTTCTGCAGCTCAACCTCTCGATGAATTTCTAGATATCTTGAGGCTAATGTGTTTTACTTAACAAATTCAACCTTTTCCAATATTCTCTCCCCCAGATGTCTTATTTTCTCCAACTTCTAGTTTCAGGTGTCCAATCCCCTCCTCTTGCCTCTAACCCATGCATTTCTTCTGTTGTATTAGTCATTTCCTATAGCCCAAGGTAAATGTGAACATTACACTAGATTTCTCCAACCTATAAATCAGGCTGCATAAAGTATTCCTACATCTCCACTTCATTACTTTTTGCAGCCAAAAATGAGCACTGGTGAAGATGGCCCTGAATATAAAGATCTAATGTACAGCATTTTGTGAGGATAGAAAGATGAAGGGTGGTGGTAGAAACAAGGGAAAGCATTTTTGAAGCAAGAACTCAACTTGCAAACAAGGAACGCTCTGTGTGTGTTTGTATATACAGGTTGTTATAGAGACATTTTCTCTACCTGAATGTGGAGTGAGCAGTACAGGACACACTTAGACACACACACACACACACACACACACACACACACACACACACACACTTCACCTTTCACATTTCAATATTCCACTACTTGACCATATACTCTGTGCAAAAGATGATCTGGCTTCTTATCAATTATGTACTGTATGTATGTCCGACATGCAAGGATACTTGGTTCATGTTAACTTGGAATAAAAATATTATAACCTTAAAAGTTTCCCTTGATTTGTAATATAAAAAACGGATGTGGTTGTGTCTTCAAAAACGGGACAGGAACTTTAAGAAATAGAGATGATAAAAACACTCCAGTAATGCCCCTAGAAGTCAAACATCCTAGAAATTAACATAGACATTTAAATTCCAATAAAACCATATCAAGCTTGAGAATCTCACTTGTTATATTAAACCTAGAAGTGCTCAGCCGGGCTCAGTGGCTCAGCCTGTAATCTTGTGCCTTTGGGAGGCTGAGGTGAGTGGATTGCCTGAGCCCGCGGGTTCGAGACCCACCTGGGTAGCGAGACCTCATCTCTACAATAAATCAAAAAATCAGCCAGGCGTGGTGGCACATGCCTGTAATTCTGGCTACTTGGAAGGCTGAGGCGGAAGGATCGCCGGAGCCCAGCACGTCGAGGTTGCGGTGGCCGGGAGCGGCTGCTGCACTCCAGTCTGGGCGACAGAGTGAGACTCCAACTCAAAAAAAAAAAAAAAGTGCTCATTGTCCATAGAATCTTTAACTTTATAGGGTTATTCAACTAGGTATGTCATTATGTTGAAAGATGTTTTGCTGATTACTTACTCTTGAATTTGAATGAGTCAAACTGATAGAGAGCCCAATTAGGAATCATACATAAGGTTGGTTATTATCGCCATTTATTCAGAAGTTCTACTCTAATGTCAGTGTGTATTAGTTTGGTTAGAATAACTCATATATCTGCTATTAAACTAATCATTCAACCACTCATTTCTTCCCTTAGGGGAAAGCTATGTCTGCTCCTCAGACAACTTTTTTAAAAAGGTGGAGTACACCAAGAATGTCAATCCCAACTGGTCAGTCAACGTAAAGACATCTGCCAATATGAAAGCACCCCAGTCCTTGGCCAGCAGTAACAGTGCCCAGGCCAGGGAGAACAAGGACTTTGTGCGCCCCAAGCTGGTGACCATCATCCGCAGTGGGGTGAAGCCTCGGAAGGCTGTACGTGTGCTTCTGAACAAGAAGACAGCCCACTCTTTTGAGCAAGTCCTCACTGATATCACTGAAGCCATCAAACTAGAGACCGGGGTTGTCAAAAAACTCTACACTCTGGATGGAAAACAGGTAGGTACCTTTTTCAAAGTACCTTTTTTACTTCTCCTACATTCTTAGATGAAAATCTTATTCCTGAGATATTTCTAGGTGAGGGACTCTTCCTCCACATCTCATAATCCGTACCTGATATTATATGTTTCATATGGAAGAAAGGTTTTCTTTTCAGCGGGAAACATGAATCAGGATTCCGAGGCTCTGAATTCAATCTGCTTCTGACTTATCAAGTAGAAAGGTCATTTAGCCTCAGCTTTCTTATCTGCTAAGAAAAGATGTGTTAGAACCTGGGTCCTCCTAGTCAAGGTGCTTCAATGCCTGTAATCTCAGCATTTTGGGAGAGTTGAGGCCAGGAGTTCAAGACCAGCCACCTGGGCAACATAGCAAGATCCTATCTTTAAAAAAAATTAAATTAGCTGGGTGTGATGGCATGCACCTGTAGCCCCAGCTGCATGGGAGGCTGAGGCGGAAGTATTGCTTGAGCCCAGGAGTTCAAGGCTGCAGTGAGCTAGCATTACATTACTGCACTCCAGCCTGAGAATAGAAAAATCCTAGGTTGTACAAAGTCATATGAATATGAATTTAGCTATTATTATATGATGCAACCTTGATTGTTAAATATATGTGACTGAAAATGAGATTTGCCCATTTGTTTCTTCTTAGATACTCACATTGATATTCAGCATCTATTTTTATAAAAAGGAAGTTGAAGTGACCTTCCTATGCTATAAAAGAAGTCAGATATAGGGGAAGTACTGAAG
This sequence comes from Cephalopachus bancanus, assembly GCA_027257055.1. NCBI lineage: Eukaryota > Metazoa > Chordata > Mammalia > Primates > Tarsiidae > Cephalopachus > Cephalopachus bancanus. The sequence goes on along the minus strand of JAPVLO010000723.1, from coordinate 426,038 downwards.
CCTCTGGCTCGTTGTCTTTACCTCACATTAAACTGTATTTGTTCCCTTTCTCTTTTCCATGTGACATAGTTGTCTTAAATTGGTACCACTGATGGTTTGTGTGAGAAAGGGACTATTTCAGGATCCTAAAATTAGCCCAAAAAAGATGGTACCATCTGTTCCCCTCCAAATCAGGTTCTTCATGTCATTGGTTATGCTACTAAAGTGCCACCTATATTAATATCTGGGAAAGAATGCAGCCAGCCGTCTCCATCAGACAGATGCACCATTCTCTTGAGCATAGGGAGCTGTAAATATACAACAAAAATGTTTCAAGGGAATTGGAACAGTGGCTGGTTCTGTTGTCTCTAAAGAGAATCCTGGTACCCCATCAGAAAGGACAAGTGTGGATTATTATCAGTCCATACATTCTACCTCTTAAAATACCTTTGGTGCTTGAACAACTATATAGATTCTAAAAAAGTAGATTCGCTATACATCAAAATGACTGATGAGTGTTCAGTTGCAAAACTGTGCCTCCTCGCATAATTTCTGATATATAATGTGTTCTTTAAGATTTTAAGTTTTCATGGAAAATTCGCCTATATACTATATACTTGATAATTTTGATAAATGTGTGGTTTCTATCTGTTTTCCAACATTTTGTGATTTGAGACCTACCTGGACACATTGGTTATACCTGATTTGTGTTTGTTGTACCAAAGCAATGATTTTACTTGTGATGGGGGGGAAACTTCAACCCCCAAATGTTTCTTTAAGAATATCTCTCTTCTGAGCACCGAGCATATAATAAATAAGAGGTGTCTATGTATAGACCTAATTGCCAAAGTCTCATCTTCAAGGTAGGACCTAGGAATTTTAGAATCATTTGATCTCAGAGTAGAGTATGACCTTAGAAGTCATGACAGTCAATCTCCTACCTAAGGAAGGAATATCCTTTACAATCATTTCATAAGACAACTTACTCCTTTGTTCAAAAGTTGTGATTTTTAGAAAATTGTTCCTTAAATTAGGCATAAGTCTGCTTTCCTATGCCTTCAACCTCTTGAAGTGAAACAGGAAAAATATAAATCAAGGACATACGACAGGAAATCAGAAGTTTTGGGTTGTAGTCTTTTTTTTTTTTTTGAGTTGGAATAGCACCCTGTCTCCCAGCTTAGAGTGTAGTGGCACACTCATGGCCACGACAGCCTCGACCTGCTGAGCTCAGGTGATCCTTCCACCTCAGTCTTCCAAGTAGCTGGAACTTCCTGCATGTACCACCATGCCCAGCTAATTTTTTTGCTTTATTGTAGAGATGAGGTCTCGCCATGTTGCTCAGGCTGGTCTTGAACCCCTGAGCTCAGGCAATCCTTTTGCCTCCGCCTCCCAAAGTGCTGGGATTACCGGTTAGTTCTAGCCTTAATATTGTCATTTACTGTGTGACTTTGGACGAATCACTTAACTATCCTGAACCTCACACTCCTCCTCTGTACAAAGGGGACAGATCACACCTGCTCTGCCCAGGATTCTTGTGCAGATCAATGAAATAATTTATATGAAAGCACTCTGTAAATTAAAACACACACACACACACACACACACACACACACACACACACACACACACACATATATATATGCATGTGATTCATTGTTTAATGAGGTTTATGGGAATTTACATATAAATGTTAGCTCTCTTCCCCCACTTTACCTCCGTCTTTCTTCCTATGAATTTTCAACATTTTGTGGAGATATTCCATGCCTTGGTGTTCTGTATTGCTCTTAGTAATATATAAGGGGACACCTCCATTTCTTAGGTAAACAAGCTTCAGTCCAGTGATAAGTAAAGTTTTGTCCTGCTGCAGATCCTGCAGAGTGGCACGCTCTCTTTGACCCCTTCAAGCATCAGTTCCCATGTCTTTGGGGAGCATGTTACAAAATACCAGCATATGATATGACATGCATGTAAAAAAATGAAGTGATACTCTCTGGAGTTGAGCAATGCCTTTTCAGGCCTCTATATCTCTGCATATACAGTTTCTTCTCTTTAAACTGTCTTCTTTGCCCACCCTAACCCATGAAACTCATCTTTTAAAACCTAGTTCAAATATTACTTTATCTTTGAAAATTTCTGTCTCCACTATGCAGAGTAAAAGCACTCCTAATTAAAAAAAAAAAGTAATGCTCAGTTCCTGTACATCACGAACGCCTTATACATGTTTGTTAATGGAATGAACTAATATAAAGAGATTCTCACATGGTCCGGGTAAATGTTCTGAGAAGCCCTCTTCTTTCAATTCTCCAGACACTATCCTTAGGTCTGTCAGAAGTGACAGGGGGCTTCCCAAGGAGTGCATATTCCATGCAGGTGGCTCCTATCTGGCATTTTATTTGGAAGTCACTGAGGGCAGAAATTTAAAGGAATATTTCCTAATGTATATTCTAAGAAGAAATGTCCCATCTCCCTACCCCCAAAAACTCTCCAAAAGAGTTTTGTGGTCAAATAAGGTTGTATAATTCTGCAGATTGTCTGCCTCTCTTAGAGAGTCACAGTACTCACTGGCACATTGAATGTTCTGAGAAGTCCTACACCAAGGGAACCCCTTTTAAAAACCCCAAATTTTTCAATCTTATTTAAACACAAGTTGTTTTATGAAGTACACACATAAATATACACATACACAGATTGCACTAGGAAATGTTGTTTACAGAAAATACTAAATGATTAGAAACTAACTACCCTAACTAACTTTAGTGGTAAGATTGGTATGCACAAGGTAAGCCACAAATAAAACATTGTTGTTTTGTTGTAGCAAGGACATCAAATAAATAAATTGGGGGTGCATGGACAAACCCCCTAATTACAAAATAGGTGCTGAATATATTGAAAATTGGTGCCGAATTCAAAATTTTGGATTTTGAATTCATTTTCAGTTCATTTCCCAGTTCTAGTGATGAAAGCTCTAATGCACTTGTTCTAACGCCTGTCATTCTGTTTGATTATTGGAGGATATGCTTACTGCTTAGGAATATGATTTTTCTCTGTCGAGGCAGAAGTCACATGCACTATAATGGGTTGACCTGCTTGAATGAGATCCCAATGCCTGTCTTTGGTTCCATGTGGCACCAGACACTAAGTTGGAAATGACAAAGTATGGTCAAGGATATTTGTTATGGAACATTTTATTCATGAAATCAAGGCTATCACTTGATTTCAGTGTATGCTCTAACTAGATCCATAATCAACCAAATCAAATGGCTTCCCCCCTGTATTTAAATAATAATCAGCTAAAAGAGTCCAGATGATGGTACCAATTTTATTATTGCTTCTGTGATCGTGTGTGCCATTTGACTGATTGGCTACACTGATTGACAAGCAATCGGCAAACATGGCTCTCATTTCTTTGGTTTTTATTTTGTTTGAATGTGTTTTTGGAGTGTTTGACCTTTTTAGGACTTATATTTGCTGGTATAGAGACTGATTTATGACCTCTTGCTTCTGAGATATTTGTGGTCTGTGTAGATGGGAAAGGTAACCATCACTAGTAGAAAGAGGTCCAGATTGATTCCTTGCCTCAATAAGAAGTTGTTAATGAAATAAGAAGTAGTTGGTAGGGCCCTAGCTACTCCCAGGGGCTGAAATGGATTTCTAGGAAGCTGAAAAGGACATGATAGAGGATTGAATGATGATGCATATTAATTCACTAACAGGTGAAGTTGGTCTTTTGATTCCTTAGCAGCTGGAGTGGTTGTAGGCTGATGACAGAACTATACAACTATTAATTTCCATAATCAAGACCAAATTGATCTTCAGGCACAGAGGTCATGGATAAATATAAACTGGAACACAAATTTCTGGTTTACATGATAGTAGTGATTCAATATATATACATGGTCTAGCCTTAATGTCAATTTCAGAGCCTTAATAATAGACTTCCAGCTTTTTGGCATCATACACAGGGTTGCAGCTGGTCTTCACACCATTCATTTTCATGCTACAGTGATTGGCATCTCTAGGTTTAGTTTTGTCTACACCCAGAATCTTTGCAAGAAAAGATTCGCTATTGCCTCAAGATATATGTGTAAGGCATAAGTATGGCCTTTAATATCTATGTTAGCATTGTAAGGAAATTTTTCAATTGGATAAACTTATTTCATGTCTCTATCTGTACCTTTTTAGTATCACTACTTGGACCAGGAATTCTAGGGCTCAGAATAAGAGAGGAGAGGTTTAAGCTGATTCCAAGATTATCCAGAGTCTTGGAAACTAGAACAGGATTTTTAAGGAAATGTTTGATGCATAGTAGGCAGATGAGACTATGAAGGATATTTGAACTGCTGACAAGTATTCTAGAAATGACTTGCCACTTCCATTTGCACAAAGGCAATTTCAGGAAACAAAGGAAGACAGATTGGATTTAACCTTGGAAATGTTGAGTGCATTTCTCAAGGTAGATATTTCTTTCCTTTGCCTGTGTAGCCAGTTTTGTTCTTCCCTGTTATCTCTGTCTTCTCCAGTCACATCAGATCTTACTTAAGTTCCCTGGCCTCCAGAATTACCAAGGTCAACCTCACTCCTCCTCGTGTTGTGACCCTGTCAGTCAAAGTTGGGCTCCATAGAAAAGGTCACGTGGCCATAAATTATGCCCCAAGAAGAAGGTCATTTATCATTGACCTTCACTTGAGAAAAATCAAGGCTGAAAAGGTGATGTTTGTATCACCAAAATTCTGCCTCCCTAATTTTCCATAGATTCCTGGAGACAGGCTTTGGGAAGATTGACTTGAATATGAAGTGGAAAAGAACAAAAGTAGAAATTCAGGCTGGGCTCTGTGAAAGGAGACAGTTTGCAAACTACCTCCCTATATGTCGTGGTAGATTGTGTACTTTTTTTTTTTTTTTTTTTTTTGAGTTGGAGTCTCACTCAGTCGCCCAGACTGGAGTGCAGTGGCTGCTCCCGGCCACCGCAGCCTTGCCTTCTGGGCTCCAGCGATCCTTCTGCCTCAGCCTTTCGAGTAACCGAAATTACAGGCATGCGCTACCACGCCCGGCTGATTTTTTGATTTATTGTAGAGATGAGGTCTCGCTGCCCAGGCGGGTCTCGAGCCCAGGCGGCTCAGGCAATCCACTCACCTCAGCCTCCCAAAGGCGCGGGATTACAGGCTGAGCCACCGAGCCCGGCATAGATTGTGTACTTTAAATGAGGGCTTACAATGGAGGTAGCACACATCAAATATTTCTGGAAAGAAAGGACCAAGTATAGAAAAGTTATTTCTTCAGTAATTTATCTTCTTAGAGTTTTATTGTTGATGAGATGCTCTTGGCTCTGAGCAGTGATAGAGGTGGGACTTGGCCAATTCAATCAAAAGCTTAGTATTCCAGTTTCTTATACTGACTAGTCTGTCTCTAACACTCAGCAAGTGGAGAGTGGGATTCAGAGACCTGAGTTCTAGTCTTCATTCCATTCTCCACTAGCTATGTGATGTAGGGCCAATCACATCTCTTCTCTGGGCTTTCATTTTTGGTATACAAGCTGTAAATGTACTTCTAGCTCCATGATCACAGAGTATTCATCTCAGAGTGTTGGTTCTGTCTAGGCATTTTTTCACCAAACTACTACTCTTCTCAATGCATTCCACCTCTCTATGCTTCTAGGATTGCCAATGTGATGTAGGGCTCACTGTGGTGGATACATTGCTTTAGGTCCCTATATGGTATTTGCACAGCTCTTATATTCAAATCTTTCTTGCTGCCTTTAATGACATAACCAAAGAATATTTTCAAACTTGTAATTTTCATTTGATCTTTTCTTTCCACCGTGGATGATTCACAAAAACAAAACAAAACAAAACAAAGCAAGACAAATGGCCACCTGCTAAAACTGTGACAAGTGTTTGACAGTGCCATTATTAAGGCATTTCTACTATAGTGGTGCTATTTTCAGTGGTGGGGAAGGATTGTTACTAATGGGGGTGGTGAGTATTAAATCCAAATGCTTTTCTATTTCTTGAGTAGACTGAAGAGGCTTGTCAAGTGTGTATTGATCTATTCGGGGATGTAGACTGTTCCATTTTAAACTGTTGAAGCAACAGGCTTTTTGTTCTTAGTTATTTATTATTTTTTCCATTATTGTCATTTCCTTAAAGTGGCAGAGAAAGCATTGTCTCCAAAATCAGTTTTTTAAAGCAACTTTATTGAGATATAACCCCATACCATACAATTCACCCATTTTAAGTGTACAATTCAGCAGCTTTTACTATAGTCACAAAATTCTGCATACATATCCACAATCAATTTTAGAATATTTTCATTATTTCAAAAAGAAACTCTGAACCCCTTAGACATCACCCTCCAGTTCCTCAATTTTACCTTCCCATCCCTAGACAATCACATATCTACTTTCCAGCTCTATACATTTGCCTATTCAGGACATTTAATAAAAATAAAATAATGTGGCCTTTTGTACCTGGCTTCCTTCACTTAGCATAATATTTTCAAGGTTTATCCATGTTGTACCATATATCAGCATTTCATTTCTTTTCATGAATGAATAATCTTTTATCATGTGAATATATCACATTGTATTTAGTCATTCATCTACTGATGGACATTTGGGTTGTTTTAAGTTCTTGACTATTGTGAGTAATGTTGCTATGAACATTCATGTACAGATTTTTATTTGAACACGTCTTCATTTATCTTGGGTAAATCCCTAGGAATGGCATTGCTGAGTTGTATATAATATGTGCATATTTAACATTTTAAATATACCCAGAGGAACTCAAACCACTCTGTAAAAAAGATATCTGCACATACATGCTTACTGCAGCATTATTCACAATAGCAAAAAAAAAAAAAATGGAACCAACCATGCTGCCCATCAAAAGAGGACCAGATTTTAAAATGTGGTACATATACACTATGGAATATTATGCAGCCATAAATAAAAACAAAATTATGGACTTTGCAGCAATTTTGGTGGATTTAGAGTCTATAATATTCAGTGATTTATCACAGAAACAAAAATCTGAGTACTACATATACTCACTCATAAGTGGACCCTGAACACTTATCATAATACTGTAAGAAAGGATTTGGCAGTAGTGGGATACTGCCAGGGGACGGCACATAACATCAATAAGGGTACCCAAACTTTGCCTGCATGGTGACCACTTATTTACCTAATCCTCAATTGTACCCCACATCTTTACAATTAAAAAAAAAAGAGAATCAAAGTAGTCACCTACCATGTAGAACAGAGATACAAATATGCTCAGTGTCCCTTGAGCCACATTTAACTTTATGTCTCCTTAACCCAGATAGTTTCAATTAATTTACAAGTATTTATTGAGCATCTACTGTGAGTCAATGATCTCATCTTTCTTCTCCTTATTTGCCCCTCCTCTGACTCCTGTCTCTCAGTTTACATTTTGAGAACCTTTTCTTCCCAGCGCTCCCTTGGGTTACTGACGCCTATCTCTATTTTATTGCTGAATTTTTTCAAAGAGCCATCCTCAGTTGCTCTCGCTTCTTCCTTAACCTTTCACCAACTCCTTATCTCGGTGCCATCTGCCTTCTGCTTTCCATGTGATACAATTTGATTCTCTGAATTTTCTTTCCTCTTTACCATAAATTTCTGTCTTCTTAAGTTAGTTGAAGTGGTTTTCTGTTTCTTATATTAAACAATTTTCAAGACATTCTGTGATATGGACCCTCCTGCTGCTCAGTGAAACCTGTGCACCCTTTCTCAAAATGACGCTTTTAAATACATTGAATGGAATATGTAGAATGACAACAAAATAAAAGAAAAATTTGAGAAGCTGTCAAACTGTTTTCCAAAGTAACTGCATCAATTTCCATCCCCATCAGCAATGTATGAGAGTTATAGTTTCTCCACATCCTCACCAACACTTGTTATTGTCTATCTTTTAAAATTATATCTAGTGGGTATGGAGTGGTATCTCATTGTGGTTTCAATTTGTTTTTCCCTAATGACTAATGATATCAAACATATTTTCACATGCTTATTGGACATTTGTATATCTTCTTTAGAAAATGCCTGTTTAGATCCTTTGTCCATTCTTTTTTTAATTTTTAATTTTATTTTAAAGATGTGGGGTACAATTCAGAATTAGGTGTACAAGTGGTCATCATACAGGTAAAGCTTGGGCCTCCCTTTGGTCCCCATTTTGCCTGATTTGAGAACAGGTACCCTTATTGATGTTGCATTCCACCCCCCATCTCCACTCTGGCAGTATCCCACTACTGCTGATCTCTTTCTTATAGTATTATGATAAATATCCAGGTTCTGTGTATGAGTGAGAACATGTGGTACTCTGTTATTTGTTTCTGTGATAAATCAATGAGTATAATAGACTCTAAATCCCTCCAAGTTGCTGCAAAGTCCATATGTTTGTCTTTATTTATGGCTGCATAATATTCCATTGTGTATATGTACCACATTTTTTTATCCAGTCCAATTTCGATGCGCAGCACCGTTGGTTCCATTTTTTTGCTATTGTGAATAGTGCTGCAATAAACATGCATGAGCAGGTATCTTATTTGTAGAATGATTTGCATTCCTCTGGGTATATCCTCAGTAAGGGAATTACTGGGTCATATGGAAGGTCAATGTCTAGTTCTTTTAAAAATCACCATACTGTTTTCCAAAGAGGTTGCACTAGTTTGCATTCCCGCCAGCGGTGTAGAAGCATTCCCTTTTCTCCGCATCCTCTCCACCATCTATTGTTGTTTGTTTTATTAATGATGACCATTCTTACTGGGGTTAGGGGGTGTCTCAATGTGGTTTTGATTTGCATTTCTCTGATGATTAGTGAGGCTGAGCACTTTTTCGTGTGTCTGTTGGCTGCCCATATATCTTCTTTTGAGAAGAGTCTATTCACGCCTTTTGCTCACTTTTTTTTTTTTTTTTTTTTTGAGTTGGAGTCTCACTCTGTCGCCCAGACTGGAGTGCAGTGGCCGCTCCCGGCCACCGCAGCCTCGACCTGCTGGGCTCCGGCGATCCTTCCGCCTCAGCCTTCCAAGTAGCTGGAATTACAGGCATGCGCAACCACGCCCGGCTGATTTTTTGATTTATTGTAGAGATGAGGTCTCGCTGCCCAGGTGGGTCTCGAACCCTCGGGCTCAGGCAATCCACTCACCTCAGCCTCCCAAAGGCGCGGGATTACAGGCTGAGCCACCGAGCCCGGCTCTGCCCACTTTTTAATAGGGCTGTTTGTTTTTTTTCCTTTTGGTATATTTGAGTTCCTTGTAGATCCTTGTTAGGCCTTTGTCAGATATACAGTTGGCAAATATTTTTTTCCCATTCTGTAGGCTGTCTTTCCACTCTCTTGATGGTTTCTTTAGCTTTGCAGAAGCTATTCGGTTTGATGAGGTTCCACTTGTCTATCTTATCTCCTGTGGCATGGGCGCTTGGGGTTTTGATCAGGAATTGGTTGCCAGTTCCAATTTCCATCAGGGTGTCTCATGCATTTTGTAAGGTTCTTATAGTTTGAAGTTTTATGTTTAGGTTTTGATCCATTTAGAGTTGATTTTTGTGTATGGTGATAGATAGGGCCCTGTTTCAATCTGCATATGATCAGCCAGTTGTCCCAGCACCATTTACTGAAGGTTCTCCTCTCCCCAGTGGTTGTTGGTGAATGCTTTGTCAAAGATGAGTTGGTTGAGAAATTGAAGGTTTGCTTCCCGAATCTCTATCATGTTCCATTGGTTCATATCTTTGCCTATTTTTAAATCGAGTTATTAGTCTTCTTATTATTGAGCTGTAAGTGTTCATTGTATATTGTGGATGCAAGATCTTTGTCACATACATAATTTGCAAATATTTTCTCCCAGTCTATAGCATGTCTTCATTTTCTTAATGGTTTCTTAACTTTTCAAGAAAAACCTTTTTCATTTTGGTGATGTACAATTTCTTAATTTTTCTTTTTTGCATTGTATCTTGGTGTCATATCCAATAACTCTTTACTTAATCCAAGGTCTTAAAAATTTTCTTCCATGTTTTCTTCTAGAAGCTCTATAGTTTTAGCTCTTAGATTTAGATCACTGATCCATTTGTTTTTTGGTTAATTTTTGTGTATAGGGTAAAATCAAGGTACTTTTTGGGAAGAAGGGCACTTGAATATCTGATTTTTCTAGCACAATTTGTTAAAAAAAGATAAAGCAATTTTTAAATTTAATCTGACAATGAGAAATAGCAATGGCTCACATGCTAATGCTCTGAGGGTTTCTAGAACTTCTAAGAACTGTGGATGTGAATTAATATAACACAGGAGCTTCTCTTATGTTCCTAGGTTCTGGAACAGTAACTCACTCTAAGGCTGCATCAGTGAGGCTGGCTAAGCTTCATTCAGTAGGAAGAATAAAAGGGCTTCATTAGAGAGGCTAAAAGGGACTCTTGGTTTTTGACAGTGCTCTAGACTCTTGGAGTTCCCATTCAGCCTCATCCAAACTTCCCTGTCCCATGCCCTATTCAGTCAGGATGGTGCTAAGCAGGGTTGGGGCAGTGGAGTAGGGAAATGTCCAAAATTGTTGGAGTTACTTTCTAGTAACAGGTTGAAATATAATTCACATATCATACACTTCACCCAGTCAAAGATATGTGCAGCCACCACCACAGTGAATTTTAAAGCATTTTCATTATCTCTCTTACCTGTCATTCCCCACAACCCTAAGCAACCAATAATCTACTTTCTGTCTCTGTAGATCTGCCTTAATCTGAACATTTCATGTGAATGAATCATATATATATATATATATACATATAGTCTTTTGTGATTATATTTTTTCACTTAGCATAATATTTTCAAGGATCATCATGTTCTATCATGTATCTGTACTTCTTTCCTTTAATAGTTGAATAATATTCTTTTGTATGGCTATACCGCATTTATTTATCTATCCATTTTTTGGTTGATGAACATTTGGGTTAACTCCATCTCTTGCCTATTATTACTAATGCTGCTATGAACATTTGTGCACGAGTTATGTGTGCACATACATTTCATTTCTTTTGAGTATATACCTAGTAATAGAATTTCTGGGTGTTGAGTTTTCTTGACCTCCTGTCCCCTAACCACCCCAAATTCTTGCCTAAACAATTTAGAAGGAAATATGAAGGTTACTTTACTAATGTTTCTTAAAGCTAGCAGTGGCCCTTATAACATTATACTTGGCCCTTATAACTTTCCAGAATCAAAGATGCATTCTGAACAGAAGGGACCTCCAGTACAGTGAGTCACAGACTTTCCCCAAACTACCAAATTTCCTTATTTTGAAAAAGGCTTATCAAAAGGGGTTTCCAGAATCCCAGTCTGCCCATCTATCCTAGATTTAGAATATTTTCATTCTTTTTGTTTTTTGAGTCAGAGTTTCACTCTGTTGCTCAGGCAGGCTGGAGTGTAGTGGCACACTCACGGCTACCTCAACCTGCTGGGCTCAGGCGATCCTTCTGCCTCAGCCTTCCAAGTAGCTGAAACTACAGGCAAGCACCATCATGCCTGGCTAATTTTTTATTTATTTATTGTAGAGACAATAAATTTTTTTTTATTTATTCAAGGAAAGGCAGGACTCGAATCCCTGGGCTCAGGCAATTCTCTTATCTCCACCTCCCAAAGTGCTGGGATTACAGGCATGAGCCACCATACCAGGTCTCATTCTTGATACCACAGATACTACCCCTTTCAGATCTTGTGATATTAACTCCTAAGATAAAAACAGCTTGATATAGGGAGCCACAGCAGCTCTGTATCATTAGCCCAATGATCCTCAACCAGGGCAATTTGACCACCAGGGCACAATTAGCTAGAGACATTTTTGGTCGTTACGACTAAGGGAGGGGTGCTACTGACATCTAGTTGGTATAGGTCAGGAATGCTGCTAAACATTTTACAATGCACAGAACAACCCCTTCCACAGCTAAGAATTATCTGGCCCAAAATGTCAATAGTGGTTGAGAAACTTGGCATTCATTACCGGTAAAGTGCATGGCCAATACAACAGAAGACGAAGCTGAGAGGAAGGCAAGGGCAGGATCTAGGAATTATCTTGTAAATTATGTTTAGAAGTTTTAATGTTATCATGTGGGCCTAGAAGCCACTGGAGGATTTTAAGCAGGGGAATAGCACAATCAAATATGCAGTGTGAGTAGGTCACTATGTTGTTTTGTATTTAAGGAATACAAAACTATTAGAGAATACATGTAGGAGGTTGTGTGGTAATATAAAAAGGATAACAGAAGGATCTACACCTAGGCAATCGTAGTGAAGATAAAAAATAGGAAAAAACAGAGTTAAGAAATATTTGTGAGGTAGAAACTGGAGAACTTAGTGATTAATGGAATTTGAGGATATATTAGCTTTCAATTACTGTGTAATAAATTACCAAAAACGTAGCAGCTTAGAACAACACTCATTTATTATCTCACAGTTCTGTATGTCAAAGTTAAAGCAGGATTGACTGGGTCCTCTCTTAAGATGTCATAAGACTGAAGTCAAGGTACCAGGCAGGGTATGTGCTTATCTGGAGGTTCTGGTAATGAATCCAGTTCCATGCTCATTCCAGTTTGGGGCACTTTTTAATTCCCTGGGAGTGTAGGTCTGAGGTTCCCATGCCCTTACTAGTTGTCAACTGGGATCTGTTTTCAGCTTCTAGAGGCTACCCACATCCTTCTCATATGGCTCCCTCTATTTTTCAAGCCAACCAGGTACATCATATTCTTCTCATGCTTAGAGTCTCTCTGACTTCCTCTTCTGCCACCAGCCAGAACAAACTCTGTTTTTAATAGGCTCATGTGATTAAATTGGTCCCAACCGGATAATCTTCCCTTTGATTAACCTAAAGTCAACTGATTAGTAACATCAATTACATCTGAAGAAACCTTTTTTTTTTTTTTTGCCACATAACATAATCTTGGGAATGGCATCTTATCATATTTATAATTCAAGGAGAGGAGATTATACAAAGACAAGGGTCATTGGTGGGGGGAAAGTCATTCTTTGAATTTTGCCTACCTTAAATGAGAGAGTAAGAGGACTCAAGTGACTGAGATTTATGACTAAGGTATGTGAATGGATGATGGGGCTATTCACTGAGGTAGGGAAATCCAGGGAAGAAGTGGAGTTTAGACATATTGAACTTGGGTGCCTTGCTACATCTAAGTGGAGACTCCAGAAGGTAATGGTAGATCTGGATATGGAGCTCAGGAGAGAGGTCTGGGCTGGAGATGCTGAGAGTAATCTTTAGACAGTGGCAGTTAACAATCAGGCAAGTAGATGGACTTCCCAGGGGTACATGTAAGAAATTGCTCCACCATTGCAAAATTTGACTGGTTAAAAAAAAAGAAACAAAGTAAAAAGAAATTGCTCCAGGAATAAACCCTGGAGACATTCACATTTAAAAGGGGTGGGTAGGAAGTAGGAGCCCAGGAATTGTTAGGGGGAACCATAGAGAACTAGATGAAGATATATGTCCAGAGAGACTGAGGCAGGAGTGGGTAGCTGCATCATATCTAGCAGGTAGAGTCTGTTTCAGATAAAGATTTAGGAAAGTAAATCAATCAAATCTAGGTGACTTATTATTACTGGGGACTGAAAACAAAATTCTCTACTAGAACAGAGGGCAGGGCCTGGCTCAGGGAAACCTTCAGAGGTAACTAAGCAGATGGAGCCATGACTGGGTGAGGCTATGGATTCTGATGTTTCCTGGCAGCTCCCCATGCTCCAGATCTATCATAACCTGCTTGTCCAGTGTCCCATTTTCTCTTTTGCTAGTTCTTGTGTCATACATGGTTGGTTGCCAAAATGCCTTTCCTGTATAACTTATACTATGTATTCACTTTAATAAATGGAGTTAACCTTTAGTTCAATTGCGCTCTTGTCCTATCTTATCACTTAAACTATCCTCAGACCTTTTCTAGGTCTGATTTTCTTAGATCCTTGATCACAGTTCATGGACTTATTTGGTAAGGCTCTAACAAATCAATTCTCACTATCTTAACTCTTATCGATTTAGGGCACATTTCTCAAATTATGTTATATGTATCACTAGTATGATCAAATATTCTTTGGAAAAGTAAGTTTAGCAACATTGCATAGAATAGTCTCCTCTTGGAGAAACACTCCAAGAAGTCCCCTGTAAAAATAACCTGCTTGATTTTGTTTAGACGACTATTCCCCCAAACGAGTTTGAATACCAAACCTTTAAAAAAATTCTTATGGCCGGGCTTGGTGGTTCAGCCTGTAATCCCGCACCTTTGGGAGGCTGAGGTGAGTGGACTGCCTGATCCCGCGGGTTCGAGACCCGCCTGGGCAACTTGGAGAGACCTCATCTCTACAATAAATCAAAAATCAGCTGGGCGTAGTAGCGCGCACCTGTAGTTCCAGCTACTTGGAAGGCTGAGGCAGAAGGATCGCCGGAGCCCAGCAGGTCGAGGCTGCGGTGGCCGGGAGCGGCCACTGCACTCCAGTCTGGGCGACAGAGTGAGACTCCAACTAAAAAAAAAAATTAAAATTAAATAAATAAATAAATTCTTATGAATCTATGACCATATGGTAGAATGCACCGTCTTTGATATAGACTAGAAGGAAAAGGAGAAACTGAACAAAAGGGACAATTTTTCTAGAAGATGTTTCATGAGTCCTCCAAAGTTATAAGAGATTAGGAAAATCCTTTTGGTCATAGGTATCAAAACCTGGTTTCTCTAACCAGGTGAAGCAGCAACAACATCAACTGCCAGGTTTACAACCTTCACAATAGATTCAGCCCTATACAAACCAGCACTCCTTCTACTATACCATGCTGCAGAATCTCACTGGAGGAATCAGTCAGGTTTACTAATTAAACTTAACTTCCATAAATAGTGCTTACCATTTAAATAGACTGCACACTTTCTATTGCACCAAGCCCATGCTTCTCCAGCTGGCAACAATTTGGCAGACCCTAGGGTTCTGAATGGTTTGCCCAGCACGATAACATCCCTTAAAAGATGTTTCAAGCCAGAAACCAGCACCTCTCGAAGTCTCTTTGTGCCTGCATACGTACACTTGTGCCCCTGTTTCTTTTAAGTGTTGGCTGTCTCATCTGATGAAGTCGTATATAAATATTTATATGTCAGGACATTTCTGGTCTTACTCACCAGAGACATTACAGCCTTGATAAAAAGCTTCCCTCTGGCAGTATTTGCCTCCACAGTTTATTTAATATGGCAGTTGATAGGTGAACTTCCTCGTGCTGTTTGCAAAGAGAATGGAGCCTTGCTTTGCTTGGAGTTTCAAGTGTTTGACTTGTCGCCTACTGGGAATTGCTATTTGTGCTTTCCCAGGTTTCTCTGATTAAACGAAGTGTGAGTTCTCTAGTGGGCCATCCTGCCCTTTAGAATTGGGAACCTCAGGAGTAGTTGTTATACTTAGGAATATATTATGCTTTTTGTGAGCCCTAGCACTTTTGCCTTTGTGGATCCCTTCCATATATCTATATCTATATCTATATCTATATCTATATCTATATCTATATCTATATCTATATCTATATCTATATCTATATCTATATCTATCTATCAAGAGAATATGTTATTATTATATGGTTAAACATTTTCATCAACCTAATAGTGTATTTATGCTTCTGCTTTGAAAAGAAATTTAAAGACCATTTTCATGAGCTCTAGGCACTGTGCCTACTGTGTACCTAATGGATAATTAGCCCTGGATATTAGCTATCTGATTCCTGGGCTAGTACTGTGAATTCATATGGGCTAAGCAGTGAATAAGAATGATATGACGGAAGATTCAGTCCAAAAGTGCAGCAACTTCTTGAATCTACCAAATAACAATTGAAGCATATCAGGAAGCACCCTCCCCCTTTTTAGTTCTAACACATTTTATCCATTGTACAAAGCGTGATAATAAAATGCTGTCGATAGTCGGCATTTTCTCTGGCTTGGTGGACTTAGGCTTGGGAATAGAAAACTGCCTCCTCAGCATCTTTCAGGAGAGGCTTCTTGGATTGATGGATGGCATCATTCATTTCCAGGCTGGAACTGCTTCTGTCACTTAGCCTGTGGCTGTGAAGAAAGCAGCCGAGTGAAGGTGGAGTGGAAGTTGATTAGCAACAAGATGGATTATTGTGGTTCATCCAGAGAAAAAAGGATAGGACTGGTTTTAATCCATGCCTATATTTAGCGGTAGTCAATATAGACATCTCTATCTAACCCCCAATCATAATCTTCCTTAGCAATAGCCACCCTACCCTGGATTATGGTTCTCAACATTATCACTGCTGTTATATTGGCTGCTGAAGAGTTTGTTCACTAAAGGTTTACCAATAAGCCCCATCTGAAAGCTGGTGGTGATTGGGAATTGAGATGAAGTGATGTAAAAATGAGAATGTAGTGAGTACGCTTTCATGGAGCTTCACTTTATATTGTCACCTTGCTTATAGATGTTTCTCCAGCTAGGACTGGAGCTAGTACTTGGACTGCAGAAGCAATAGCTGTTACTGAGAAGGCTAAACAATTCACACACGCGCGCACACACACACACACACACACACACACACACACACACACACACACTCAACTTAACAGCCCTGGCTCTGGTTCAGTTCATTGAGTGGTATGGAGTTTGGCCACTCCATAGGGACTTTGCTGAGACCTTGAGGTCAGACAGCAATTCACTCTCCCTCCCTTCTTGCAGAGCAAAAAAAAAAAAAAAATCTGTTTAAATCAGTAGGTTCCCCTCCCCCAGCTCAATGTGGCTTTCAAGGATGACAGCATCTGCTCCATACTTCCCTTGCCCTTGTCAAGTCCCAACCTGAAACAGAACAGAATGATGTGGGGTAGCTAGGTTTGTTTATGTAACACATAAAACATAAGCACAAAGATACAGTCCCTGGAAAACTTCATATAAAAGGCAGAGTTATTGGGATAAAAAACAAGAATAATCAGAGTGAAATATAATTAGAAAAAAATTAAAGCTAATCAGAGTTTGATCAGTCTCTAGAAAACTTCTTTTTGGAATACAAAGGAGAACTTGATTTTCCATTACTCACAATACAATGGTTCAGAGGTCAGCAAACTATAGGTTTAAAATAAGGGAAGAAAAATATGTAATGCATTTTTACATATTTATTACACATTATATAATATGTAGCCCATATTTATTATATGGACTGTGTTAGGGTTCCTCAGAGAAATGGAACCAATAGAATGTATATAGAGAGATTCATTTTGTAAAGTTGGCTCACGTGATTATGAGGGTTGGCAAATTCAAAATATGCAGGGCAGACCAGCAGGCTGGAGACTCCGAGAAGAGTTGGTGTTTCAATCTGGAGTTCAAAGGCATGGCCCTTTCCAGAAAACATTTGCCAACCCCTGCAAACCAGGAAGAAATAATGGAAAAGAACCCTGGAAAAGAGACCCAGAGACTCTTGCTCTGCCACTAAACAGCTGGACAATCTATGCTAAACCACCACCCCTCTCTGCATCTAAGTCTCTGCTTTGTTAGAATAGATTCCCAAGAAGTTCCTTCTACAATGAAAGCATTCGGTGCACTTCAGTTATCCCTAGACATACTTAAAGTTTCATGATAACATAACTCAAATTTTAAAAATCCCAAATAGTCAAGCTTAAGCTATTTCCTGATGATGTCTAGAAATGACTCCACACTGGCAAGAATACCAGACATCAGTAAATTTTAATTATCTGTTACATAAAGGATAAACAAAATGCCCAATCTTTTCAATTTGTTAGTGACTTTCTTAATAGTGGATTCCATTAATGTTAATTGACCATGACAGTTCTTTATGATCACTGAACAGAGGTAAATCTGTTGCTTGTAGTATACTGTTCTGGGGCACTTTGGGGAACTCTATAGGTACCAGAAAATAATCTAGCTTTGTGGTGCTTACAATTTAGTCAGGAAGACATGTTCTATCCCTAGAATAAAGTCCTTAAATCTTTAGAGTAACATATGAACAACTTGTGGGGACAGAGTCAATATCATGTTCATGGATATATCCTCAGGACCTAGGATAGTACCTAGTACATGCTATATGCTGTATATAAAGTGAATGAATGAATAGGAAGTGACTTAATAGGTAGAAAGTACTAAAAAAATGCATGAATACTTAGATCAGGGACAAGTGGAGGCTAATTCACAAAGGTTTTCTAATGGAAGAGAAGGCATAGTGAGCTCAACAGACAATATAGTCCAGGGGCAATATTCCTGAAATGTTGGATTTCTATAGAAAAGTTACACAGGCTAATGTCAGGGTTAAGAACCAAGCAGAATAAACTAAAGGCAGCTTGAAACAGAGGTCTAAGCTTTGAAGTAGAAAAACATAGGTTAGTTACTACCATCCACCTTGGAACTGACTTAATTTTTGACCTTCAGCAGTCATTTAAACCCTCTGTATCTCAGTTACCTCATCCATACAATGCGAATGACACCTGGACTCAGATTACCAGAGCTAGAAAAGACGTTAAACTCATCCAGTCAAGTGGGTCTCACTCCAGGCTGCCTATTGGGGAAACTTTTAGAAGGCTCACTGCCCAGACCTGATTCCAGAGCAATTACACCAAAATCCTCTGAAATTGAGACCCAGTGTCAGTATTGTAGAAATTTCCCCAGGCAAGTCAATATTCATCTGAGATTAAAAACCCCATTGTTCTCCAACCCTGTCATTTTATAAATATATAAACTGAGGTCCAGAGCAGATTAAGGGACCTTGCCCAACCTACCTCATAGGGCCACAAAAAACAATATTGCATTATAAAACTTTAGAGTTAACAAGGACATTAGATATCAAAATACCTGTGAAAGTTCTCTGACTAGCACAAACCATTATTTATTTGTAGGATTATGCCAACTGAACTAGAAAATACTAATTGGCAACCAGGCAAAACATCCCCTCTGTCATTAAATTATATTTGTAAGACAATGGATAAGCCTTTGTTTTTTTCATGTTCTGGGTCTCCCTGAGTTAGCAAATGAGTAAGGGCTCCATTTCAAAAGGTAGAATATGAATTATTAGATTCAAATCTTAGCAAATGAAGACGGCATACATTGCCCTGAAAATTCACATTTTTTTCAAAAAGAAACATAAGCATGCTATAAACGTATAAGGACACAAATCCATAGCAGAGGGTATGGTTTAGCATATTTCTAGCCTACATCATCTGTTTGGGACATACTCATGCCTAGAAGCAAAGGAATGAAGTTTGGACAATTTAGCATGGTATCAATCAGGCATTTTTGCTTAGGAGCTATCAATCAGGCATTTTGCTTAGGAGGTATCAATCAGGCATTTTGGATTGTATTGAGCTTGTAGATGCCACCTTTTGCAGAGAATGGAAACCAAAGTTAATTTCCATTCACGATTCATTTCCTTATTCCCAGACTTTCCTTATTTAATCAGATCCACTCTGTGTAATTTATCCTTCTATGCAAACGTGTGAATTTGAATGCTAAGTGCATTTTCTATTTCCCTGTTTAGCTCCATGTTGTTGAGTTATATTTGTTCTTCGTCTGAGAGACCATTTGCTGAATAATTTCCTAGAGGAAAAACATGATTAAAATGTAAGATGATTCCCTACACACGCTCATGATCATCTTTTGTAAAGTTTTCAAATTGATATATGTTGTTTCAATATCAGTCACACTGAAGATGTCAGAGAGTTTATTGCTTCATTTTTTTTCATTTATTTTCGCATATGTTGAGTCTATCTCCCCAGCAGATTCTGACTTGCACTCTCTTGTATGTTCCCCTTGGTCTCAGTATTTAGCCTATTGTTTTTACAAAATCAATGCTTGAATCCCTTGTCTAAGCAATTTCCAGTTGTTTAAGGCCTTTTAAAACCCCAGAAAGATACTCCTCTTCTGGGCTCATTTACAATTCTGGGGAATTGCTAGAAGGAGACAATATGGTTGTGTGTGGGGAGAGGTGGAGAGATTGTGATAAAAACATGTTGGGATTATCACTTGTCTAGAGCAGTATTTCCCAAATCTGGCTGAGCCTCAGAATCACCTGGGAACTGAATCTCCAGAGGAGGGACCAAGGAATCCATACATGTGAAAGCTCCCCAAGTAATTTTGATGAACAGTCAATCTGGAAACCACTGGCCTTAATATCCTCTAGTACTTCTCAAACTTTAATTTGAGAAGACAGAAGACCAAAGAAGGCTAGAAGGTAGTGCTTTTCAATGTGTGGTTCCTGGGCCAGCAACATCAGCATCGTTAGAAATACACATTCTCAGTTTCCACTCTAGATCTACTGAATACAAAACTGGGGTGGGGCCCAGCATAATTCTGATGATTGCCAAAGCATACAATCCGCTGCTATAAATAGTACTAGAAATAAGGTACAGGAACCAGGCGTGGTGGCTCAGCCTGTAACCCCAGCACTTTGAGAGACTGAGGTAAGAGGATTGCCTGAGCAATCAAGATCAGCCTGGGGAACTTGGAGAGACCTAGTCTCTGCAATAAATCACAAAAACTAGCTGGGCGTAGTGGCGTGCATCTGTAGTTTCAGCTACTTGGAAGGCTGAGGCGGAAGAATCGTCTAAGCACAGCAGGTCAAGGCTGCAGTGGCCGTGAGTGTGCGTGCCACTGCCCTCCAGTCTGGGCAACAAGAATGAGACTTCAACTTTCACCGCTACCCAAGAAAGAAAGAAATAAGGTACAGGGTGGTGCTGCAGTGGATTTTTAAAATTTCAGTTTCAATCTCAGCTTTGCCACTTGGCTACCACTTACTCTCCCTAGAACTTGGTTTTCTAATCTATAAATCCGGGATAGAAATAATACACATTAATTTAACAAGCATTTATTTTGCCAGGCATTTTATTAGATACTGGGAATATGTTATGACGAGTAAGATACGTTATCAACCCTTAAGGAATTCACTGTTGCCTTGCTTAATCCAAAAGCTTACTGCAGACCTTGGGCAACCCCTTCCTGTCCCCTCCTGCTGTGGGAGCTTTTCTGTTCCCTCAATAAATCCTGCTTTCTCACCAAAAAAAAAGGTTATGGCAGACTTTAAATGAGATAGTATATGTGGAAGTGCTCTGTGAAATATAAGGTATGTTGCAAATGTTATGCTATTGTTCTGATTAAACAATCAAACCTTGCCTCTTTTTCTTGCATCTTGTGTTCATAGTAGTTCTCTATATTATTTAACCTTTAGTAGACATTTCACTGGAAAAAGCTGAAACAAGTGAATTGAGTGGTCATAACAATTTTTTATGCTTGTCTTGTATGTTATACTTTTAGGAGTCCTTTCATTTTTATAATCTGTTTTAACTGTCACAACCCTTTGAGGTATCCTGGGTAGATGTGATTATCTCCGTTTGACACATGCAGAATCTGATATTCCAGGAAGCGAAAGGACTCACCCAAGGTCAACAGAGTCAGAGCTAAAATCAAAATCTCTTGACTCCTAGGTCAATGTTCTTTTCCTCATACTATGCTGACTGGTCAAGTAAAAGTCTTTTCAGAAAATCACTACATGCTAATTAGGTTACTGCAAGCACAGATGTAGAAACAAGCTGAAGCCTTCTTCAAAAAAATTTAAACCTGTCTAGCTTTTACTCATCTGCTTGAGTTAAAGCATACAGCAACTGTCAGAGAGACATTGCTAAACTCTTCTGTTTTGAATTTCTATATATCAGAAGCCTTATCAACTGCTGGCAGGCAGTTGGATTACATGTGCATTTCAGGAATCAAAGGCTTGCATTAGATAGCTACATTAGAAAACCAAGTAATATTCTTGCATCATCGAAAGCCATTTAGAATGGATTAGAAATAAGAACTTATATCTTTTAATACAAGCTAAAACTGGTGGCCTCCTCTCCTTTGTTGAGTTTTGTTTTTTGACACATAGCCTAATTTTCAGAGTAAGTGGGTGTTGAGGAATTTTAACTTTAAACAACCATGGTTACTGGGAGTTAAACCTTAATACAGACATTTCCCATTTGCAAGCAAATGCTGGAAAATGACCTATTATGTGTGGACAGGCAAAACTGAAAGATAAAATATGATTGTTTTCTAAAGAGGATTTCTCTGAAATAGGTTCTAGATGGAGTTGTCTTCCATACAGAATAAATAGAACAAATGACTGCCTGCTTGGATCTTGAGGACAATTCTGTACTCTTCCATGCCTGCCTTACCACCTCTTCCCATAAAAGCCTCACAATACTCTACTACTCAAAATTATGTTTAAAGTCTTCCCTTTATATATCTATGTATTCCTTTGTGGTTCCCTGCATCATGAACTGTGCTTACTGGTGCTTTCATTCAACCTTGTGTCCTGTCTAATCCTTTGTACTGTATTTTGGGTTCTCTAATATCTTTTGATCCAGGAAACAAATGCTACACAAATAATTCAACCCCAATGAATTCAGCTAAAATAAATATATAGCTGAGAACATAAGGACATCAAATTAGCCCAGTAATTTTTTCCTATTGTTAATAAAAATTTCGAATATGGGAAAGATCAAAAAATCAAACTCCAAGCAGAAGCCTAACAGAATTATTTCTAGAATGTTATTTCTACCATTTAAAATTTTTTAAGAAACTAAGTGTTGATTGGTAAAAACATATTTGACTGGAATGCAGAAAACTTGAGTTTTAATCACAGCTCTATCATTAAGTTGTTAAGCTAGTCACTTAATCTCTTAGGATGTTAGTTTCTACATCTAGGAAATAGGAGAAGCATGCTTGTGTTAACTAAATCACAGGTGTCAAAAGATAATTTTTTTAAAAGTAAGATTATTATTTGCACAATATAAAAATAAAGATGTGTTTAAAATTTTATTTAACTCATAATCAATTAGAGAACCAGGCAGATGTTATAAATCAGTTCAAAAGAGAGTTGATAATATTTTAATATAATAATATTCCCCAAATTGATCTACTGATTCAATGAAATTCCTATCAAAATACTAACTGACTTCTTTCCAGAAATTGATAAACTGTATTTAAAATTCATTGGAAAATTCAAAAGATTCAGGATAGCCAAAATAATCCTAAAAAAGGAAAGACAAAGTAGAAGAACTTACACTTCCCAATTTCAAACTTGCCACAATTTTACAGCAATCAAAACAGTGTGGTACTGGCATAAATATAAACACATAAATCAATAAAATAACATTGAAAGTCCCAAAACAAACCTTTACATTTACAACCAGTTTATTTGCAAAAAAGTTTCAAAATAATTCAATGAGAACAAAATAGACTTTTCAGCAAATAGTGCTAAAACAACTAAATATGCACATGCAAAAAAAGATGTTAAATCCCTACCTCACATCATGTAAAAAAAATTAACTCCAGATGGATGAAAGACCCAAATGTAAGATCACAAACTATAAAACTCTTACAGAAATGTATAAATCTTAACTTTAGATTAGGCAATAATTTCTTAAAGATGATACCAAAGACACAAGCAATAAAAGAAAAAATACACAAATTGGATTTCATCAGAATTTTGACCTTTTGTACTACAAATGATACCATCAGAAAATGTAAAGATAACTCGTAAAATGGGAGAAAGTATTTGGAATCATATATCTGACTAGAAACTTGTACCTAGAAATATATAGAGCATAGTAATCCAAGCAATAGTAAAAAGATAGTCAAAAATTTAAATATGCAAAGCTTTGAATAGACATTTCTTCCAAGAATATGTAAGTGAAAAGATGCACAACATCATTAGCCATCAATAAATAAAAGTCAAAACTACAGTGAGAAACCACTTCATAACCATTAGAATGGCAATAACACAAAAGACAGATAATTACAAGTTTGGCAAGAAAGTGAAATGAAAAGAAACCGTGTAAACTGGTGGTGGGAATGTAAAATGGTGCAGCCACTTTGAAAGCAGTTGGCAGTTCCATAAATGATCAAATAGAGTTACCAGATGACCCCGTGTTTCTACTCCAGAGAAATTAAAACATGTGCTCAGAAAAAAAACTTGCACACAAATGTTCATGTTATTCACAATACCAAAAATGGAAATAATCCAAATGCCACCAGTGAACAAGCTGATAAAGAAAAGATGCTATATTTAGGCAGTGGAATATTATTCAGCCATAAAAAAGAATCATGTAATAATTCTACATGCTATAACATGGATAAACTGTGAAAACATTACATTAAGTGAAGGAAACCAGACACAAAGGCCATATATTGTATGATCCCATTTATATTAAATGTCCATAATAGGCAAATACATAGACATAGAAAGTAGATTAGTGATTGCCTAGGGTTGGAAGGTTTAGGGAAAAATGAGGATTAACAGCTAATGGGCACAGGGTTTCTTTTTGGAGTGATGAGAACGTATTAAAATTGGTTGCAGTGATAGCTGCACAACTCTGTAAATATACTAAAAACCATTCAATTGTACACTCATGGTATATTAATTATATCTCAATAAAGCTGTAATTAAAAATAAGTTTATGCCGGTGGCTCAGCCTGTAATCCCGCGCCTTGGGAGGCTGAGGTGAGTGGATTGCCTGAGCCCGTGGATTCGAGACCTGCCTGGGCAACTTGGCGAGACTTCATCTCTACAATAAAAATAAAAAAATTAGCCAGGCGTGGTAACGCGTGCCTGTAGTTCCAGCTACTTGGAAGGCTGAGGCGGAAGGATCACTGGAGCCCAGCAGGTCAAGGCTGCGGTGGCCGGGAGCGGCCACTGCACTCCAATCTGGGTGACAGAGTGAGACTCCAACTCAAAAAAAAAAAGTTTATATTTAAAGATATTCAAATCAGTAATATAGTTCACATATGAACTAAAATGTGTGCTTAAAATTTCCATTTTGTGCTGCTATAACAAAATACATGAGGATAGGTAATTTATAAGGAACAGAAATTCATTTTGTCACAGTTCTGGAAGCTAGAAAGTCCTTGATCAAGGTGCTAGCAAGTTTGGTTGTCTGGTGAGAACTACATCCAGAATGGAGGAAGATTGTCTTTACATGGTGGAAGGTGGAAGGGCAAAAGAGCCTAATGCTGTGTGAAGCCTCTTCCAGGGCATAAGGCTCTTCATTCACAAAGGAGTAGCTTTCATGGTTTAACCATCTCTTAAAGGCCCTGCCTATTAATAATATCACTTTGGCAACCCCTAAATTTTGGAGGGAACATATTGAGACCAAGCAGCGGTCAATTTGAACCTTGTTTCAGGTCAGTGGACTTGGAGACAGAAACAAAATGGATACTTACTAGACAGACAAGTGTGGTTATAATAGTGAGGCAAGCTACTAATGGCCCCAAAGATGCCATTGATCGGATACAGAAACTGAGCCACTACCTAATTACACATATCAGGAAGTTGGAAGTTGTCCATCTGTTCAGGAAGATTGATGGTCCAGTGTAAAGAATATTATTTGATTATATAAAAATACACTTTATGTCAAAAGACATCATAAATTAGCATTTTGCAGTGTTGTGCATGGGCTACCTGCATGAAAATCCATGTCAGTAGTTGTTTAAAATGCAGATTTTCTGGACCTTACCTCAAACCTACTAAATCAGATTTGTTAGAGGGTGGGACTCAGGACTCTGCATTTTAAGTAGCTAGCCAGGTAATTCACATACATGCTAGTGTTTGAAATCCACTGAGCTAATTCTTAACTTCTGCAATATTGGGAGATGCTTAACAATGGTTACATATTCTAAACACCTGGGAACTTTTAAAAGATGGTTGTGCCCCTCCTCAGACTAATTAAATTAATCTTTTTATATATGTCCAATGCTTTTTTTTTTTTAAACTTCTGTGCTCCTTAATTCCTCTATCCCTGTCTGACTTTGGCCCACTGTCTGGTCTCAACTACTGATTTTGAGGATCTTTCAAGTCAGGCTTTTTCCTATGCTGGGCCCCTACCTTTCATCCTGAGCCTTTCTTTAGTTCTGCTTTCACACTGCTGCCCAAGTCTTACCACACTGCCAAGGAGAAAAAGATTCTAGGAGGTGTTCAAGATAAGCCAAGTCCTCTGGGCTCTTTCTGCCTTAGTTTCCATGGTTATGTTATGAAGACCAATGGTCCTAGAGGAGAGAGAGAAAGAAGGAGAAAAAGGAGAAGAAGGAGAAGGAGAAGAAGGGAGGGGGTAGGAAGGAAGGAAGGAAGGAAGGAAGGAAGGAAGGAAGGAAGGAAGGAAGGAAGGGAGGGAGGGAGGAAGGGAGGGAGGGGGTAAGGAAGGGAGGAAAGAGGGAAGTAGGGAGAAACGGTAGGGGCTTAGTCACTGAAGATGTATATTGAAGATTGAAGATATGCTCCATTGTCAAAGACTGAAAGCCATCTGCACCACATAGAGTATTTGGCATCTCTGGGGGAGCATCTTCATTCCCATTCCTCCTTCAACCTTCACATTTTCACACCTAGGGGTGATGGTTAGAGCGGGTGGGGGTGACAGAAAGTTGAACCCAAGTAGCTTGATTTGGCAATTGATTCTTAACAGGAAGTGGCTTCAATTCCTGCTTATCTTCTCTCACTCAAGTGTAGTGTTAGAACCCAAGACAAAGCTCAGATTGATACAGTCCCCAACCCACCCTTCTTCTCCTGGCTGCCATTCTGTAAGTCATGCTTTCAGTGTTTAGAGTCTGGCAGCTGCGCGGTCTGGTTGCTAGGTAACAATATCTCAGCACAAAGAACCCTCAGCTGGGAAGGTCAGGTCTGTCAGTGTGAAACAGCTGTAAAGAATTTTTATTTGTCTCCTCTTGTTTTGGTTAATCACAGGGCATGGAATCAGAATCAAACTTTTCATAGAAATGAGAAATACTGGAGGGTACCAGTTCAGCTGCTGCTGTTTTTTTTTTTTTTGCTGCTCTTCAAATCACAGCCTTTCTACTCTGGCTCAATAGAGCCCCAACAAGACCAGCAGACTGGAATCAGAGGCGGGAGGTGGAGTCATTAGGTGTTCCTTGGCCTCCTTAGTGCCTGAGCCAGCGAGGGCATAGCTGAACCATGATCTGAGAAGTTAAAGCCCTTTCTTAAAATTTATCAGCAGTTCTTAGGATTGGGTTTCCCAGATTAAATGCAGGATACCCAGTTAAATTTGAATCTTAAATAAACAATGAAAAATTCAAATTTAACTGGGCATCCTTGTTAAATTTAGCAACCCATACTAGTTAGGATTGCTAAATCTGGCAACCCTAACTAGTATGCAATACATTTGATATGAATTTTGTGTGGGATTGTTACCAAAAAAGTAAAAGTGGGGACAGAGCTGATTCTGGTGCTGTTATGGAAGGTTGGGCCTCAGCTCTGGCTTGTCAGCGCTTTGACCAGTATGCTTAAAGTTGAAGTTGGAGGCTGCTTTGTGTAGGATCACATAAAGAAAAGGCAGAATCCATTTCTATTGCTGTCACCTTCTCTTTATAATTATTTAGCAGATGCCAGTCTAGGGACTAAACTTGAGTGTGGTTTCCTGGGATTAAACACATGAGTGGAAATTAGGAGGCCTGTGTTTTAGGGCTTGCTGGCTGGAATCTTAATCATATGGGTGATCTTGGACAAGTCACTGCAAGCCTCAGCTGCCTTTTCTATGCTATAAAGAGGTTGTACTAGAGAGAGGTCTTCAAAGTGTGCCTCCTCCTCCATTAGTAGTATTAGCATTACCTGGGAATTTGTTAGAAATGCAAAGGCTCTACTTCACACCTTCTAAATCAGAAACTCTGGGGGATTGGGCCCTGAAATTTGTGTTTTAACAAGTCCTCCTGGTGATTCTAATGCCACCTAATGTCTGAGAACCACGGAGTCAGAGAATCTTTAAGGGACCTTTCAACTCTTATTTTCATTGGTTCTTCTTACTGATCAACAAGTCCCAGTGGTCAGCTAGTTATCTGAAATGACAGATTCTTATCATTCCCACCTTCCTCAGGGATTTATTCCAGATTAGTTATTTTTGGACTTTATGTCATAACGCAGAGGTTTCACTTACATTTCCCCTATTTCCCCCCTCATTTGTTTTTGTAGTGTCTCTTTACATTCCTCACCCCCACAGCTTTAGCAAGAACTTCTAAGGTTCATTTTGCCAGCAGGCTGGTACCAAAGTGAAGGTTTCTGCAAGGATCAGCAAAGCCTCTGACTGCTGCATGCATGCTTCATCTCACCATAGACAAAGGATTCTTTCTGAGGGAGTATTGGTATACAGGAATAACTGAATAAGGACACATTTCATTCTGCGTAAGGCGTTTTGAACCACAGCTGCCATCAATTCTGATGTTTTTCTTGGAAAGCTGGTATGTTTACAAAAGCTCATTCCTGATTCTTCCTATAAAACAATATAGAACTCACCCCCACTGTCTTCATAAATATGATTACTAAAGGGAAGGAAGCAGAATAAATAGGAGAATCTTAGGGAGCTAATAAGTCCTGTAGCTCATTTCTCACATAATTGGCATCCTATAGTGTTGTCCATGGTGCTGAATGTAGTTGATCCTAACCTTAGAAATCTTTGTGGGAAATGGAGCAAAGAAAGGGAAGCTGGATTGTTGTATAGCTCGTCATTTGCTCATTTCATTTACCAACAGAGACAGCCTAATGAATTTGGTAATCACATCATGCTACTTAGTCAAGATGACCAGGGCAGTTGTGTTGTTTTATGGGCCAGTGCCTTTCTCTGGTCTTTTCTAGTGGAGGAGCGGTGGAAGGTGCTCCTAGCTTGGGTGACTGTATTTTACTCTGACAGAGAAGACTTGATGTAAAGTGTGTTTTTATTTAAGAGCAATAGATCATCTCACAAATGCTGCACAGTAAATATGAATGAGAACACTGGGATATGAAGTTAGTAATCAAGAGGTTAGAGTAGGACTCACAAATCATCTTAACCAACAAATGGCCATAAACCTGAAGAGAGCCAAGGGTGCTACCCAGTACTGCCTAGCCTAATCACAGACAGCTGCCTTTTTGCTTTTAAAAACTCTTTATTTTGAAAAATAATAGATTCACAAGAAGTTGTAAAAAAAGGAGTACAAAGGGTACCTTGTACCTTCACCCCAGTTTTCCCCAACAGTAACATCTTGCATAACTATAGTACAGTATCAAAACCAGGATACTTATATTAGTACAATCCACAGACCTTACTCAGATTTCAACAGTGTTACATACATTCATTTCTGTCTTTGTGTGTATATGTACAGTTCTATGCCCACATACAATTTTATCACGTGTAGATTTGTGTAACCATCACCACAATCAAGATACAGAAGTATTCAGTCAACCATAAAGATCCCTTGTGAGACCCCTTTATAATCAGACACATCCTCTCTCCCACTCCACCCTGTCTTTAACACTTGGCAACCACTAATCTGTTCTCCATTTCAATAATTTCGTCACTTTTGAAGGTTGTATGACTGGAACCATATAGTATGTAACATTTTGAGATTGACTTTTTTCATTCATCATAACTCCCTTGAAGTCCAAATAATTTGTTACATATGTCACTAGTATGTTCCTTTTTACTACTTAGTATGGTAGTCAATAGCTGAGATGCCTAACAGGAGGCAATGAGGCAACCCATATATTAACAGCAAGCTGTTACCATCCCTGCCTAGGACTGGAGGAACAAAGGGTTAGTGTCACCAGATCCTAGGACCAGGATTACCTGACAGAAGCTGTAATGATGGCCAGCTGCCTTTGAGAAATGGAGCCACATGAGAGCTGTGGCCACCATAGGGGATGCTTCCTGACATGAGGGTGGAGGAGGGTGCTGGTTGAGCAACACCTTGGTTTCTCCCTTCCTTCCACCTTTCATTATCTTTCCACTGCCTCCCATTGACTGAACCCAACTGCAAGTCACATAACAGCGGCCTGAGATGAGTAGCCTGCAGCAGACACCTTGTTGCATAACTGATCATATCAGGGAATAGCAGGGAGTAGATCTGAAAGCAAAATAGGCCCAGGACCTGCACAGTAGCCTGTATGAATGTTCAATTCAACAAGATAATGCCACACTGTTTTTTTTAAGTAAATGTACTAATGTATACCCGCATAAGCAATATATAAAACATTTCATGGATCCATATATTCTCCAACACTTGAATCATGTATGGATATGTTAACAGAAAGCTTCTTAAAGCTACTCTGGGCCATGCTCAAAGGGGCAGATAGCAGGACCCAGAAAGAAGGGAATAGTCCAAATCCCAACACACCCTCCAACCCTGCTCACTGGACCTTGGTTTTCTTCACTTTCTTTGGGATTTTCATTATAACATGGGCTCTACTTTAATAACTTTTGGAACAAACTCCTGTATGTCCATAGGACACATATGGGCACATACTGCCAGATGGGCACATACTCTCAGATTTTGGAGTAATCTTATGAATTCTACAATTATTGGAAATCAGAGTAGGAAAAGAACAAACCCAGATGTTCTCTCTAGGAGAGAACAACAAAATGTTCCCAATTCCAAACCTCTTTAAAGTGTCAGATCTGATTACAGGCTGTGGCCCTAAATAAGTTACCAAACCTTTTTGAGTCTCAGTTTTATCTGTAAGATGGGTACAATAATAATGAATAGATATTATTCATTGAGTAGTTACTCTATGCCAGACACTATTCCCTATTTCACAGGGTTCTTGTGCTAATTAGAGCTGTTGTTAAGTACCTGGTGCATAGTAAGCATTCACAATTAGCATCTAGTAATATAGTTTTTGACAAAAAATATTTATTCCACTTTTGAGGAGATCTGGATTTATTTCAACCATGCATGGTGGTTCAGACTCTTATTGGCCAGGAGTTGATCCTGCCCAATGTTAACTCTTAGCATGTCTGATAGATGCGTCCCAGGAACCACAATTATTCCTGGAGACAAAAAAAGGTTGAGCCAGTTATTGCTGGTCAGTATTCACACAAATATCTTGTATCGTGTCTGTGGAATCAGAAATCAGGGAAGAGATTTTTTGTGACTTAAACTTGGTCTCTCTTTTCCTTCAGCCCTATATCTAAATGAGGTGCTCAGCCCCTCTGGGACTGGAAGGATAATGATGGGAAGGCCAGTCTTGCTATTTTGTGGCGGGGGGGGGCAAAGTTCAGTAGCTGAAAGTGTCAAATCATAGTAGTGATTACAGTGGGGACATTAACTCCATGGGTTTTGCAATAATGGAGCAGTGACCTTCCTAACAGACAAATTCATTTCATTGCATTGTGTTATCAGCTTTCTCTACTGGGAGGCATCCCTTGATTGCTGACTTCATCATAACTCCAGGCATTCATTTAGCTAAATTACCAGCTATTTTTCTTCCCTAGTGGAAGGGTCTCTAACAAGCCTTCACGTGATTAAAAGAATTCTGGCAGTCTGAAATTCCAAAGGAGCTAATGAGCTTGAAGTCTCAACACCCTGCCCTATCCTCTTTGCTGCCCACCTGCTGACCTGAGATTCTAAAGCTTAGAAATTGATTTACCAACCATTTGTAGGGTTTCTGATGATGATAAAAGAAGTTCTGTTCTGTTTTCAGCTGCCACCATGCTTCCACTTAAGCTCCAGCTACAAAATTTAGTTCTAGATATTCATCTACTGCCCTGCCCAGAGCATGCCACTCTCTTCTTTGCACCAACCAACTTGTATCATCTAGCCTGTGAGGGCAGGCTCTTAGACTGAGTGACCCAGTAGGGGAGACGGAGGAAAGAGATAGTTCTGTGTGATTCTGCCTTACTTAGGAAAAACTAGAGGACGACCTTGATGTGCATAAATAACCACCTGGAATGGGGTGTGGATAATTGCCAAATTTAATGGGATTTTCATTGGGGGGAAAGGTAGCATAATGTGTCTTGGGTGAGCCCCAACTCTGCCCATTCTTTGGTTCTGTGGAGATGTTAATGATGCTGCTCCTGGAAGGTCTGTCAGAGCTGAAGTCGATGATGTAACCAATTTTCCAGCAAACCCTTTGTCTGAGCGACTGCAGCACAGCTGCAGAGCAGAGCGCCGGGGAGCTGAATGTGTTAATGGGAGTAAAGCGCTTCTCCCCAGTTCTTTCTTCCAGAGGGATGTTGTCACTGAGAGCTTTGTGTGTTCATCAGCATGGTGGCTGGTTTTATTGCTGGTACTTCTCAAAGTTATGATGGAAAGGGCCTTGTTAGGAACACAATAGATACAGATGTTCACGCCAAGGTGTCTACCAGTAACACTGGGCTGCTGACATTTCTAAGCTTATCTGTGTTTGGGTCAGGGGCTCCATGCCTTAATTTGGACACTGTAACTGAGTAAATTGCATAAACTATATATATAATAAACTATTATATATTTAGTATTATATATATAGTTTATTGCATAAACTATATATATATAAAATATGATGTGCATATGATAAATATATAGAATTTTGGAACTCTTATTCTGTGTATAATGCATGGAGAAGGACGTATGGTTGTTAATAGTGTGGAAATGTGGTTCTTAGAATCAAACCACTTTGGGTTATATTCTGGCTCTTCCAATTCTGTGTGATTTTGAGCAAATGACTTACTCTTTTTTTTTTTTTTTTTTGAGTTGGAGTCTCACTCTGTCGCCCAGACTGGAGTGCAGTAGCCGCTTCCGGCCACCGCAGCCTCGACCTGCTGGGCTCCGGCGATCCTTCTGCCTCAGCCTTCCAGTAGCCGGAATTACAGGCATGCGCTACCACGCCCGGCTGATTTTTTTGATTTATTTTAGAGATGAGGTCTCGCTGCCCAGGCGGGTCTCGAACCCGCGGGCTCAGGCAATCCACTCACCTCAGCCTCCCAAAGGCGTGGGATTACAGGCTGAGCCACCGAGCCCGGCTGTGACTTACTCTTTCTAAACCTATTCTTCCTATCTGTTATGGAGATCATAACAGTAGGGTGAATTAGATGAGATAATCCATGCAATGGGCTTGGTGCTTAAGAAATTATAAGCTCTTAATAAACATTAACATCACTACTAATTTACTTATATTATCTTATTTAAGTCTCCCCAAAACCTTGTAGGCAGGCACTATTGTGATCCCTATTTTATAGATGAAGAATCTGAGGTTTACACAGATTTCCCTGCCTAAAATTTCACAGATGGCATTGGTTGAGATGGATCTGGCCTC
Source organism: Cephalopachus bancanus (assembly GCA_027257055.1). Taxonomy (NCBI): domain Eukaryota; kingdom Metazoa; phylum Chordata; class Mammalia; order Primates; family Tarsiidae; genus Cephalopachus; species Cephalopachus bancanus. The sequence goes on along the minus strand of JAPVLO010000723.1, from coordinate 393,008 downwards.
AAGCTTTCAGACTCCAGGGCTGTTAACCAAAAGGTTCTACTGCCTCAATTACGAAAGGTTGGGGCACTGGAATTTGCCTGTCTCCTTTTAAGGGGTTTGCCTCAGATTGCCTCTCAGGGGTAGGGATGGGTATTTACTGGGAAGATGCACGAGATAATTTTCTCCATCTTGATAAGGATTTGCATTATACAGGTGTATACATTTGTTAAAATTTATCAAATGACACACAATTTATGCATTTTACTGTATGTAAAAGTTGTCTAATAAAAGGAGTCTTAAACAAATATTGAACTCTAATGACATGCCTGCAGAAGTGCTTGAGTGAAGTGTCTGCAACCTATTTTGAAATGTATCAAAGATAACATGGAGTGATAGAAAAATAGATAGGCTATTTATGTGATAAAGCAAATATAGCAAATGTGAATTATAAAATCTAGGTGATATAAGCTTTGTTATATGTTTTAAAATGTTCACTTAAAATGTTGGAAGAGGACATTGGAATCACCTTAGGGAGTTTTAAAAAAATATTGATGCCTAGGATCCCCCCAAAGTTTCAGGAATAATTAGTCCGGAGTAGGGCACAGGTACAGAGTTTGTTGTTGTTGTTGTTTTAATTTTTACTATAAAAACTTTATTTTGTTCACTTCTAGGTAAAATCTTACTATTTTATTTTGTAAATGTGGGGTACAATTCAGGATTAGGTATATGAGTGGTCATCATACAGGTAAAATTTGGGTCTCTCTTTGGTCCCCACTTTGCCTGGTTTGAGATTAGATACCTTTATTGATATTCTGTGTCCCCCCCGTCCCCTGGCAGTATCTGGCTACTGCCAATCCCTTTCTTATAGTATTATGGTAGATGTTCAGGGTCCACTTATGAGTGAGAACATGTGGTACTCAGTTCTTTGTTTCTGTGATAGATCACTAAGTATTACAGACTGTAACTCCACCCAAGTTGCTGCGAAGTCCGTAATTTGGGCATAGATACAGGTTTTGGTTTTGGTTTTTGTTTTTTGAGTTGGAGTCTCACTCTGTCACCCAGACTGGAGTGCGGTGGCACGCTCCCAGCCACCACAGCCTCAACCTGCTGGGCTCCGGCGATCCTTCCGCCTCCGCCTTCCAAGTAGCTGGAACTACAGGTGCGCGCTATCACACCCGGCTAATTTTTTGATTTATTGTAGAGATGAGGTAGGTACAGGTTTTTTAAAACTCCCCAGGTGATTCTAACATATAGCCAGGGTTGAAAACCACTACTAGATGTGTGACCTTGCTAATGAATGCTCCCTCCTCCTTACCGCCTGGATGGCAGCAAGATCAATTAAATAGCTATGTTCTCATTCTTCCTTGTTGTAAGTTAGAAAACTGTAGAACAAGGTGATCAAAGTATAGATGTAGTAAAGACTGAAGACTCAGACCTTGGCAGAAGGAATTGAGCCTATCATAGAGGGGAGTTATCCTGCATTGTTGGCTTAATCTGCTGCCAGTGTATTTCTACCCATTGCCTTTGACTCTTGGAAATATAGGCTAATAGATTATGTGATGTGTGGTGTGCCAGCCATAGGGCCACCCACCACTGTTGCACGTGTTCCCTATCATGGTCTTGTCATGATACCTAAAAGTACCCCTTTTAAGACCATCCCCTTAGATAATACAGGTTTTCTAAAGATTTCTGTTAAAATACATGGATTGCTAGATATAGAGAAAGTAAATTGCTTGGTTGCCTAGAGCTGGGGGGATTGGAATGAAATGAAAATTGCCTGCTAAAGGAGTTTATTTTTGGAGTGATGAAATTGTCCTAAAGTTTATTGTGGTGATGGTTGCACAACTGTGAAAATATACTAAAACCTATGAATTGCGCACTTTAAACAAGAAAATTGTGTACTATATGAATTATGTCTCAATAAAGCTGTTATAAAAACATATAAATATGTGAGTTAAATAAGGGATACAGATTAATTTATGAGATAATTAGGAACCCTGGCCTACCTACCACATGGTAGAAAAGAAAGAATGTTTCTACTAACAAAGAGGGAAATTTTGAAACAAGAGATCCGGGAATTGAGATTAATTCTAAGTTTTTCAACTCTCCAAAAATCCATTTCTAATCTTTCAAATCTAATTGCCAATGATCCCAACTGTTATCAAGTTGTTTAACATTAGATTCTTCACTTAGAGAAACAGTCAGGAAATGCCTGAATACAGTGAACAATGAAAGTCAGGTCCCCTAAGATAAAATAATCATGGCATTATTAATGAAGCATAGGGTTTGGCACTACACCAGGGTTCTGGAAGCTCTTAAATTAGGCCACACCACTCAGACCACTGTTGCTTTCTACAGACAGCTGCAGGACCTGAGGTCTGAGAACACTGGATTTTTTTCACTGAGACTATGGAGACTATGGTTTTGGAAGAGCTAGTGTTAAAACCACAATTATCTCATATAGCCTTGTGGCTAAAGACTCCAAAGCCACAGAGGAAGAATCCCTGTCTTTCCAAATGTGGTTTTCCATGAACCCACTGTCATTTCAGATGGTTGGTATGGCACAATTATAGCATAAATAGCAGGGCCACTTGAGCAAAGTGGTTTACAAAATACGTATGGCAAGCCCAGGACCTAGAATCTTTGTTCCTAGGCCTGAGCTCACGCTAGTTGGACACACAAGTATTATGCTTTCAAACATGGTAAAGAATTCTTCCACTCTCCAACTTATGGCTTGAAGTATTTTGGGAAGAAAATGTAGCATACTTAGCTATTATCATTGTTTATATCTCATTATGAATTAAGGCTCTAACGAGTAGATCACAATGGTCTGGAGAACCTAGGATAAAAAGAGTCCACCACTGGAGGAAGAAGATGCCAAATAGTAGGTTGGTGGCTAATGAAACAAGCTTGCTTTTTGCTCAATTTTGCCCTGGACTTTCCCTGTCTGTAACTGTGGCCAGCAAAAAATATAAATTCAGAGAGGACTATCACTGGGGTCCAGAATTATGGCAACTGTCCCCAAAGGGTCACTGAGTACCCTACTACATATCACATTGTTTATACTTTGTCACTCCCTTAGGTCCCTGCATAAACCCAGGACAAAGGAAAGACTATAGACAAAGGGAGTAGGCATTCATTAGCATTAATAAATATGTATTTCACCGCAAAACTTTATCTTTGTTGGATGCCAGTTTGGGGCATTTGGTATCCAGTATTTGGACAGTGACTTACCTTTGTTGCAACAAACCCCAATTTTCAAGAAAGTGTTGTAGAAACTCCTCTGATTGAACTCATCTCGCTCTTCAGAGGACAGTGGGTTATTTACAAAGCATAATGATATCCTGCAACGCTCTTTTTCCTGCTAAGAAGAGATTTTATCATCTCTCCAGATTTCACACCAGGGTCAGTCTCACTTGGCTCCATTTCCCCATGTCGGCTGATCTCAAATAATCAGGGAACATCTTGTCAGGAAAAGGCCAGATGGGCAGACAGGGAAGTGATCCAGCCCCTAAGGAAATAAAGTGTTCAACCTATCTTTGCTCTCCCATGGCAGCGGGAAGTGAGGGACCAGACAAAGATACAGGAGGGAGTGCCTCCAACTTAACTCAGAGCCTCAGAAACCTGGGCCAAATGAATATTTTTGGAGTTTGGGGAGCAGGGAATTCAGATTGTCATGTTGTAAGCTCACATGATGAAATCTAATACTCTCCTCTGTGCTCTGAAATTCAACTCAGCCCTCTTTAAGAATTGGGGCCTCTGGACCACAGAGCCTCATAATGCAATTCTCACTCCCCATACCTTACTATAGTGGGAGGTAAAGTGAAATACTGAGGAAAAGCATGGATAGTAGTACATGATCTAATTAAGTGTTCAAAATGAGGGGTGCTTTCATTGCCTTTACATTTTGATTCCTGGGAGTATTTTTTTTTTTGGAGGTTATGTGGTAAATAGATTTTAGACTAAATCATTCCAGAATCATCTTTGAATCACCAGCACCTGGGACAGTGCTCAGTGCTTGATATGTGGTGTTCATTAAATGTTTCTTTAAAGAGTAGGCCTGTCACCTAGCAGTAACCTCTCCTTATCACTTTGGAATATAAACATTGAAATCTCGGTCTCTTTTCCTCATCAGGCAGGTGCCATGCCTTCCGTGGCCTATATCTGCCCTCTGAATTGACCATGCCATGCCCTGGGAACCTGGACAATATCTAAATAAAGCAGACAGGGAAGAGGGAAGTGTTGTTAGCCAAGCAAGCTCGCTTTTTATTGCTCTGAGAGCTGATCCTGGGGTGGGCTCTGATTGGCTTCCTCTTCTTGGCCTTGACCCTTAGCCCCATGGCTTTGATCACAGCCATGTCTCTGAACTGATTACTTTCTACAGTCTTATTGAGTTTCCTGATTATTATTCTTGTTCCCTGACCCATGATATGAACATTATTAGTCCACATATGTCAGGGGAAGAGGTTTGGCTCTTACTGTTTAATTGCTTTAGTGGTGATGAGTCAGAATCAAGTTTGGCTGAGGAATCCCAAACCAACTTAACCTAGGAAAGGAACTGTCAGAAAGCAAGGTCAGGTTATCAAGGCCAGGGCTGGAGATATACAGACCAGGATCTGAGAGTAAAACAGAGACTGGCATTAAGTTTGGAAGCATGGAACAGGTTATGATGGTTCATGTTATGCTATTTATGTATTCAACCAATGGTTCTCATCCAGGAGTGACTTTGTCCACCAGAGCACATTTGACAATGCCCAGAGACATTTTTGATTGTCATAACTGGGTGTGCTACTGGCACCTAGTGGGTAGAGACCTGGGATGCTACTAGACATCCTATAATGCACAGGACAGCAAAGAATAATCTGACTCAAAATGTCAATAGGGCCAAGGTTGAGAAACCCTGCATTAAACAAAGAAGCAAGATGCAAATTTTAGACCACAATTATATAAAACATGCAGATAAAAAAGACTTGATCTGCAGATAGCTTCTGAATCACAGCCCCCCTTTAAAAAAAAAAAGACTTGAAGAGTACACACCACAGTTATAATAATGAATGTGTCTGGAGGGCAAGATTATGCATATTTTTTCTTTTACTCTGGTTTACAAATTTTCTAATGTAACTATATTGCTTTTAAATTTTTAAAATTAATTTTTAATTACACAAGTAACATGGGAGCACTTCTGCTTATAAACTATTACAGCAGTGTAGATAAGACTAAAGACCTCTTTGACCAATCCAGCTTTTCCCGCCTCAGTCACCTCCCCAGAGGTAACCAGTTTTGTAAGTGTAGCTTTTTAGAGCTTTATCTGTGCATTTACATATATATTATGTGCAGGCATAGAAAATATGGATTATCTCATCCTTGTTTTTTAAAATGTCATAGCTTTAGGGGTACAAGTAGTTTTGTTTACATGAATATATTATATAGTGGTGAAGAAGTCTGGGCTTTAAGTGTACCTATCACCTCCCACTAGTGCACATTGTACCCAGTACATAATTTTCCATTCCTCACTGCCCTCTCATCCTCCCTCTCTCTGAGTCTCCAGTGTCCATTGTGCCATTCTATATCTCTTTTTCTTTTTTTTTTTTTTTTGAGTTGGAGTGTCACTCTGTCGCCCAGACAGGAGTGCAGTGCCCGCTCCCGGCCACTGCAGCCTCGATCTGCTAGGCCTCAGCCTTCCAAGTAGCTGGAACTACAGGCACACGCTACCACGCCCAGCTAATTTTTGATTTATTGTGGAGATGAGGTCTCGCCAAGTTGTTGCCCAGGCGGGTCTCGAACCCGCAGGCTCAGGCAATCCACTCACCTCAGCCTCCCAAAGCGCGGGATTACAGGCTGAGCCACCGAGTCCAGCTCATTCTATATTTCTTTGCAGACCTGTAGCTTAGCTCTAACTTGTGAGAATGTGAGGTATTTGGTTTTCTGTTCCTGCATTACTTCACTTAGGATAATAGTCTCCAATTCCATCCAAGTCGCTGCAAAATACATTATTTTACTATTTTTTATGTCTGAATGGTATTCCATGGTATATGTACCACATTTTCGTTATTCACTGATCATCTGATGGGCACTTAGATTGATTCCACATCTTTGAAAATGTGAATTGTGCCTGTAATAAACATATGAGTGCAAGTGTCTTCTTTGTATAATGACTTCTGTTCCTTTGGATTGATACTAAGTAGTGGGATTGCTGTATCAAATGGTAGGTCTACTTTTAATTCTTTGAGAAATCTCCATGCTGTTTTCCATAGGGCTTGTACTAATTTACATTCCCACTAACAATGTATAAGTGTTCCCTTTTCACTGCATCCATGACAACATTTAATGTTTTTTGACTCTTTAATAATGGCCATTCTGACTGGGGTAAGGTGGTAGCTCACTGTGGTTTTAATTTGTATTTCCCTGATGATTAGTGATGTTGAGCATATTCCATCCTTTTTTTTTTTTTTATATAATCAGTATTTTTTATTATCGTTTTGTAGGGTACAGTTAAGGGTTAGGTGTACAATTACGTTTCATTCAGGCACCCTATTGATAAGAGGTGTTTTCCCAGTCCCAGATAGATATTAGCTACTGTTAACAGTCGCTAATATTCCATCCTTTTTAACAGCTTCATAGGATTCTGTGGTTCATCTGTTTCCCTACTGATGAACATTTGGGTTCCCTCCAGTTTAAGACTATTACAACAAATGGTGCATTTGAACATGTTTGCAAAGGTATCCTAAAGTAGGTATGGGAACGTAAAATTACTGGATTATGCAAAACTCATATTTAAAATTACATCAGCTTCTATCAATTGCCTTTCAAAGTGCCCACAAATTTAATTTACTGATAACCTCACCAACACTTGATACTTATCTTTGTTTCTCACATCTGCCATTGGAGAGTTGAGAAATAGTACCTTGTTTTTGCTTTATTTTGCATTTACCTTGCTTCTGATAAGGTTGAACACCTCTTTGTGTATTTGTTGAACATGCCATACATTCTCTTGTGTAAACACTGTTTACCTCCCGTGCTCACTTTTGTATTATACTATAATTTCATTATATTTAAGAACAAAAGACTGTAGGATCAGGTTTGTAGAATAACACAGAAGTCAGCATACCCAGTGTCTTGCCTATACTCCCTGGACAGATCCTGTGTCCTACCTAGCCCAAAGTAACCCTTATGACCTAAGAAAGCTGCTTAGGAAGCAAACTAGCCAGGCCCATTCCCACCACTGCTACATGTTTCTCCGGCCTGTGAGCCTTTACTATGCCAACATCTTGACACTGAGCAGCCAGCAGGTACTGCCAGTCAGATTCGCTCCAGTCAAATACAAATCTGATATGTGGTAAGGCATAAAGGACCATGAAAGGCAGCGTGTGAACCTGATGGTATCTGCAGCCCGTGCAAATGGCAATTAGGACCATTAAATTTCGGTTAATCTTCATTAAGAACATCTGTTGTCTAGCCCACATGAGAAAGCCAAAGATGGGGTTGGCTGATTGTGAACACTGTAAATAAGTAGTTTTAGCAACTAGTTCCCCCCACCTCGAGTATAAAATGAAAAAGATGTGGCAAGGAAAACGTATAATATGCAATATGTAGTGACTAAAGAAGAAAACTAGATGGAAAACTTCTTCAAAAGTCTTGGGCATAATTTGAAACTAGGAGGCCTGTAGGCCATGCCCCTTTGTGTTGAAGAAGGTGATTAATTTAGTTGTGCTGAGTCTCTGGATCAGAGTAAGGTGGTTCCAAAACGCAACCAGAACTAGCCTTTGGCCAGATTGGGTATGGCTAAATTGGGTCATACATAATCTGTCCTTTCTGGTCTCCGCCAGCTTTTTTGGCTGCTTTAGTTCGTACACCCTTCTACTCTATTTTCTTAGGACCTTGTTCTCTGCTGGAGGACTGTGGATTTAAAACACTTCAAGGCCCTGCTACTAACATGTTGCCCGCCTGCCGCTCTTCCCCTCACAGCTGGAGGACACCTTCTGCCTGATCACCCTCCCCATCAGCTTGTGTTCTGTAGTGGAGCAGACAGACTGAAAACTGTTCACACCGGCTCCAGAAGAGGTGTCAGGGAAGGGCAGGGCTTTCTGTATCTTTGCCTGAGTTTAGGCAGGTTAGACTCTTTCTGATCATCAACTACTCTGATGAGTGTTTTTTCTAAGTGAGTGGGGGGTTGGGTGGGAAGTAGATAAGTAGGCAAGTGGTATAAATCACATTCCTTTGTTAAATATATCAAGTACTTCATGTTGATAGCCTTACCGTAGTTGTAGTTTTACATTTATTTGGGTGACTATTTGGTCAATATCAGTCTCCTCTACCAGCCTGTAAGTAACATGGGAGCAGGAACCACATCTAATTTTGTTCATCAGTGAATCTCCAGCACTTAACACAGGTGTCTGCCACATAGTAAGTGCTAAATAGCATTTGTTGACTAAATAAACAGTTGTGGCTGTGATGTTCTTAGAATGGAGGAAAGTCAGGTGTCTAGGCAGGAGGATAAGGAAAGGTATTTGTGAGAGGTCGGTTATCTCACTCTCTCTCTACTTTCATTGTAGAGACATCTTACCCTGTGACTCCACAGTCCACCTTAGCATAAGGCTGAGCTTATCCCCTGAGTCTGCCAACAGTACCTTCATCTAGGAAGGTTGGAAATAACTGGGGATGAAGCCTGCATTTTACAGTTTATTATTTTCCTATGATTTCAAAGCCACTGTCTTCTCCAAGACAGATGCTTATTAGCAAGCACAGCTTTATCTTGTTCTTTGGAGCTGAGGGGAAAACTATTCCAACAAGTTGTGGAGCTGGGCTGATGGGGGAACCAAATGGCTTGGGGACTACCTTTCCATTCAATTTGAAATAAAGACATGCTGGTACATTTCTTGTATTATAATTGCTCCAGGAACATGCCAATATTTCACTAACCCTGCCTCTCAAAGAGAATTGACACGGAAGGAGGAGAAGATTAAGGGTGTTGCAAAGATGCTGAAAGTGAAACAAAATATTTTGAAGAAACTTTGACTTAAGCTTTGATCCAAGAGAATTCTTATGAATAGAAGCAATGATTCTTTCTTTACCTTTTGTCAGCCATCCCACTTAACTTATTTTTAAACCTTACCCTTTTCCCACAATCCTTCGCTTGACTTCTTATCTATTGCTCTAAATTCTTGAACGGCCTTATATATCTGTCCATCAATAGCAAGAACAAGATTCTAACTGATTCCTCGGGCTCTCTCATATGATCCAGGATCCAGATGCTGAAATGAGGACCTAGCTGAAACCACGAATGCTTTTATCACATCAGCTTCACAGTTGTTACTAATTGGAATAGCTCTTATTCATAAAACCAAACCCGGAGGTTTCCAGTGAAATCATTGCTAATCCCATAAACTGTGGAGCTAGATAAAGCAGTTGACTTGAGTATTACTCATTTCATTTTCATGCTTATGTTTGCCATCATTCATTGAGGGACAAGAACAAGTCAGCTACAATAAGGATAAATCCTGGATTAGCATTGTGCATTGTAGCTGTAAATTTTACTGTAGATGAAATGTACAGATGATTTAAAGCCAGTTATAGAGGAAACAAGAAGCTACAAATGAGGCTTTGATGGAAAATAAATTTGTTATTTCCTTTGTTGAGTATTTGGGATTGGTTTATTTTTCACATTTTACAGGGAGATAGTTCCCAGTAAACCTGAAGATTGGATTTAGAATAACAGTTTAGAAGCTTGAGTAAAATTAATAAAACCAAACTTCAAAATGTTCTGAAATAAAAGTAAGAGTCTGAATTCTGGGGCTGGGCGTAGTGGCTCACACCTAGCACTTTGGAGGCCAAGGCAGGAGGATTGCTTGAGTCTAGGAATTCGAGACCAGCCTGGGCAACGTAGTGAGACCTTGTCTCTAAAAAAAGGGAAAAAAAAGAGTCTGAAGTCTGGCTATGTTAAAGATACTGGCAATTTATCCTCTTAGAAGTGTGAAACTCTTTAGGGCCAAAGAGTAAACTATATGGTGTCATCCAGTCTCAATTCCCATGCAAAACAATAACTCCTCTTACTAGTGAGCCTTAAACTCTGAACATCTCCAGAGATAGGAAGCTCATTGTTCTTTATTTTTTTAAAGCACACATGATATATTAATCCGTCATAATTGTAGGTGATTAAAGCAATCCAAGTATATATAGAATATGTAAAATTTTCTCTTCTCCCTTTCTTCATTCACCATTTCTCTTTCCAGAAGTGAGCACTGTTGACTGTTTAATGTGCACCTTTCTAGTACTTTTCTTTTTTAATTTTTAATTTTAAAGATGTGGGGTCTTTAAAGATTTTAAAGATTTTAAAAGATTTTAAAAATTTTAAGATTCAGGGTTAGGTATACAAACGTTCATTATGCAGGTGCCCTTGTTGATGAGGTGTGCCCCCCCCGGCAGTTTCCCACTATTGCCAATCCCACCCCCACCCCCGGCAGTTTCCCACTACTGCCAATCCCTTTCTCATAGTATTATAATTGTTCAAGGTCTGCTTATGAGCAAGAACTTGTGGAATTCAGTTTTCTGTTGGTGATAGATCACTGAGTATGATAGACTTCAAATCCATCCAAGTTGTTGCAAAGTTCATATGTTTGTCTTCTTTATGGCTGCATAATATTCCACTGTGTATATGTGCAACATTTTTTTATCCAGTCCAGTTTTGATGGGCAGCACGGTTGGTTCCGTGTTTTTGCTATTGTGAATAGAGCTGCAACAAGCATACGTATGCAGGTATCTTTTTTGTAGAATGATTTGAGTTCCTCAGGGTATATTGCCAATAGGGGGATTGTCAGGTCATATGGAAGGTCAATTTCTAATTCTTTCAGAAATCGCCACACTGTTTTCCAAAGAAATTGCACTAGTTTGCATTCCCACCAGCAATGTAGAAGGATTCCTTTATCTCCTCATGCTCGCAAGCATCTGTTGTTGTTTGTTTTATTAATGATGGCCATTCTTACTGGAGTTAGGTGGTACCTCAATGTGGTTTTGATTTGCATTTCTCAGATGATTAGTGAGGCTGAGCACTTTTTCATGTGTCTATTGGTTGCCCATATATCATCTTTTGAGAAGTGTCCATTCATGTCTTTTGCCCACTTTTTAATGGGGCTGTTTCTTTTTTTCCTTTTGGCACATTGAGTTCCTTGTAGATCCTAGATGTTGGGACTTTGTGAGACATACAGTGGGCAAATATTTTTTCCCATTCTGTGGGCCGTCTCCCTGCTCTCTTGATGGTTTCTTTTGCTTTGCAGAAGCTATTCAGTTTGATGAGGTCCCACTTGTCTATCTTATCTCCTGTGGCATGGGCGTTTGGGGTTTTGATCAGGAATTTATTTATTTATCTATCTATTTATTTATTTATTTATTTACAGTTGGAGTCTCACTCTGTCGCCCAGACTGGAGTGCAGTGGCCGCTCCCGGCCACCGCAGCCTCTCCCTCCTGGGCTCCGGCAATCCTTCCGCCTCAGCCCTCCAAGTAGCTGGAACTGCAGGCGCGCGCTACCACGCCCGGCTAATTTTTTTGATTTATTGTAGAGATGAGGTCTCGCCAAGTTGCCCAGGTGGGTCTCGAACCCTCCGGCTCAGGCAATCCACTCACCTCAGCCTCCCTAGGCGCGGGATTACAGGCTGAGCCACTGAGCCCGGCTTTTTTTTTTATTATTTTGAAGGTGTGAGATAGGATTAGGTACATAAGTGGTTTACGTGCAGGTGAGGTTTGGGCCTCCCACTGATCTTCACTTCGCCTGGTATAGGATCAGGTACACTTAGTGATGTTATGTCCGGCTCTCCCCCCCCCGCAGCAGTGTCCTGCTACTGCCAATCCCCCTCTTGTAGTAATAAATGTTCAGGACCCACTTTTGAGTGAGAACACGTGATATTCAGTTCTTTGCTTCTGTGATAGATCACTGAGACTGATAGACTCTAAATCCATCCAAGTTGCTGCGAAGTCCATAATTTTGTGCTTCTTTATTTGCCCATTTTTCTTTCTTTTTTCTTTCTTTTAAAGATGTGGGGTACAATATAGGGTTAGATATACAAATGTTCATTATGCAGTTACCCTTGTTGATGAGGCACACTCCTCCCTCCCCTGGCAGTTTCCCTTAATTGCCAATCCCACCTCCACCTCCCCTGGCAGTTTCCCACTACTGCCAATCCCTTTCTTTCTTTTTTTTTTTTTTTCAGTTGGAGTCTCACTCTGTCACCCAGACTGGAGTGCAGTGGCCGCTCCTGGCCACCGCAGCCTCGACCTGCTGGGCTCCGGCGATCCTTCCGCCTCAGCCTTCCCAGTAGCCGGAATTACAGGCATGCGCTACCAAGCCCGGCTGATTTTTTTATTTATTGTAGAGATGAGGTCTTGCTGCCCCGGCGGATCTCAAACCCGTGGGCTCAGGCAATCCACTCACCTCAGCCTCCCAAAGGCGCGGGATTACAGGCTGAGCCACCGAGCCCGGCCAATCCCTTTCTTATAGTATTATGATAATTGTTCAAGGTCTGCTTATGAGTGAGAACATATGGTACTCTGTTCTTTGTTTCTCTGATAGATCACTGAGTATGATCGACTCTAAATCCATCAAGTTGCTGCAAAGTCCATATGTTTGTCCTTCTTTATGGCTGCATAATATTTCATTGTGTATATGTACCAAATTTTTTTATCCAGTCCAGCTTCAATGGACAGCATGGTTGGTTCCATGTTTTGTATTTGCCCATTTTTCTGTTGGCTATTTTATTCTTTAAATTATGAGGTATTTAAAAAGGAAATTCTTTGTTGACCATATTGCAAATATTCTTTCATCTTATAGCTTGTGTTTCTAATTTGTTTATCATGTCTTCTTTTATATAAAAGTTATTTTAACTTTGGCATAATCAAATGTATTCTTTCGTTTTATGGTTTCTGTGTTTTGGGTCTTGCTGAGGAAGATCTTTCTTGCCCAAATATGATATGATAAGAAAACATTCTATATTTTCTTCAAATACTCTTATTGTTTTTCCTTTTATGTTCCTCTCTAATTTTTGTATTTGCTGTCAACTGGGGAGGGGAATATACCTTTTTTCAAATAGAGAAGCAGTATCTGAATCCAATCTATAAAATAATTGTTTCTCCACTGATGTCACCTTGATTATACAGTAAACTCCCATGTACACATTGTTCTGTTTCTGGATTCTCTATTCTTCCATAATCCATGGATTTATTTCTGCCTGTTCCTGTCCTAATTCTATCTTGTTTTAAACACTATAATTTATTTGTATAATTTATTATAAGTTCTTACATGTGATTGCTTTCAAAATATTATTTGCTATTCTTGTACATTTTATTCTCCATATAAACTTTAGAATTAGATTGTCAGTTTTATAAAAGTTCTGTTGAAATTTTGATTTGGACTGCTTTGAATTGTATGTCTAAGCTTAGGGAGACCTGACATCTTTAAAGTACTTTTAAAATTAAAATATCTTTTATTTTCTTCAGTACAGATTGTATAATTTTCACTAAATAGGTCTAATACATTTCTTGTAAATTTATTCCTAGGTATTTTACAATGTTGTTTAATGTGAATGTGATTTTTTCCGTTTACTTTATAATTGACTATTGCTGGAGTATAGGAATATGATCACTTTTGCATGTTGGTCTTGTATGTGGCCACCTTGTTGAACTATCTCATTGGAGCAAATGTTTTTTAGCTCATTTCTGGAATTTTCTGAGTAGATAATCATAGAATATAAAAAACGGATAACTTTTTTCTTCTGTTTTATAAAATTTATACCTCATTTTTTGTTCTTATTGCAAGGTCATTTCTTTGTGAGTCCACATGTTTAAACATTCCTTCTCATGTTGAGTCAAAATCTGTTCTGAAAACTTTTTGTTCAGTAGTTCTAGTTCAGTTTTCTAAACAGAGTAAGACAGATGTTCTTCTACAAGATAACCCTTCAAATGTTTGAATATGGTTATCATGCCCCTCACTCACATCTTCTGTCTTTCAGCTTAAGCAATTCTATTAAGTTAAATACTGGGTGTGCCAAAAAAAAGTATACACATTTTAAGAGATGTTATCTATGTATTAGTTTTAGTTTGCTGTGATCAGAAGTGTCTGAGCGCTGATGGTAACCACTTTGAGCACCTCTTGTAATTGCAGAAGTCAAACGTGACTTGTATTCATTCTTTGTTATCAGTATATATTGAGTATTACAATTTTAATACAGTTTTTTTTCTTTCTTAAAATGTGTGCACAAGTTTTTTTCTCACCCTCTGTATATAGTGTGACTGTTCAGATCCTTTTTACCCTAGTCATCTCTCCCTAAATTAACTTTATTTTGTTAATGTTTCTCTCAAAATATGGAGTTTATGTCTGACATTTCAAAGTATAAAGAAACCAATTCATTAATTTGCACACAATTTCCTATCAAGATTGCAATGTTGTGATGAATACCTGTCATAAATCTGCCCAAACCCACAGAATGTACAACACAAGAGTGAACCCTAAGGTAAACTTTAGGTTTGAGTGATAATGATGTGTCAGTGTAATTTCATCAGTTATAACCAATGTACCACTCTGGTGGGAGAGGCTGTGCAAGTGCAGGTGCATGCAGTGTATGAAAAAAGCTCTGAATCTTCTTCTCAATTTTGCTGCTAAAATTGCTCTAATAAATAGAGTCTATTAAAATAAAAAAATGCATTTTTAGAGCTAAATGGTTTTAAAATATTATGCTTTGCAATGAAATACTTTTATAAATGAAATCTTAGCCAGGACTTCAATTCTTAAGACAATTAAGAATAGAATTTTTCTTATTGAAATAAATAGAGGATGAGAGATAACAAAACCTTCATCACTTCAACTTCCTTCCTGTCCCTCAAGGCAGTCCCAGAGGAATCATGAGGATCTGAAGAACATAGTTTGAAACTGCGAATTGAATCCAACTTCTTCAGAGGACAGTGTGGTTCTGAGAGTAGAAATGACTTGCCAGGGTCACACAGTGTTATTTAGTAGAACAGATAGAACTAACCTTGGGTTTCCAGATCCTGAGTTCAGAGAACTTTTCACTATGTCATGCTATTCCTCATTATTAACCATTCTCCCCCCAACTTAATGATCCATATTAACCTTGGAATCAACTAATATTCTAGGGCTTCTATAAATATCTATTTTGCTCCATCATATACAATTGAATTAGTTCTTTTGTTCATGAAAAACCCAACAGATGTGGTTATGCATTTTCAATTTCAGAAAGTTTAGAGCTGGTCAGAACATAGTTTGCAAGATCTAGTGCCTAGTGTTGCTTTTCTGATGTAATAAAAGGCTGTCTGGCAGGAAAAAAAAAAGAAATTAAAAAAAAATCTAAATGTGGAGCCTTACATTTAATATATTTCTCTCCCAGAACTCAAAGGGACATTCAAAATTTTTTTCATTGGTCCATCAGTCCTGGCTTTTAAAAACTTTCTACATCCTGATTCTGTCATTCAACATCAATCTTTTGATTGATTTGTATTATTTTTAACTATTCAGTTAAACTTATAACTCATTGTATTGGCATTTCACCCCTAGTTCCTCAATTTGCTAGCAATTGTATAATCAAGATCTAACTTCAAACATTTCAGTCTCATATTATATGGCATTTGTTCTCCTTTACCTGGAGAGCTCCTACTCAACTACTGAGATCCATTTCAAACATTATCTCCTCTGTGAGGTGTTTCCAAGCCCCCATTCCCCATCCTTGAAGCACTATTGATAGGTCCCATTTCTGTACTGTAACAATGTTATAATACCTAACATGCTTTCTCTACTGGGCTGTGACTTCCCTAAAGGTCTTATGTATTCTCTGCATCCCCAGGTTCTTATCCTGGGATAGCAGGTTGGCTGCCGTGACTGCTTACTGAGAAGGAATGTGAAGTTGAACAGGAACTCAGTGCTGTGAGGGGTTAATGATTTCTGCCATGGACTCTGGATGGAAGTGTTTTGCCAACCCTGACCAGGACATAGTCAGTACTCAATATATATATATATATATATATATATTTTTTTTTTTTTTTTGAGTTGGAGTCTCACCCTGTCGCCCAGACTGGAGTGCAGTGGCCGCTCCCGGCCACCGCAGCCTCGACCTGCTGGGCTCCGGCGATCTTTCCGCCTCAGCCTTCCAAGTAGCCGGAATTACAGGCGCGCGCTACCACGCCCGGCTGATTTTTTGATTTATTGTAGAGACGACGTCTCGCCTGCACAGGCGGGTCTCGAACCCGCGGGCTCAGGCAATCCACTCACCTCAGCCTCCCAAAGGCGCGGGATTACAGGCTGAGCCACCGAGCCCGGCTTCAAAATATATTTTAATGGTGCTTTACTACTCCTAGATGTCTAGTAACTTTATCAAAAGAAAAGTTAGCTGGGCATGGCTTCTGTCGAGCCTTATTTGTGTGCACCAAACATAATTTCTCTTGAGTGCTCAAAAACTATATTAAAAAATTTTTCTGGGTATCAACATCAAGTTAATTATCGGTTTATATTTTCTGAGATATACTTCTTCCCTTTTGCAAAAATTAGGACAACATTTCCTTGTCTTTAGCTTTCTGGCACCTCTTCCATTTTCCAAGAACTTTCCAGGTGGTGGTGACTCATTTGGAGAAAATGGCCTCTTTCACTCGGACCTTTCAACAGCATTGTTTGTAATGGTCAGGGGCCATGACTAGGAGAACTGTTTCTTGGAAAAAGTATATTTGAATTGGGCAAATCAGAGGCTGAAGTCAGGATGGCCAATAAATGTGTTATTGACAGAGGCCTGGCCTAGAAAGACAGCCAAGTCTAGGGAGGCAGTTTTCTCTGAACCATGTCCCAACAAGCATTTTGGATGGCCCTCTCTCTATCTGTCTTCCTTTCCCCTTCTCTTGGCTTCATGTTCTCCTCTTTGCTGTACTTAGTCTCCTCTGAACTGAATTTGGATGACTAAAGTGTAACCTCAGCACAAAATGACCAGAAGAATGCACATCTGCCCTTGAATTCCTGATTAGAGCCTAGATTAGTGACTGTTAGTGACAGAGATGATAAGCAAAACAATTTCAAGAAATTGAAGAGATTAGATTAATAATAGATGCACTTCAGGCTGTACATGTTTGAAAAAGAGAGGATATCAGCTACATAGACACACACAAAATACCATAAAATGATGATTAATTGGAATCCTAAAAGTAAGTTTTTTGTGGAACTACTATGTGCCTAATATTGTGCTAGATACTGGGAGAATGTGAAGACATGATACTAAGAGTGTTGCAATAACTTAAATTTTTTTATACCTTAATAAAAGGATGACAAACGAGAGTTAGATTTTTTTTTTTGTAAACAAGCTTAAGAAAACAAGATTTGGAACCAAAATAGGAGTGCATTTTTTTTTTTTTTGAGTTGGAGTCTCACTCTGTCGCTCAGACTGGAGTGCAGTGGCCACTCCCGACCACCGCAGCCTGGACCTGCTGGGCTCAGCGATCCTTCCGCCTCAGCCTTCCAAGTAGCCGGAACTACAGGCGTGCGCTACCACGCCCGGCTGATTTTTTTTTTTTTTTTATTGTAGAGATGAGGTCTCGCTGCCCAGGCGGGTCTCGAACCCGCGGGCTAAGGCAATCCACTCACCTCAGCCTACCAAAGGCGCGGGATTACAGGCTGAGCCACCGAGCCCGGCAGGAGTGCATTTTTTAAAAGGCTAGCCTTCAATGACCAGAAAATGAAATTCATCCAAACTCTCTGTTCCAAATATGTGTTAGTTAAATGACCCTTGATCTACTGTAAATGGGAAAAAAATAAAACTGAAAAGACTGCAGCAAATCTCCCCACTCAGTGCTGTGGGTTGCTTTGTGGACACTGCAACAGACCTGGTCCTTATCGGGAAATCTCATCATGCAAGTTCTGTCCAGCTAAGTTTTCTGTCCCTCTAGTGTGAACCTTACAATTAATTTGGGTAAGAAGTACAGTAAGAAGGGGGCCTTTGGCCCTCCAACAGGTTGTCTTGCTGTTATATACCATGGAAAGCTGGGCTTCTGATCCCAGCAGCCTGTGCAAGGGGCAAATGTAAACAGGGGCTGCTTTGCTTGAAGTGGAAAGGTTTGAGTTGAGCTCCTTCCAGGCGATCACACTGGCTGCCATTTTATGCAGTCTATTTCTGTCTTCCTGTACACATCCCTTAATTTGCATTCCTGCTGAAACTTGCCACTAGTCCTGCCTCTCTGTGTGGGAGGTGGAATGGATTTGGAGGGTAAAAAGAAAGGCTTTTTTGTGAGGGGGTAGAATACAGGACTTTCACTAGCTGTTCCTCCTAGATGTCTTCAGTGAAGCATTTTGTCTCCTGGCCTCTTTGAGGGTTACTACAAAAACTCTCTTTTAGCATAGACATTAGCCTTAGTTCTTTATGTATTTGACTTTTGCCTGAGCTTGAACCCATTTAGTTTATTTTTAAAAGGGTGATTGGCATAATTGGAAGATGAGCTAAAGGGAGGTGGAAACAAAACTCTAAAGACGATTTACATGCAGAAGGTGATTTGAAGGGGTTATTGAAGGCCCTCAGTAAATTCCACCAGATTTAAGAGATATGAGAATGGCTGCAATTAGAGCTTTTTTTCTTCAGATTCAGTTATGGTTCTTTCTAGTTATCTACTTCCTGCCCAGGCTTAGGGGATTGTCTAGAGAATACCATAACTGAACATTCTAGAATGAATTAGCTTATCAGAAATTCGCAGTCAACTCATCCTTTTCCAGCAACCAGTTGCTGTTCATTGACAATATATTGGACTTGAACTTTTTCCTCCATTTTTTTTTTTTTTTGAGTCAGAATCTCACTCTGTCGCCCATGCTAGAGTGCAGTGGCATGCTCACAGCCACTGCAGCCTCAATCTGCTGGGCTCAGGTGATCCTTCTGCCTCAGCCTTCCAAGTAGCTGGAACTACAGGCATATGCCACAAAGCCCAGCTATTGATTGATTGATTGATTGATTGTAGAGACAAGGTCTCACGATGTTGCTCAGGCTCCAACCCCTGAGTTTAAGCAATCCTCTCACCTCTGCCTCTCAAAGTGCTGGGATTACAGGCTTAAGCCACTGCGCCCAGCTTTCTTCCATTCTTAAGGAAAGCAAATTTAATTGTTTAAGTACACAATCCTTAAAAAGCTCAAAAAGCAATTGGTATGAGTCAAAACTTGGAATAGCTAAGCTGTTTGGATGACTGTATAAACAAGGTCCAAAAGTCAGTTTTTTAGACTATTAAATATAGGTCAGATGCAAGAAGAGAATTAAATTGAGACAGAAGTGACTCAAATAAGAAATTTCCACCAGACGAACAGCTACTTGAGGAAGGAGCCATATCTCTTTCTTTCCTGTTCCCCCAACAGTTACCAAGATGGCTGAATTATCATACACATTCAATGAATATTATTCAATAAGTGAACAAATTGAGAATTTCTTGACTAAAAGATCGATTCTGGATTTATTAATGATGTTGAAGAGTCCTTTTTTTTTGTTTTGTTTTGTTTTGTTTTTTTGAGTTGGAGTCTCACTCTGTCACCCAGACTGGAGTGCAGTGGCTACTCCCGGCCACCGCAGCCTCGACCTGCTGGTCTCCAGCAATCCTTCTGCCTCAGCCTTCCAAGTAGCTGGAACTACAGGCGCGCGCTACCACGCCCGGCTAATTTTTTTTTTATTTATTGTAGAGATGAGGTCTCGCCTGCCCAGGCGGGTCTCAAACCC
Organism: Cephalopachus bancanus; assembly: GCA_027257055.1. NCBI lineage: Eukaryota > Metazoa > Chordata > Mammalia > Primates > Tarsiidae > Cephalopachus > Cephalopachus bancanus. Next base: position 373,310 of record JAPVLO010000723.1, on the reverse strand, counting down.
ACGGGCTCAGGCAATCCACTCACCTCAGCCTCCCAAAGGCGTGGGATTACAGGCTGAGCCACCGAGCCTGGCTGAAGAGTCCTTTTATCATAAATTTTTATACAATAATAATAAAAATAAGATAAGTATTACTATGTCTGGAATGTGGGCAAATAAAAAGACAGTAGATTTCTCCATCTCTTTTTTCTTTTTGCCAAAATAGGTTTCACTTTACCCACTTTTCTTGGTCTCATGTAATCCAACTTCATTTTCCCTCAAGTCACATGTCTTTTGTGAAGTGTAATTATAATAATTTGTATTCAAATAGCACTGATGATTTTTAAGTCATTTTCATATGCACTATCTTTTTTTGTTCTAAATTGGAAAAAAAAAACAAAACACTATGAGACAGTGAAAGTAGTATTTGCTCCATTTTTCAGATGAGGAACCTGAGGCACGGACCAGTTAAGTCTATAACTGCACAATAATGTGTGACTGAACAGGGATTAGAAGCCAGTCCTTTCCACAAATACCATCTGAGACTCAGAATTCAGGAATGAAGTTTTGTTAGATAAACAAGTTAGTTCCATTGCCTTCTGGTCATATTTTTGTTATTTCTTTTCTTTTTTTTTTGAGTTGGAGTCTCACTCTGCCACCCAGACTGGACTGCAGTGGCCGCTCCCGGCCACCGCAGCCTCCACCTGCTGGGCTCTGGCGATCCTTCCGCCTCAGCCTTCCGAGTAGCCGGAATTACAGGCATGCGCTACCATGCCCGGCTGATTTTTTGATTTATTGTAGAGATGAGGTCTTGCTGCCCAGGCGGGTCTCGAACCTGCAGGCTCAGGCAATCCACTCACCTCAGCCTCCCAAAAGCGGGGGATTACAAGCTGAGCCACCAAGCCCGGCTATATTTTTGTTATTTCAAATTCCTTCTTTATACTTCTTTCTAGGTATATGAAGCTGACACTTGAAAAATGGCCAAACCAGACATTATCTGAACTGTAGGGTTTCAATTTATGTGCAGCTTTTTTCTTCTACAAATATGAAATTGATGCTTAACTGGCTCTAAAACACTATTGTGTAGGACATCTTTCTATCTCTGCTTAAGCCAGCTGACACAGATGTCTTCTGAAATGTGCTGCCCCAGAATGCACCTTCTCTTTCTCTCTCTTTGCAGCTTTTTTTTGACAGTCACAGCAGAAGGACCTCTTGTATTAGATGATAGTTCATTGAGTCATTTCTTGCCTGGGGCTGGCACCTTTCTCACAGAGATTCAAAAGGTAGCAGGTCTAGTGTAACTACCAGCCCAAACCCTATTTGGTGTCCCAGAATGGAATGAGTAAGGCAGTGTTGTACTGAAACCATGGATGAAGTTGAACCTCAGAGCCTGGGAAGGATGCCAGAGCTAGAAGAGCTTGCAAAAACCAGAGGTCTAGGCAGGCTGTGAGTCATTAACCCACAAGCAGTTAACAACTAGGAAATAAGCTTCTATTAGGGTTAGTGCAAGGCCAAGGGTCAAAAACTAAATAGCAATGGACAATAGTAACAGCAACGGCAAGCACCCTGCAAAATGAGATAAATTCTGCTTTAGCCCAGAAGCCCACTGAGATGGAGCTTATTCTGGGAGTGGCCAACCTGGGATCCATCAGTGGGAGCAAGGGTGTCATCTTTAGACATGAGGAGTAGAGAGTGTTATGACCAGGGTTAAAATAATATCTTGACAGTCACCAAATGCCCTAGAGCAAGGCTTCTCAGCACTGGCACCATTAACATTTTTGTCCAGATAGTTCTTTGGTTTTTTTTTGGGGGGGAGGGATATTCTGTGAAATGTAGGACATTTAGTAGCATCCCTGACCTCTATTCCTTAGATGTCAGTAGTACCTCTCCTTCAAATTGTTACAACCAAAAATGTTTCCAAGTATTATCCAATGTCCCTAGGAGGAGGATATTGGAAGGAGACAAATGACCCCTAGTTGAGAACTGTGAACTGTGCAAGCTTATTGGTCTTGAGCCTTCTAGTATCCACTAACTTTTAAATTATCTTCCAAGCAGAGAGCCTAAGGCAGCAGGTATAGGCACCTGCAATCTCATCCCTCCCAAAAGGTTTTTACAGCTAGTGCTTGACTCATCACTACTGTTAGGCACTATTACAGTTCCTAAGAACGTCGGACACTCAGGATTTTCTCCAAATCCCACTTAATTGTAAACTCAATAGTGGATCTGCTCTTAGTTTTCATTTTTGAACACTCAATAGATGACTTAAATGCCAACTGGAACAAAAATGAAAGTACTTTTTGCAGATGAATTCTAAAAGATTTTGTTTCTGTTTTCTTACTGTTAACCTTGAGTTTGATCTTTCTTCATTTCCATTTTTACCCTACTTTTATTCAACCATATCCGCTACACTGGAAGTCTACAGCTGATGCCTACAATGGCAGATCTACCTTCTAGGACTTCCCCTCCAGATCTTCTTTCTACTCTACCCTGTTGCATCCTTCTCTGTGTTCTGAAAAGTGGACTCATATCAACAGATCCCATTGTCTTCTGGATTCCAGTTGTATTTGGCCAAATGAGAAGCACTGGCAGGGAGGAGAAGAGTGAGATTAGACTCTTTATTCCCTGGCACCCTGCTTGAGAGGTTACTGAGCATCCCTTGACTTAAGGTCACAGCTCTTATCAAGGTCTTCTCTAAATAATTGTTATTCTCTCTCTTTCTCTCTGAGTTCTGGTAACCACTACCTCCCCTCTCTCCTTCAGGCCTGAGGGTAGTAATGAGCCCCACTATCACTATTCCCAAAATACAACAATGTCCTCTGTGGCTTGTCTATATCCTACCCATACTTTTGTAATCAATTCCCTTTAGTAAACTTTACTCAAGCCGGGCTCGGTGACTCAGCCTGTAATCCCGTGCCGTTGGGAGGCTGAGGTGAGTGGATTGCCTGAGCCCGCGGGTTCGAGACCCGCCTGGGCAGCGAGACCTCATCTCTTCAATAAATCAAAAAATCAGCCGGGTGTGGTAGCACATGCCTATAATTCTGGCTACTTGGAAGGCTGAGGCGGAAGGATCGCCGGAGCCCAGCAGGTCGAGGCTGCGGTGGCCAGGAGCGGCCACTGCACTCCAGTCTGGGCGACAGAGTGAGACTCCAACTCAAAAAAAAAAAAAACTTTATTCAACTGATCCACTCTCAGAGTGTCATATGCTTCCTACCAGGATCCTGATTGATGTACCCATAAAAACCATATCTTTTATTTTCCTCTAGCCTTTTAATAGAGGTAGAAAAATATACACTTACAAAGGAGGATATAATATAAGAGAATGCAGTAGGTTTATGGCTGTTAATATTCTGCCCGGCCATTAGCTCTTAAGTCACCATCTTAGAACAACTACAATCGAACGGTATGTACCTTACCCATTGGGTAGTCATGCTTTTTGTCATGTCTTCAAGCAACTATTGAGGAACATTTAGCAGTCATGACTCTTGCACTTAGTCTCTCCTGCAAAGTTAGCATCTTTGCTAAATTCCAGCAACCTGGGAGACAACTGTCTGATACACACTCCAGTCTTTGATTTGCCGTAAATCAGTTTGCACTCCTTTGCTTCCCTTGGACTCAGTTTGCAGAGAATGAGCTTACATCCTCTTGCTTCCCTTGGAATAGAGTCTCAGGAAGCTTGGGTAGGGGGGTACAGTTAAGCCTCTAGGATTCCACAACAGCTGCCAGCATTCTGGCCCGGGTGTCTCTACTCATTACCGTGTCCAACTTGGAATGTTTCATAGACTGTCAGAGCTAGAGGAGACCTTAGAAATCAACTAGTCCAGAGGCTCTCAACTTGGGATCTGTCGATGCACTTCAGGGAAATCCTTAAACACCCAAATTATATGAAAAATTAGCTATCTATGGGCACATATGCATTTTTCTAAGGAGACGATCCATGGCTTTCATTAAATTTTCAAAAGGGCTTGTGACACAAAAAAGACAGACCTCAAAAGGCTCTAGACCAGCACCTTCACCTTATAGCAAAATAAACTGAGACCCAGAGAGAAAGTAGTGAGTCAGTGACAAGTTGTAACCTAGAATATAGAAAGACATTAACTTTTTTTTAAACAAAACTTTTCTTTCCTACAGAATTCCAAAGCCATCTCACCATCATGCTTTTTGTGTAGCAGATACCAGGTAATATTTAAATGCAACAGATAACTACAATGGGCCTCACAAGCATACTCTCTTGTTTTAATTGACCTTACTAAACAGAACCTGGATTTGTGTGGGGCCCAGAGCCAACCTTAGAGCTTAATGGTGCCAAGGGATCAAGCAGGGTTTTTCCACCCCAGTTCTCTCTGATGAATGGAGTTCTGTCTCGTCCCTGTTTCTCTGAGCCAACTTGTCCCAAGGGCCCTGTGGAAGGGCAGGTGTCAGTCCTGGGCATGTACTCAGCAGCCCAACTCCAGCGCCTTTGCAGCTGTTCTCATCCCTGAGAGGGCCCCAGTGGGAGCTGACACAGACTCTTGGAAAAATGGCAAAGAAAAACGAAGGAAAAAACACCCCTGAGCATTGAGGGGTTGCCAGGCTTCCAAGGGGGCTGGTAGCCTAGTTCAGGTTATTAAATCACAGCTAGCTCCTGGTAAAAATAGGGTAGAAAGTCTTATTCCTTTCCATCTCCCCTCTGTGCCCCTCTTTCCCATAACATTGGTTTTTTCATGCTTTCCAGAGTCCCCTACTGTGTTTCCTTACCCAGTTCTCCCTGTCTAGGAAATAATTGTCTTTGCTGTATCACTAACCAACAATGTGACCTTGTACAAATCACCCACCCTTCATGGGCTTTGATGTTTCATTTATTTAAAATGGGGCTAATCAACCATATGAGGTAATGGAAATGAAAGCATCTGACAAATGTTAAATAGCAAAACCTATGTAGGGTCATTATGACCCTTTCCCATTCAAAGATAGGTGATTTTATAGGTTGAAAATAATAAGTTTGAGGGTCAATATCTCAGCTGAGATCGACTCTCCAGGCTTAGTACTTAGACTAAATGGGTCTGGAGGAAATTCTAGAATGGGATGAGGAAAGTCACCATTGGCTGTGAAGCTAAGAAGAACTGTGGAAGGATGAGTTGACAGAACGCGATCTATTCCTAGAGTTTCTCATGATAATTTACAGCCCAGAGACTTATGAAAATAACTTCTGAGGACAAGTCACTCTTCACCAGGCAAGAATAGAGAGAAACTCAATCAGTTATAGTGGCTGGAGAATCAGAGGGAGTGAGCCTCAATATGTCTTGCCACAGAAATAGGTAAAGTGGCTGCGGAGGTGCTGGGAATTCCTAAAAATGGTACAAATAGTGGAAACAGAATATCAATTTCTCCCTCCACAGTCAGCCAGTCAGCACTGTTTCTTAAGGCCCTGGGATGAGTCACATGCTATGGCTAAGCCTCATGAGGCAAGACAAAAAAAATCAGAAACATGTTCAGTGTCTTCAAGAAATGGATACTTTGAAGGGTGAAAAAGAAAGACAGGACAAAACCCACAGAACATTGAGGCACTTAAAGAAATAGTCTTTAGTTGAGGAGAGGATTGACACTGAATTATTTTTCGATAAATAACTAGAAAACAAATAGATCCAGAATTTAGTCAACTAGCTAATTTCATCTCTTATAACTTTCTCTTTCATATGATGCAGAGGGCAGTGATCATTAGTGGTCTATAAATATATAAATAACCTTGTTATACTGTAGTGTCCTTAATTATGAAACTAAGATTTGATTATGGGGTTTAGACTCTTCTTAATTTTACTACTACTTATGATAATAATATTTTTTAAAATCTGTGACTTCTTACACATTGACTTAGTAGGGATAAAATAATGAACAAAAGAGTTGAGATCTCCACTTTCATGGAGCCCAGATTTTCATGGTAGTAGTGGTAGTCCTAGTTTAGACTAGCAATAGGGAAGACGTCTCTGAACAGATGAAATTTAACTTCTACTTCTGCAGTATGGTGGACTAAGTATTCTAAAAAGCTTTTCTGATACAAGTAAGCCTGGATTAATTTTAATAAACACTTTTTACATTTCCCTTTTTTGAAAAGTTTGACTGATACATCTTTCATATACCATATAATTTACCCATTTAAAATGTATAATTTAGACGAGGCTCGATGGTTCAACCTGTAATCCCAGCACTTTGGGAGACTGAGGCGAATTGATTGCCTAAGCCCGCGGGTTTGAGACCAGCCCCAGCAACTTGGCGAGACCTCATCTCTACAATAAATAAAAAATTAGCCAGGCATGGTAGCGTGTGCCTGTAATTCCGGCTTCTTGGAAGGCTGGGGCAGAAGGATTGCCGGAGCCTAACAAGTCGACGCTGGGGTGGTCGTGAGTGTGCCACTGCCCTCCAGCCTGTGCAATGGAGTGAGACTCCAACTTAAAAATAAATAGATAAATAGATAGATAGATAATTTAGTGGTTTTGACATATTATATTATTAATGGTTTTAATTTGGTAAAACATGTATAACATAAAATTTGCCATTTTAACCATTTCATGTTAAAATTCAGTGACATTAATTTATATTCACAGTATTGTCCTACCAATGTTTAGTTCCAAAACTTTTTTAACTTTCAACACCCCAAGCAAAAATTCTGTAACCATTAAGCAATAACTTCCTACTCTTTCCTCCCCCAACTGCTGGTAACTTCTAATCTACTTTATGTCTCTATGAAATTGTCTATTCTGTATATTTCATATAAGTAGCATGACATAATCTTTGTCCTTTTGTGTCTGGCTATTTTACTTAATATAATGTTTAAAGGTCTATGTTGTAGCATGTATTTAAACTGCATTCCATTTGTGGCTGAATAATATTTCATTGTATGGATATGCCACATTTTGTTTATCCATTTATCTGTTGATGGACACTTAGGTTGTTTCTACCTTTGAGCTATTGTGAATTACACCACAGTGAACACTGACATGCAAGTATCTGAGTTTCTGCTTTCAATTCTTTTTTATATATACCTAGCAGTAGAATTGTTGGATCATATGGTAATTCTATGTCTAGTTTTTTTAATAAACCTGTAACAGACATTTTTAAATGCTTTGATAATCTTTCAAAAATTTTTAAAGGCAGAAGAGGGAAGAGCAACCAGAAGTTGAAACCAGAGCAGCAGGCAGTATGTGAAAGCTTGGGCTTCCCTGAAGGCAAAACCCCATAACTAGAACATAGTGCTTTGGATATTAACAGAAATGTAGGGCATGGAGAACTTTGAAAAGAACCTGAAAATGCAACTCTCACACTGAGTTATGACGTTGAAAAGGAAATACACCCTAATAAAATGGTAGGATGGTTGGCTAGAAAAGAAGTGCCTGACAGGACAAAAAAAAAAAAAAAGTCTCTGTAGACTTGTATGTCTCTGTCATGACGCTGGGTGAAAAACAAGATTAAAAAGACCATAGCTGCCATTGTTGCTGCTGCTACTGCAGGTGTCCTCCTAAAAGTTTGCAACCTAAAGCTTGTTCCTCAACAGGTCTGAAGTTCAAATTTATACTACTCATGTGCCAAGGGAAACCATAGCTGAGAAACTTAAAAATGACCCCAAATTGTTAGTGACCCCTTGCATGTGACAGAAGCAAATTCACTTTTTTTTTGGAGAATAACATCTTCAACCTAGGCTCCTCAGAATTCTCAAATAATAATAATCCCAAAGATCTATTTCAGTCAAATATGAGTTCACAACAAAAAGTTATCAAGCACATAAGGAAACAAGCCACCATAAGGGAGAATTAGCAGAAACAACAGATTTAGAGTTTTAAGGACTTCAGATATTAGATACAAGAATTATCAGATACAGCTGGGCTCGGTGGCTCAGCCTGTAATCCCGCGCCTTTGGGAGGCTGAGGTGAGTGGATTGCCTGAGCCCACAGGTTCGAGACCTGCCTGGGCAGCGAGACCTCATCTCTACAATAAATTTTTAAAAAAATCAGCTGGGTGTGGTAGCGCATGCCTGTAATTCCAGCTACTTGGAAGGCTGAGGCGGAAGGATCGCCGGAGCCCAGCCTCGAGGCTGCGGTGGCTGGGAGCGGCCACTGCACTCCAGTCTGGGTGACAGAGTGAGACTCCAACTGAAAAAAAAAAAAAAGAATTATCAGATACAAGACATAATATAACTTTATTATTAATTGTTTAAAGAAACAAAGTATGGAATCAAGATGGAATAAGAAAAAGAGACTATCAGCTAAGACCTGGCAAATTTGGGGGAAGTTTAATAAAATTGCTAAAACTCAAAAATAAAATCATTCAACCTTGAAGCTCAATGAGTGTGTTAAACAACAAATTAAATGCATCTGAAAAGAGAAACAGTGAACTGGCAGATTTGAAGATACTTTCCAGAATACAGCACCAAGAGATATGATGGAAAATATAAAAATAAGGTTAAGAGACACGGAAGACAGAATGGGAAGATTGAACATGTGCCTAATTTTAAAATCACTTCAGAAGAAAGGCCTGAGATGACCTCACAAAAAAATGATGAGAAAAATAAACTGGTAAATATGTAGCTAAATGTAGGCAATATTAACTATATAAAATAATTTAAATAATAATGCCTAATTTGTGGCATTTTTAAAAACAATGGCATGTAAGTTGAGGATTGTTCAGACTTAAATATTTGATACTTTAGATTTGATTATGAAAAAAAGTTAGTTCTGTGACTATCTGGTACAAGAACCTTCTAGATAGAGGGAACTCCAAGAGTGAATGCCCTGAAGCAGGAAAGGCCTTGATGTGTTTGAGGAACAAGAAAAAGACCAGTGTTGCCAGAGCAAGTTTCATATGTAAATAAGGATAATGTAGAGCCAAGATTAAAAGTTTGGATTTTATTCTATCTACAATGGGCAGGCTTTTGAGGATTTTAAACAGAAGAATTATATGCCTAATTAAAATTGATAAATACTACTTTGCTGTATAAAAAACAGAATGGGTGTGGGTGCGGTGAGGGAGGACATGCTGCCTAGAGTGAATATATGGAGACAGGGTATGAAGCTATTGTAGTGTATCTCAGGTTAGGACCATGGAGAGGGAGAAAATTGACTCCTAGTCAGAAATGACTCTCATTTCTGGTTTGGGCAACTGAGGGAACTGTTAGGAAAACTAGAGGGAAGTAGGATTTGGAAGGGAAGAAATAAGAGTTTAGTCTTGGGCATATAAAAAATGGGATGCCTATCAGATTAAACAAGTGAAGATATTTAACAGACAGTTGGATATATGTGTCTAGAGTTTAGGAACAAGAAGGGCCTGGAGACATCAACGTGTGAGTCATCAGTATACAAATATGAATGGTGCGTGTCTTAGTCCATTTTCTATTGCATAACAGACTTTTTGAATCTAGATGATATATAAATGTGTGTGTGTGTGTGTGTGTGTGTGTGTGTGTGTGTGTGTGTGTGTGTGTAAACAAAATGTATTTCTTACCATTCTGGAAGCTGGAAAGTCCAAAGTTGAGAGACCAAATCTGGTGAAAGCCTTCTTCCTGGTGAGGATTCTGCAGAGTCCCAAGGCAGCACAGGGCATCAAATAGAAAGGGGACTGAGTGTGCTAGCTCAGGTCTCTATTTCTCTTATAAAGCCAACAGTCCCAATCCCATGATAACCCATTAATCTGTTAATTTATTAGTCCACTAATCCATGAATGGATTTATCCATTTCAAAGGCAGAGCCTTAATGACCCAATCACCTCTTAAAGGCCCATCTCTCAATACTGCCACATGGGGGATTAAGTTCCAACATGAGTTTTGGAAGAGACAAACACTCAAATCATAGCAATGTGTAAAGCCTTGGGACTGGATGTGATAACTTATTAAATATACTTGCATAAATAAAAAAGAGGTATGAGACCTGAGCACTGGGGCTTTCAAATATTGAGAAGTCTGGAAGAGGACGAGAATCCAACAAAAAAGATTAAGGTAGGAGGAAATCTGGAAGACTGTGGTCTCCCAGAAGCTAAAAAGGGAAAGTACTTATAAAAAAAAGGATTTCCTCAGTTTATGTCCAACATTACTAAGGGGTTGAGTAAGATGAGGCCAGAGAAGTGACTACTGGATTTCACAACATGGAAACCATTGTTGACCTTGACGAGATTAGTGTTGGTGGAGCAATGAAGATGGAAATCTGATTGAATCGAGTTGAGAGCAAAATTGAAGGTGTGGACAAGAATATAAAGATAATATAAATGTGAAAGTGTTTTGAAAACAGTAAAAATATTGTACAAGCACAAGTGGCATTGTTATTATTTCAGCAGAGATTTTAGGGGACGTTCAGGGCATTGAATAAAGAGATCTATGCCAAAAGAGGCACTGCAGAACTGAAGAGCTGCTTGTCCAGGCAAAAATGTTGTCATGAAAAACCCACAAGTAGGCCAGGCTCGGTGGCTCAGCCTGTAATCTTAGCACTTTGGAAGGCTGAATTGTGTGGATTGCCTGAGCCTGCGGGTTCGAGATCAGCCCGGGCAACTTGGTGAGACCCCGTCTTTACAATAAATAAGAATTAGCGCGCGCCTGTAGTTCCGGCTACTTGGAAGGCTGAGGCGAAAGGATCACTGGAGCCCAGCAGGTTGAGGCTGCAGTGGCCATGAGTGTACCAATGCCTTGGCGACGGAGTGAGACTCCAACTCAAAAAAAAAAAAAAGAAAGAAAGAAAGAAAGAAAAACCCACAAGTAACACTTCAAGATTACCCCTGGAAAACAAGTTTGATAAGAAAACCAGGGCTGTTTCAGAAACATTCCCGCAGCTCAACAAGCTAGCTGTGTGCCAACATCTGACTAGAGCCAGTCCAGGGCTCACAGGCAGAAAATGTTCCAGAATGAGAGTAGCAGTAACTTTTAGAAAAAGCCTTGTCTGTAATGTTTACTGAATCTTTCATTAACTCATTTTGCAAAGCTTGCCAGCCACTCTTCATGTCAGGGCACACTGCTGGCAAGACTGAACAATCTTTCAGTGTGGGTTGTCTTCCTTGCCACAGGGAGTTCCCTCTTCTTCACCACTGGGGCCACCCCTTCCCATAGACACTCTCTGGCCTCCTCTTCACCCTGAATTCTGCCAGTAGGCAACTGCATGTTTTGTCTGTGCGGTAGGTTGGCAAATGGTTCTGGTCAGTTGTGCTGTGCACAACTTTGGAAAGTCAGAATCTGTTACTAAGGTCGACAAGACGCAGCTCCTTTTTTCCTCAGATCTATTAAGAAAAAGGCACATTGTTGCCTCTCTGCCTTTGTTCATGCAGTTACCTCTGTCTAGAATATCTCCTGTCTCCATCAACCCATATCCCACTCATCCTTCAAGTGTCAGTTTTTGTGGCATCTTTTTTGTGAAGCCTTCCCCAGTTCATTATTAGAATTGTTCTGTCTTCTGTGTCCCCCTTGCTCTTTGTACCTCTATAACATTGATAACAACATCTGCCTTGCATTCCAATTATTTGTGTAGCTCTAACTTGCTTATTATGTTGTCAACTCTTTGAAGACAGGGGCCCTGTATTGTACATTTCTATATCTCTCACAGAATTCCTTTGCCCTAGTACATGCTTAATGTATCAATATTAGTGGAATCGAACTTTTGATGAAAATATTTTGCAAGTTAAAAGTGAGTCTCATAGATATACAAGCAAGACCATACTTCCTGAGATAACATTTCTTTTTGAATAATTAGGTAAATGAAATGTATTCTACTAGTAACAGGCACGTACAAGAACTAACTACCAGCATTTGTAATATATGGATGAAGAATCTAATCAATCTTAAATCAAGTCACACAGTGAATTTTCCATGTGCAGCTAATAGACTCAAAGTGCTCCCACACAGTAATCTGTTGTCTCCATTTCTCCATTTGTACTTTAACATTTAAGCAACTGGACCATCCATATAATCTATTGTTCACGCTAATGTGCAACTGAGCTGGCCTCCCTTCCCTCAACACCTGCTAGAATTTTTCCCCCTAAAGAAAGACACTGAGTTAATGGTTCAATGTTAATGTGAGTTGATTTTATTGATTTTGTGCTGGCAGTTGATTAATTATAAAGATAGGTGTCATCCCTTCATGTTCTCTTCCCTGACTTAAATATCCAAGTATGACTCATACTGAAGCTGATGTCAGCAAGACCTCTGATCCCTGAGGATGCTGTAACTGGTATCACAATGATTATTATATTTACTACTTCTGTTGCCCCATCATAATGGAAATTATATCTCAAAAAAACTAATTTGAAAAATCATACATTTGCAATGTAAGCTAAGGTGGACTTTGTATAATATTACCTCCATAGAATTTTAGAAAGCAAATGTTAAATGAGTGTGAGTTTCATTTGAGAATTATTCATTATACTCTATTCTTCTCCTTTGCTCTCTTCTTCTTCTATCTTTTTCCCCCGTCACCTCCATCTTCTCTTTGTCCATCTTCTCCACCATATACTCAGTTGTCAGTTACAGTAATACATAGGAGTTTTGTTATCCATAGATAAAAGTATGATTTGTAAACATGTTTCCTTTTTCAATCCAGTGAGATGTTCTAGTGCATATCAGACATTGATTAGGACCAATAGTGACTCTCCTTTATAGGCTATAGACAAGACTTTGAAGTCAAGGCCTTAGGAAGATATGTTTTACCGGGCAATTGAACTGTTGTGTCCTGAAGCAAGACACTTGATTGTTCATCTCAACTCTGTCATTAGCCAGCTGTGTATCCTTCAACCACTCTGACTCTCTGTGCCTTAGGTCTCTCATATTTAAGAGAGAGAACATTCAAATTTTTCAACCCTATAAGAAAGATGAGGGGCTGCTGTCTCACTATCCAAAACATTTGGGAAAGCTGGGTATCCATATGCACAATGTGAATTTGTTCACATTTGGGAGCCAGTAAAATGTGGAATGGGATCACACAAGAAACCTGATGCTGAACAGCTGGATTGCAACATGAATGTGCTTGAAGGCAGACACACCACTGTGAGTTTGTCAGAAGCATAGGGGACTTTGCCTTTCTTAGAAGCTTCTCCAAAGGTGGGGTTATCCAGAGGCTTTTCCAAGCCTGGGTGGGGGTAGAGATGCTTGGGGCTGGAGGAGGAGGAGGGTAGGTCATTGTAGCAGCAACCTCAGTGCAATCTGTGAGACTTTATTGTCCTATAATAGGGTATCATAGTGTGTGTCTGAGATGGCTGCTTTTGAGCTTTTAGATTTTCTTCTTGGGAAGCAATTTCCACAAATAACTACAAAATGAGTTCTCTGGTGACTTTTGGGGGAAGGTTGATGTTTGAAGTGTTACTAAATTCTTTTTATAGTTATTAGTTTGTTTGGATTTTCTATTTCTTTTTTTAAAACTAATTTGATTCTTTACATTTCCTTTTTAAAATCATTCATTTTATCTAGGTTTTCAACTAGCATAGTTGTGTGATGAATAACTTCTGAATTCAGTCATGTCTACTTTCTTATTTCTAAATTTGTGTATTTTTGTTACCCTTCAAAGCCTCTGAACGCTAATCTCTGTTGTCTGCCACAATTGATTTCATCTTTCTTATTTCTATTTTTCTGTCTTTGCATACCCATACAAAGCCTCTATATTTTCTCCTTCTTACCTTCTTTGCATGCAGTTGAGGCAGACAGCTGTAATTAAATTTTTACCGTGTGATAAACTTCTACCAGGAACCATGGGAATGTATAGAGGGAGGTATAGACTTGGTCTTTATATTCAGAAACTTGTGATCCAATGGGGAGGACTAAGTGAGTACCCATGAAAATACAGGCAAGTATGCGTACAAAATGCTAAATCCCAGAGACCACTAGCAGAGGACACCCAATGATGAGGCTTCCCTTGATGATGACCAAAAATAATGGCAGCTAGTCAGGGTCAATGGCAGCCTCAGACAAGAAGACATGGCAGAGTTCTTCTGAGTGAAGGAGATGGAAGGGGATAAACAATTCAGAAACTTGGTGTATCAAAGCTAGGGGCTCCAGATTTTATTATGCCAAGGTATAAGATATTGATGGGAGGTCTGTGGCAGGGCCCAAAGCCATGTGGCCTTTGTCATTGGATCCACTATCAGGACAATATTCAGGATGCCTATTGAACTAACAGTGCCAGGGTCACTTGAACGTGGTCATCGGTAGCTCCCACAGCACCTACAGATACTCCTATCCTAACACTCATGAAACTAGATTGAAATGCTTTGTTTCAATGGATCTCACCACATTAGACTGTGAGCTCCATGAAGCCATGGCCTGAGTCTTTTATTATTATTATTATTATTATTATTATTATTATTATTATTATTTAGACGTGTCAGGTACATGTGAGGATTGACTACATAAGTAAGTTGCATGCAGGTGAAGTTTGGTCTTCTAGGTGGTTCTTAGTCCCCCAATAGTGGTACCCAGTGTGTTGCCCTTCCTCTTCCCTCCCTCCTTCCCTCCCTCCCCTAGCAGTGTCCACTGTCTGCCATTCTTACCCTGGTGCTCATATAACCAGTGATCAGGGTCCACTTATGAGTGAGAACATGTGATATTCCGTTCTTTGTTTCTGTGATGGTTCATTTAGTATGATGGTCTCCAGCTGCATCAATTGCCGTGAAGGTCACGATTTTGTTCTTCTTTATGGCTGCATAATATTCCACCGTGTATATGTACCACATTGTCTTTATCCAGTCCACTTTTGATGTGCATCTGGGTTGGTTCCATGTTTTTGCTATTGTGAATAGTGCTGCAATTAACACATGTGTTTTTTTGTTTTGTTTCGTTTTGTTTTTTTTGGTAGAGTTATTTATGTTCCTCTAAGTATATTCCTGAAAAGGAATTGCTGGGTCATATGGAAGCTCAGTTTTTAGTTCTTTGAGTCTTATTCGTCTTTGTCTCTCTAGTGCCTGAACTATATTTAAAGTGTTTTGTATTGCAGAGTGGTTAAAAGGACAGGCTTTGAAGTAAGATCTGCATTTATTTGGCTTCATCGTTTTCCACCTGCATAATTTACTTATTGTCTCTGGGTCTCAGCTTTCTCATCTTTAAAATAGTAATGACAATAATACTAACCTTTAGGGATTGGTATGAGGTTAACGAGATGACAGATTTGGAAGTACTTAGCAGAATGCCTGCCACAGAGTAAGCATTTAATCAATGTTAGCTTTGATTGTCATTACATGATTATGGAATGAATGGGTGAGGAACAAGTGGGCAAAAGAAAGGTGTTAGCCTATTTGATGAGATCACGACTCAGGATTGGGAAGAGGCTTAATGAGAGCAATCCTGGCAGTTGTCTAAGTCTCTCTTCCTTCTTGTGTCATCTCTTGGATAATTGGGAGGCTGAGCCAATGGGGATAATCTTTAAACATCTCTCCCTTTGTGTGAGGCTTATAGTCATCTTAGCAGGGGAACAGATATTGAATTGACTTTGGGTGGGGGATGATGCTATTAATACGAGCATTTTTCTAATGTAACATATTGCTCTCTGCATCCAGCAAGCTGTTGTTAGTTTGCGAGCACCATGCCTTTGGAAAGCTATTGCTGGCAGCTCGAACTAGAAGCTTAGAACAATTAGAGGCTTTGAACACTTTCAGACTTAGGAGTAGGATAAGCATGTTTTGACTCCATGGTTTCTCCTGGGGTTTCCCTGATGTGCTGGACTAATTATCAGATGTAATTAGGAAAGCTGAGAATTGGGGAGACTGCAGGAAGCAGCATACTTTCCCAAGGACCCTCATTTCTTTGTGTAGAAGTGGGGCTTGGGGAGACTGTCTCTGTTGTGGAGAAGCAGCACTGCTTAGGGTGCTAGAGGGCAGGAAGGGTCCTGGGAACATGACTCTACCAGCAGAGACTCAAGTCTATTGGGACCCATTGCTCTTTATGAAGTTTCAAGTGATAAGCATAATTTTCCTGTCCTGGTTTCTCAGGGAAGAATTGTATTCTGGGCCACTACCAGGTTCTTGGCTCATTTTTAGCAAAAGTCCAATTTGTGTGTGTTCAAAGCAGTTATGAAATGATATCTGTTTTTAAGAAGAACTCATGCAGATGAAGAGATAAATTTCCACTTCTGGATAAGCTACAGGGTCTATTCACCACAGGCTGCAGAAGATTTTTCCCATCTGCCTTGGCCTAGACCCCTGTCCCCAGAGTTGAGCCAGGAACACTCTGTCTTTGAGGCTTTGAAAAAAGGTGACATTTGTAGGGCCATCTGTTGGCTGACTTTTCTTCAGAAGGAACTATTCCATTTGGACTTCGTCTCGATCTTACTCTTGATGCGATGGAAGCAAGACTACCACACATGAAACATGGAAAGGCAATGGCATTCACTGTATTAATACTCACTAGGGGTCATGGTACAGACTATGAGCATGGTAGGTGTTGTGAGAAAAAGGACATCTATGGGGGCTGGAGCTGATGGCCTAGATGTGACGCTTTCCAACCATCAACATAGTGTGAAGTTCATTATCACATGACCATCAAATACCAATCCAGTGTTTCTGCTTTCTCCATAGGTAACCTGTCTCCATGATTTCTTTGGTGATGATGATGTGTTTATTGCTTGTGGTCCTGAAAAATTTCGCTATGCTCAGGATGACTTTTCTCTGGATGAAAATGGTAAGCAAAACCCACTGTTATATTGTTTCCTTGTGCTGGCCTCTTCTATCCCTTAGGGTCTCCATGGTTTTGTTTGGTCTGGAGAACATCCATGCATGGTCCCTCAAGAGCAGATATTGTTAATCTTTCTCCTGTATATTTGGATACATGGGTCACTAAGTGAAAGGTTGACTGAATGTCTCAGAGTTCCAGCCTTCAAACTAAAAACAAAACAAACACACACACACAAAACACAATAAAAAAACCTCATCATGTGCCCCAATTTTGACCATATTTTTTGAACCACATATTTTGTCACAGGAGCCGACAGGCACAACTAGACTACAGAAAGGAACATTTGGAATCAAAACTTGGATACTGTACATAAAATTTTTCTTTCTAGTCAGCCTCTTTCAGCTATTTAGTTCATGATAATGGATCCATTTTGGACAGATTTTTCCACTACATTTTGAATGTCAAACCCTTTCCCTGACATCGGACTTGCTGCCCCATTCTCCTGCCATGTCTTTTAAGATTCCAGAGAGTTGTTAATATCAGGAAGGAGCCAAACATCTGCCCATCTTCCTTTGCTTGAGTCCCGGCTCCAGCTATAAGTTAAAAGTGAAGTTGCTCACACAGCAACAAGATTAGAATGTGATTCTGATGGAAAGACATTCAAAGCATATTTCCCAGTTAAGAGAAGTAAAGTGTTGGAGAAAAAAAGAGAGTTTTACTAATACAGACTTTACAAGCGACTGAAGTGACAAAGACCCTGAAAGTGGTGGTATTTCTGCTGCGTTCCCTCTAGGAAGAGGCAAGTAACCATAGAAATAGCTAAACAAGCTGGGCTTGGTGGCTCAGCCTGTAATCCCACTCCTTCGGGAGGCTGAAGTGAGTGGATTGCCTGAGCCCGCGGGTTCGAGACCCGCCTGGGCAGCGAGACCTCATCTCTACAATAAATCAAAAAAAAAAAAAAAAAAAATCAGCCGGGCGTGGTAGCGCATGCCTGTAATTCTGGCTACTTGGAAGGCTGAGGCGGAAGGATCGCCGGAGCCCAGCAGGTCAAGGCTGCGGTGGCCGGGAGCAGCCACTGCACTCCAGTCTGGGCGACAGAGTGAGACTCCAACTCAAAAAAACAAACAAAAAAAAGAAATAGCTAAACAAACCCAAGGTTATGTCCAATTTCGTATACCTTCTACATCTCCAGCTGTGCAAAGTAAACACAAAAGCTCTTCAACCAAATAAGACGTGAACCAAACAAAAGTGGGCTTTACATTTAACTCAGTTTCCTAAAAAACTAAATTTACCAGAATAACTCTCCTAATTTTTCTGTTTAATATATGTTTCAATGTACCATTAAGTAGGGACAACAAGGAAGTGTTTAAAGGAAAGACCATCCTCTATCCCACTGTTTGATTTCACTCTGTTCATCACAGCACAAGATTGGAAAAACTGTAGTAGAGAAAGCACTAGACTGGTACTCTGGAGACTTGGCTTTTAGTCCTTGTTCTGCTACTTTTTGTTTTGTGGTCCTCAGAAAGGGGGTTAAGTTTTTTGTACTCTCATCAGCAAAATGAGTCTAATAATTTTCCTAATAAATTAGCACTATCCCAATAAAAATGACCATAGTAGGGAATGCAGTATGACCTGCCTAGAAAGTGTTCTCCAAATGCGTCAGACTGGGGCTACAGCAAATGCAAGAATGTTTAGCAGACTCTCCTACACATCCATGGATTTTCTTAAGTTCTGAGTGGCAGAATCACGGCTGGCCTATTCATTAAACCAACATAAGGAATCATGATAACATGCATTGAAAATTGGAAAAAAACTCTATAAATGCAAGATGGTGGGGGTGGTAGTGATTATTTATATAAAATGACATTACATCCATCATGTGCCTATTACAATGGGTAACATGTAATAAACAATAAATAGTAGTTCACTAACCCCTATTAAATTAATCATGAATGTTTCATCTGTGTAGCTGTAATCTCTGAGCTGTCAATCTCTACTCCAGGGAAATTAATTAGACATTTTATCAATAGGAACTATTGTGAGACATTACTGGCTTGTCCACAAATGATTGAGTTGACTATTTAACTACCTACTTAATCTGCTTTTGGATACCTGCCCTTGTTTCCATAATTCATGGACTTAAATACCTACCTTAGCTCAGGTAACTTTTAAAAGATTCCCCTATGCCTCCCTCCCCAGAGCCATAGTTCCTACAAACAATGAGGACCATCTCGTAGTCCAGAGCTACTTAGATGCCTTAACCTATAGTGGTTATTACAATTTCCAGAGGCTTGTAACATGCTGAGTCTCAGTTTTACCCACTACTAAGCTGTTTGTGTCCTCTTGCCCTAGAATGCCGGGTCATGAAGGGAAACCCATCAGCCACAGCTGGCCCAAAGGCATCCCCAACACCTCAGAAGAGTTCAGCCAAAAGTCCCGGTCCTATGCGCCGAAGCAAGTCTCCAGCTGACTCAGGTAACGACCAAGACGGTGAGTGCTCTTCTCCTAACTGTGCACGCTGACTTCATTTATGGAGATTGATACCCTCTGCATGCAGAGAAATGAGTTCTTCATGAACACCACTGTGGCTCCATGAAAAGCAGTTTTATCAATTCAGAGACAAAAACAGTCAAACTTGTCTGGCTTCATGGAGGCACAGCCATAACCCTTACTCTGCAGATGCAGACCAGAAATCTGGCCCATTTGCCATGCTTGCTGCAGTGCTTATTGTCATGGTTGTCATCATTGTCATCATCTTCAATATCATCTGGCAAAAACATATGCAATGAAATAATCAAGACAAACATAAAATTGAAACTGAAAAGCAAAGTCAAGAACACGAATGTAGAAAATGACTCAAAAGTGTCAACATAGTTGATGCACTTGAGCTTCAAATTTGACTCTGAACTAATTAGAAGCCAAAACAAAAAGACAAGTACACCAAAAATATATACAACAAAAAATGGAGAGAAGATAAATAGGAAAAGAAAGCATAGACAAGTTTCTAAAAGGAAACAGAGATTTCTCTTGCAAGATATCATTTAGTGGATAGTGAGTTATCTTACAACTGTGGTTTACGAATCACTGCCAACCCATGAACTATTTGTTGTCA
Organism: Cephalopachus bancanus; assembly: GCA_027257055.1. Lineage (NCBI taxonomy): Eukaryota > Metazoa > Chordata > Mammalia > Primates > Tarsiidae > Cephalopachus > Cephalopachus bancanus. Next base: position 353,628 of record JAPVLO010000723.1, on the reverse strand, counting down.
GTCAGTGTGCAGCAAGATTAGAAGCTTTTGCCAATTGTAAATCAACTATGTCACTAAGCAAACCATTTAGGTCAGATGACTTTTTTTCAGAGCATGATTTTATCAATACAGGCAGCAGTATGTTGATTTACATTCTGATGCAGACTCTGTCTTGTTTTGGACCCGCTGTTTGAGTGACAGTGATCTAAAAGGCAATGTGTTCCATTCCTTTATAACAAATGTCATAAATAAAAGGCCACAGAAGTCCAAGTTTAGAAGCTTAGTAGACTCACCCACAAACAATTTGAGTTTTTCAGGCTAAAAAGAATTATATGGTCCAGAAGACTTGCACATTTGTCTTCCCACGGCTTAGGGTCTATCATGAGAATTTTTCTAGCCTGAGAGCCTTTGGGAAGCACAGAGTTCCTTTAGTTGGGGCAGCTTGAACAGCCTGTTGGCTTTGAAATGTCTATGCCTAGAAAAACAGCCTGTCCTGCCTGCCTCAAACTGCCAGGAGCATGCATATCAGCAGCCATCTCTTTATTCCTGGTAGAGGAAACTAAAGTGTGAAAAGACAGCCCAGTCTTTTAATATTTCCAATGTCTTTACACATCCTCTTCTTCCACATCTGGAATGTCATTCCTCTACTTCCAATCTTCTTTGCTTGAAAACTCCTATTCATCCTTCAAGACCTCACGTAGAGGTAGTTGTTCCATTGTCTGCATGTTATTCATATTTCTGGGGTAATATTCACCACACTGTGTTGTAAAGTATTTGTTCACCTGTTGACTTCCCCAACTAAATATTGAGCCCCTCAAGGGCAAAGTGTCATGTTTATTTTTGTACCTTCAGTGCAGAGTACAGTGCCTGGTCCCTAGTAGATGTTCAAGTAATGTTTGTGAACACATAAATGCACAAAAGCACCTATTTCACCCAGAATAGTGCTAGAGACTCAGCAAGCCTTCAGATAATGGTTGCTGAAGAAATAAAAATACATGTGCTTTTGTGATATCTTGTTCAAGTATGCAAAGAAACACAAATTTATCTAAGCAAACTTATGTTGCTGAAACTACAAAAACCTAGGTTTTAACACTTGGACTGAGAATGAAATTTTTGGACAGATTTTAAGCAGAGACTTGCAAAAAATATACATGAAAACACTTGGTCAAGATTCATAAAGTCTGCCAATAATTGCTTAGCTAATCATTTCTCAGAAATAGCGCCAGCTATTTCTGGAATTTCTGAGCTGTACTACTTATATCTTGCTATGAAACAAATTACCCCAAGACTTAGTGGCTTGAAACAACCATTTATTATCTCACAGTTTTTATGGGCAAGAAATTCTGGAGTGGCTAACTGGATGGTTCTGGCTCAGGGTCTCTCATGTGGTTGCACTTATGGTATTAGTAGGGGTTGCAGTCATCTGAAGGTTCAATTGGAGCTGCAGAATCCACTTCCAAGATGGCTGTTGGCAGGTTCTCCTACCTGAGTGAGTCAAGAAAATGAACAAGGACTGAGATGCAGTACCTTTATGACCTAGTCTCCTCAGCCAACACAGTCACTTTTCCTTTATTCTCTTCATTGGAAGCAAGCACTGAGACCAGTCTGCATTCAAGAGGAAAGTAATTAGACTCTACCTCTTAAAAAGAGGAGTATCAAATAATGTGTGTACCTATTCTTAAACCACCATATAACCCATTCGTTGGAAACTCTCAGGTGGTATTAGCTTGAAGTAAATAGAGTCTCTTTGCAGACTGTATCCAACTGGTTACCCGGCACATATGAACACAATCACTTGTAATTAAACTGTTTAAACATGTCAAATCATTCATCTCCAGCATGCTACCTACAGAATTTTCCTTCTAAAATATATGCACCTCACTGACTCTAAGATATCAGAGACAAGGCTTTGGCAGGCGAGATCTGCTCTTGCTTTCAGAAATCCCTTGCTAAAGAGAGAGAGAGAGAGAGAGAGAGAGAGTGAGAGAGAGAGAGAGAGAGAGAGAGAGAGAATGAATGTATTCAAACCCCACAAAATAAACAGAGTAACCAATTTGAGGGGTGGGGGGGATTTACTTGGCAGAGATCAGAGTTACAAACAACCTTTGTTCCATACTACCAATCTAAATTCGTATTTTCAGTAGAGAATTGAAATGTTCATTTATGTTCATGAACATAAATGAAGCCAACTCTGGTCTAGACAAACTTCGTGGCAATTTCCAGAATATTTGGGCTCGTCTCAGATGATATGTCTGGAGCCTTCATATAATTACAGCCCCTAAGGGTAGGAGGATCTATGTAACATGAACAAGCCCATTCCATGGCAGTTTGTTTAGAGACAAGTCCAAGGCATCCACTCAGTGAAAATTCCCTAGGTGCAAAGTTCATCTTAGGTAGAACAGTACCTTAGGTAAGCTTTGGATTTGATATACCCAGTTTCTCCTCTCCACCCCCACCTCGTTCAGGACTATTCCAAGCTGGGAGGTGGAGTGGGGTAGGATATGAAAGAGGAAAAGGAGACAACAGTTTCTAAGAAGGCCCAGCTACACCACTTCTAGCTTTTTTATTTGGGGTAAGTTTCTTGCCTTCTCTAAAATTTGGCATATTCTTTAGATAGTTCAGAATTTGCATGTCGATAGAGTAGAATAATTTTCCATTGTTATTAGTTATTTATAATTTATAGAGTTGTAAAATAGCTCCCACAGAATCAGATAAACAGAATGATGAGCTATAGACAACTCATAGTTTTCAGTTGACATACATTTCTTCTTAAAGATATTTGAGGTTTAAGAAGTAAGAATTGTTTCATAAAATGTAAAGTTTTTTTAGCTTTTAGCAAGGAATATATACAGGTTAATATACATTTAACCAAAGAATAATGGTGTTGGATGGGACAGAAATTATTTGTTCTCTTCTAGGTCATGGTAGTACCACCCTGTTTCCATCTCATATCAGTCTGTCCTGGATCTGGAACTTGTGAATGGATTCATATACTTTCATTCATCCTGAGTAACTAACGGTTATGGAAGATAGGCCAGTTCCTGGGAATTTGCATTACATTCCTTTGAAGGCAAAAGAAAGCCTAATATGTTTTTCTTTATCAGGGATTCAAACCAAATAAAACTGGCTCAGCTAGGCTCAGTTTAAGAAATGTTTTGATGTTCTATTTCATTAAAAAACATATAAGTTCAATTCTGACTTGAATAAGTCTGCTGGATTTTTATATATTTGGCCCAATTCATGGTTCAGTTAATATCTGGGCTCAGTTTGACTTGAGGTTTAGTAAATTGTTGCTATTTGGTCTGTAATTTGCATCATAATTTGATTCCTTAGTCCTTAAGTTGTCTTTTTCCCATTCTGTCCCATAAATATATCAAAATCCTTCAAAGTTATTCTTTTAAAGTTCAGTCCCCATTCCTGCCAATGTTGAGTTTACCCCAAATGGGATGTCTGTTGCTAAGTCTTAAACTTTAGTTAAAGTAGGATTTGGTTGTACATGTAATATTCCTGTAAGGAGCTCATTCTCATTGGGCAGAGCTGATGGACTCTTAGAATCCCAAGTCTTTTAGGAATTGCCACACTGATTTCCATAGAGGTTATACTAGTTTACACTCCCACCAACAGTGTAGATGTGTTCCCTTTTCACCACATTCTCTCCAGCATCTGTTATTTTTTGTTATTGATAATGGCCATTCTGACTGGAGTTAGGTGCTATCTCAGTGTAGTTTTAATTTGCATCTCCTTGATGACTAGTGAGGTTAAACATTTCTTCATGTATCTGTTGGCCGCTCGTATGTCTTCTTTTGAGAAGGTCTGTTCATATCTTTTGCCCACTTTGTAATAGGGTTGTTTGTTTTTTCCTTTTCAGCACGTCTGAGTTCCCTGTAGATCCTTGATGCTAGGCCTTTGTCAGACATGGAGTTGGCAAATATTTTTTCCCAGTCTGTAAGCTATCTCCCTGCTCTCTTGATAGTTTCTTTGGCTTTGCAGAAGCTTGTCAGTTTAATGAGGTCCCACTTGTCTATCTTCTCTCTTATGGCCTGGGCACTTCGGGTTTTGCTCAGGAATTGGATACCAGTTCCTTCCATATGACCCCGCAATTCCCCTATTGGGAATGTACCCTGAAGAACTCAAATCACTCTATAAAAAAGATACCTGCACACGTATGTTTATCGCAGTATTGTTCACAATAGCAAGATCATAGAACCAACCATGCTGTCCATCAAAAGATGACTGGATTAAAAAAATGTGGTACATATACACAATGGAATATTACGCAGCCATAAAAAAGAACAAAATCATGAATTTCACAGCAACCCAGATGGAATTAGAGTTTATAATACTGAGTGATCTCTCAGAGAAACAAAGATCTGAGCATCACATGTTCTCACTCATAAGTGGATCTTGAACAACTACCGTAATACTATAAGAAAAGGATTGACAGTGGCGGGAAACATAAGGGAGACAGGGAGGGAAAGGGAGGTGGGATTAATGGTAGTAAATATCTGTCTGGGGAAAGGGGTGCACACCTCATCAACGAGTGTACCTGCACAGTGAATATTTGTATACCTAACCCTTAACTGTACCCCACAACTTTAAAATAAAAAATATATATTAAAAAAAAGAATCCCAAGTCATATTAGCCATGTCTACATTTAAAGAAAGCCAAGGAACTGTGGTAACGACATAAAATCTGAGCCCAGGAGGTTCCTATGGAATATTTAAAGAAAGCTTGTGCAGTGCCACATTTTTGTTAACCCAAAACTTTCCATTTTGATGGGCAAAGATAAGCCTGGCTTCAGAAATAAAGACATGTCCTTTTGTTTCCATTCCAGCCATTAATGTGTTAATTTTCTCTTTATGTAACTTTGTCCCCAGTTGAATTGAAATTGAATTGAATTGAAAGAACAAAATAGCTAGTTGCTGGGAAGGAATCTTTTATTTTTCTTTAATTTTTTAAAAGAGCCCCCAAGGAAGCTAATGACCCACCCTAGTAGGCTGAGAGAATTGTAATGTGATAATTAGTTTGCTATTCTTCAACAGTAAGTCATTGTTATAGTAATCCAATGTTCTTCATCTCCCTTTCCCCAACTCATGTGCCCCTCTTTCTGAAAGTCCAACCTTCCATATTCTCAAGAAACAATGGCTTCTTTACCAAAATATACAGCCTTTAGAAGAGGTCAAGGGACACAAAATAGCAGGGGATTCATAAGAGAAGTGTATCCCAGGGTCCTTCTTTTCTAAACCTAGCAGGCTACTTTGGGTTGCCTAAGACAGAGAAACCTTGCCATTCTGACCTTCCTGAGGGTGACTGTCTAGACCAGCTCTGTCCAATAGAAATATAATGTGAGCCACAAATACAAGCCATGTATGTAATTTTACATTTTCTAGTAGTCACATTTTAAAAAGTTAAAATAAATGGCAAAATTAATTTTGATAGTTTATTTAACGATATAGTCAAAATATGATTATTTCAATATGTTATTAATGTGGGAAATTATTGAAGTATTTTGCATTCTTTGAAATTGAGTTGTATTATGCATTTATAGCACATCTTAGCTCTGACTGGCCATGCTTCAAATGTTCAACAGTCATGTGACTAGTGGCTACTGTATTAAATTAGGTATTAATAAAGTATTAAATACCTTTCTTCTCTAGCTAAGAGAAGTTCAAGATAACAAGCTCTTACATGGATTAAAAGCTGTACACTGTAAAGTATTTCCAAATTCATCACCTCAGTTGCTCCTCATAACAGCACTGTGAATAAGGTTGGAAAAGGATAATTATCTAGTTTTATGTTTCTGTTTTTTTTTATTGGGAAACTAAGATACAAAGTTTAGGATCTTGGGGTCTTCCTAATGTCACATAACTATTTAGCATCCAAGAGCAAGAACCCAGCTCTCTCCCATGCAGGCATTTTTTGCAATATCTACCGATGTGAAGTAGGCTGTGGGATGTGGTGAATGCAAAAGTCTCCATTGGATTCCAGTCTGATGAACGCAAAAGTCTCTGTTGGATGGTACTTGTTTCTCAGCTTCCTTCCCTCACCTCCAAGACAAGGATGTGGGGGCGGGGGAGTGGAGAGGGTGGAGAAGGGTAGGGTGGTGTCTGTGTCATTCTCTTTGTGCTGTATTGAGCAAAATGCCACAAGTAATTAGTTGCCTTTGTTTCCAGTGCTATGTCTTAGACATTCCATCAGCTCCACTACCATCATTCAAAAGGAAAGTGGTGTCCTTGGCAGAGTGTGGGAAGAGAAAAATTTCTCTGGTCCCATCCCCAATATGATTATTTCTAAAATCTACTTAAGAAATGGTTGAGGCAAGCTGTATAGTGGAGGCCACTGAACACCCCATAGTTCATGTGATATGGTAGTGTCTCTTCACAGTAGGAGTCCTATCAGCCTGCCTTGGCCTGATACTTGTGTTTAAATACAATTGAATCTTTGAAGTTTTGGTGAAGTACCTAGGTGCAATAGGAAACAGGAATGTCACTACAAAGTTTATGATTTATTTGAGGAGCCAGTACACATGTACTTTTTAAAGAATTTACAAATAAGCCGGGCTCAGTGGCTCAGCCTGTAATCCCACACCTTTGGGAGGCTGAGGTGAGTGGATTGCCTGAGCCCACGGGTTCGAGACCCGCCTGGGCAACGTGGCGAGACCTCATCTCTACAATAAATCAAAAAATTAGCCGGGCGTGGTAGTGCGCGCCTGTAGTTCCAGCTGCTTGGAAGGCTGAGGCGGAGGGATCGCCGGAGCCCAGCAGGTCAAGGCTGCGGTGGCCGGGAGCGGCCGCTGCACTCCAGTCTGGGTGACAGAGTGAGACTCCAACTCAACAAAAAAAAAATTTACAAATAGTTACGTAGTTCTCATCATGTGCCAGGCAACTGTTCTAATCACTTTACAAGTATTAACTAATTTAATCTTTACAAAAATTTTGTAAAGCAAGTACTAATATCCCCATTTTTCAGATGAAGGTAAAAGTTGAGTAACCTGCTCAAGATCACACAGTAAGTGATAGAACTAAGATTTAAACCCAAGAAATCTGGATCCACAGTCCACTAATTACTGCACCATTAATGTAAGTGATAATGGCAATGATTTGTTTAAGTGCCAAGTGAATGAGACATACAGGCAGTAGATGTTATTGGAACTCTTACAGTTTATGGGAGAACGCTCATTAGGGGCTAGGGTGCTAAGGGAAGACTTTCTGAAAGAAATGGAACTTGGAGGAGGGTTATATATCAGTTTGACAACCAAAATGAGTGACTGAGGCATAAGTCTCAATTATTAAGGTTTATTAAGCCAGCTTTAGGACTCGTCCAGAAGAAACACGAGCCACAGACACATCTGTGGCTGTTTTTCTGAAGAGGTTTTCACGAGATTTGGTATTTATACATTTCCTTGAAGGATAGAGAAGGCATGTAGGAAAAGGGACAGATAGGCAGTTAGGCGAATAGTTACAGTCCTGTGAGAGTTTAGTTAGTGCCCAGTAAACATACATTTTACATAAGATGAATGTCTGAAGAGAAAAGAGGAGTAAAGGAAGACATAACTTTATAGATAAGTTAGGCATCAAAAAATATTATAGAAGCAAGTTTTATGACCCTGAAACATCTAGCAGAGACAGTATCTGACCAATGACCAACAGAGTCAAACAAAAGGTTTAAATTAAATTTTGATCGTGTTTCAATTTTGTTTTACCAATAATTTTTAAACCAGCTTTACTCACTACAGATTATTAAAATCACATGAACTGCCAGGTATGGTGGCTCACACCCATAATCTCAGCACTTTGACTTGTATAGTGAGACTTCATCACTACAAAAGAAATTTAAAAATTAGCCGGGCATGGTGGCATGTGCTTGTAGCCCCAGTTACTCAGGAGGCTGAGGTGAAAGTATTACCTGATCCAGGGAGATCAAGGCTGCAGTGAGCTATGATCATGCCAGTGTACTCCAGCCTGGGTGACAGAATGAGAACCCGACTAACCAATCAATCAGTGAAAATTTAAAAACTAAAATCACGTGAACTAAAATGCATTTGAGTTACAGTTTCTATTTTTCTGATAGATTATTTGATTTATGCATTTACTTTTTTCTTTGAGCCAATTAATTAGGGCCATTTTATATACTTTTGTGGTGAAACACATACATATGAAACATATAAATATGTAGGCACATAGACACACAGATAGAAGCAGATATTATAGATTTATAAGATTCTTCATTTGCCAATTTTCAAAGTTTCTGAATCTCATAATTACCTTTATCTGCCCTAAACAATTGTTAGCTAGGCAACCCTAAATTTGCATTTCTAAAGTGACAACTCTTTGGTGAAACAAGATAGAGAATTTATATTTCAAAACCACAGAGCTAAGACATTAGACTTATTTTGTTTGTTTGTTTGTTTGAGTTGGAGTCTCACCCTGTCGCCCAGACTGGAGTGCAGTGGCCGCTCTCGGCCACCGCAGCCTCCACCTGCTGGTGTCCGGCGATCCTTCCGCCTCAACCTTCCAAGTAGCTGGAATTACAGGCACACGCTACCACGCCCGGCTAATTTTTTGATTTATTGTAGAGATGAGGTCTCACCTGCCCAGGCGAGTCTCGAACCCGTGGGCTCAGGCAATCCACTCACCTCAGCCTCCCAAGGCGCAGGATTACAGGCTGAGCCACCGAGCCCGGCTCTATTTTTTTTTTTTTTTTAAGTTGCCCAGGCTGAAGTGCAGTGTCATGCTCAGGGCTACCGCAGTTTTGACCTGCTGGGCTCCGGTGATTCTTTTGTCTTAGCCTTCCAAGTAGCTGCAAATACAGGCATGCGCCCCCGTTTTTTAAATTTATTGTAGAGATGAGGTATCACCAAGTTCCCCAGGCTGGTCTTAAACTCCTGGGCTCAGGCAATCCTTTCACCTCCCAAAGTGCTGGGATTACAGGCATGAGCCACTGCGCCCAGCAGACCTAAATATTTTGCCATCATTTTCTCAAGTCACGGGGGAAAAAAAGTGGTGTAAGTAAAAGTTCAGTTAGGATGACTAGGACAAGCACTTTAAACAAAGATATGATGTGTAAATTTAAAACAATTACTAAGAGTTTCTAATTTACATAGGCAGACATCTTTACAAATGACGATTTCCTTAAAGATGTAAGTTTCTTTTACAAAAGAGTTTTAAAATAGTCAGCTAAATGCAGAAAGATGTATTTTGGTTTTTAACTTATTTCTTAATTAGATTATTGACTTAACAGTGGAGCCCTTTAAGAAACAGGCCCAAGAAGCATGCAATTTTTAGGGCCTACACCATGCTTTTCTTATCTAAATATGAAAAAGGAAACCAAGTAGCACCCACGTAGTAATAATGATTCACTATAAGCAGTTGTCATCAGTCATCTCTAAAAATGTATTTCTTATTTAACCATTGTATGCACCGATGTCAAATTTTCTCACAATGCAAAGTAATTTTTGGTACTCCCAAAAGTCAAAAAGATCAGGTAATGTAGTACAAAAGAGAGCAGAGTTTTAAATCTGAGAGGATTTAGCCCATTTACAACTGCTGGTATTCCCTGAGGAAAAACAACAATTTCTCCCAAAAAGAGGTCTGGTTCCTTTTCTGTTTTTCTTTTTTTTTTTTTTTTGAAGTAGAGTCTCACTCCGTCGCCCAGACTGGAGTACAGTGGCACGCTCCCGGCCACTGCAGCCTCGACCTGCTGGGCTCCGGCGTTCTTTCTGCCTCAGTCTTCCAAGTAGCCGGAACTACAGGCGCGTGCTACTATGCCCGGCTAATTTTTGATTTATTGTAGAGATGAGGTCTCACCAAGTTGCCCGGACAGGTCTCGAACCCGTGGGCTCAGGCAATCCAATCACCTCAGCCTCCCAAAGCCCTGGGATTATAGGCTGAGTCACCGAGCTTGGTTCCTTTTCTGTTTTTCTTAAAAGATTCCAGGCTGTTAGAATTTTTGTATTCGGTCCTCTTATGTGACACTGAGGGTGGCAAGAGGGAAAAGGAGCCCATAGAAATAAATAGGGAAGCAGAGGGAGCCCATGTAGCTAGCAGGTTTAGGATGAGAGAAATTCATATGGCTGAGAATTTTTTACAGAGAAAGTAGAGGTCTTAACACTATAGATGACAGATAGATAGATGGATAGATAGAGTCTACATATAGTCTATATAGCCTAAATATCAATTTTAATTAAGTCAACTTTTGACTATAGTGTTCTTTAAAAAATCCTTTTAAATTTCTTATTCTCAGATTTTAGCCAGAACAAATAGCTGATATTTTTGGCTTTAATTTAAACAACAACAAAAAAATCTTCCTAAGAGCCTTAACCATGGACATACAAGGTGTCTACAAAGAGGTGTCAATTATTTTTTGAGTCATCATTTTATTCTGTCATCCAGGCTAAAGTGCAGTGGCACAAACACAGCTCACCACAGCCTCGACCACCTGGGCTTAGGTAATCCTTCTGCCTCAGCCTCCTGTCCTGAGTAGCTGGGACTACAGGTGTACGCCATGACAGTTAGCTATTTATTTTTTTTGTAGAGACAAGATATTGCTATGTTGCTTAGGATGGTCTTGAACTCCTGAACTCAAGTAGTCCTCTCACCTCGGCCTCCCAAAGTGCTAGGATTACAGGCATGAGCCAAGGCGCCCAGCCATTTTTTATAAGATCTAGAATCACCCCAAAGATAGGTTAGAGAAAGGATAATTTTGCTAGCTATAAATGGAGTGTGACTCACATTTTTGTATAGCCATATTCTTTAGGGTCTCAGTTTCTCATCTACGTACAAGGTCAGAAAACCCTATATTCCTCCATAGATGGAAGGCAGGAAATAAAAAGCTGTCCACAAAAGGGGAAAGGATTAATAAATGTAAAAGTAGTACAAATATAAAACCAGAAAGGACCCATTCCCTGGCCAGAAATCAAACCCAGGCTGCCACGATGAAAGAGCAGGTCAATAACTCTTGGAGTGGTCTTTATGTTTTTCCCAGAAGGATTCTAGAGTAGGCTTTGAGCTTGCAAAGAAATTTAACTTTGTTTTAGGTCAGATCTTGCCCTTTAATTTAGTCAATAGAATTTGTAAGTATAACCATGATACTATTATGTTTTTCTTTTAGTTTAACATTTCCATCAGTTGTTTAGAATAAGAGATCTCGACAATCTTTTATTTTCAATGGCAAACTTAGTTTCAATAGTGACACAATCCAAAAGCCACTTTGGGTAAAGCCCAGGTGGTAATTTTCCAGGTCTTTAACAGATATTCTTCAATAGGGTGTAGTGGACACAATCCCCATGATTCTCAAAAATTCACTTTCAGAAATAGACTTAAAATAGCAAAAGACTACAAAAGCCCTGGAGAGATGGAAACTTTTAAGACAAAGTTCCCCTAAGAGCTTGACACATTCAGAATGAAGAACGTGCTATTTCAAATATTTTGCGTCTGCATGGTTGTCTCCACCAACAGGCTCACAGGGGGTCTAAGCTCGTGTTCTATCCTATGCTTCCCCTCTTTATGACAGAATGACACAGAAAGACAAAGACAAAAGAAAATAGCAACAAAAAAGGCTATTTCTGAGAGGAAAAGGGATCAAACATATACTTTACATAACATAAAATACCAAAACTGTACTAGAGGCACTACAACCTAAGATTAATCACACAAATCCTTTTTTTCCAATTAATGAAAACTTTGCAGAGGAGACAAGCAGTGATTTTTACCATACACTCAACTAAAGCACACAGAGAAGAGCCTAGCTGGTAAGAAATTTTTAGCACTTTGCTGGCAGATCAAGTTCCTGGGTTCTCTTCACTGCAGCTCCCAGAAGAGAAGTGTGGCTTTGGTGATCCTTCTCACTGCACCATATTATGGGGCCGTAGGCTTCTTGGCCCCTTAAAGATTTGGGGGGGGGACCACTGGCATGAAGCTGATTGATTAACAGGAGAAAATGCATACAATATTTAACATGTATACATGAGAGCCTTCAGAATGAAAACCCACCTTTTTAATAAGTTATAAAAAGTTATATACTATCTTGAGGTTACAGAAAGAAAGGACTTCCCTCCTGATAAAACAGGTTATGGGAGGGAGGAAAAGAGGAATTCTACTGAGGGACAATAAATGATTTCCTAGGAGAATGATTGTATCTGGGAACAGATATTACCTTGTAAATAGTTTTCTTTGGAATTTAAATGATGCTTGGAGACAGACATTATACTTGTAAAAGATTCTGCTCAGGTGTGGTTACACCTTGGTCTTCTTTTCTGCAGTAGATAATGAGATAACAAGGAGAGAAAGAAGAAGACAATTGTTCTCCTTTGAGAGTCTAGATCTTAGGCAGATAATGAAACTTCAGCTTCTTTGAGAGACAGTGGTTGGGGAGGAGGAGACAGAGAGACCTTGAGGCTTCTTCAGTTCAGCATGACAAAACGCCATATTTGTGGGTATTAGTTTCCGAGCCAAACAGTCCCAAATCTCAGAAATGCCTAAGTCTGAATTTAAAACTTAGATTGACTCCAAAGTCTGTGTTTCTATAAATTAAAAGCAGTGCAGTTTGTTCTAATTCTTGCCTCAGAAAAAGCAGTAGTAAGCATTGACAACAGCTTTCTCCACCAGAAACATGTTCTGAGAAGAATCATATTCCACGGAAAATAAATGTTGACAGCATTGTCATACCTGAGAAAACAATCCTGTCCTCTTCTTGAAGGAAACTCATCTGTATCAAAATATTGCAGGATTGGGTACATAAATTTGTTTGCAACAGGAAAGTCTCTTACTTCTCTATATTTAAAGCAGCGGTCCCCAACCTTTTTGGCATCAGAGACCAGTTTCGTGGAAGACAATTTTTCCACCGACAGGGTGGAGGGTGGGGTGGGAGGTGAGGTTTGTCATCAGGCGTTAGATTCTCATAAGGAGCACGCGACCCAGATCCTTCGCAGGCACAGTTCACAGTAGAGTTCACACTCCTATGAGAATCTAATGCTGCTGCTGATCTGACAGAAAGCAGAGCTCCCCTTGTGTTGCTCACCTCCAGCTGTGTGACTAGGTTCCTAACAGGCCACAAACAGGTACTGGTCTGTGTCTGGGAGTTGGGGACCCCTGATTTAAAGGATTCACAACCGCATGATGTCTAAGATTCTGGTAGAAAATTCAAATTTCATCTTCTGAAGCTACAGTATCTCACACCCTGTGATTGAGTTTGGCTTGAGAACCAGCCTCTGGTCAAGTCATTGAAGAACTGTTTCCAGGCTCTCAAGTCTTGCTTCACTAATGAGTCAGGGGAGTCGGACAAAAGCTTTTCCACTGAGCAGAAACAATTAGCTAAAGCAATCCACACATCTCGTCCAAGGGCTCTTTGGAATGGATGTATGAAAACCACTAGATCTGCCTCTTGGCCTTGTTCTAATGTAAGTTGAAACCACCTTGGTTCTACTTGAATGGCCATCCAGAAAAACTCCCCTTGTCTGTAAGGAGAAAACGGTATATCTATGGAATGGAATGAAGGAAAGCTTACAGCATCTCAATACTCATATTAGAAAAATGAGGAAGTGGTTGAATCATATGTTGAGATCTCCCTTTATGAACACAAGACAGAAAATAAATCACTAAAAGGTCACAGTGGTATGTGATGTGCTAACTTTAAGGGGATTTTGAAATGGATTCCAAGAGCAAGTCCCAGAAGCCACCATCCTTTTAGGAGAGGCAGAGTTTATACCTTTAAGCAAGTCATATCCTCTCTGAACCTCTATCCTTGTTAATTAAAAGATTATTAATAACTGGCCATCATCTCTTGGGGGTATCAGAAGAATCATGTGGGTTAAGGTATGATAAAATGCTTAGAAAATAACTGTAGAAATACAACTGCAATAATTTAACGGGCTCTGAGATTATGATCATGTTTTTTTTTTGGCAGAGTGGGGTTATCTTCAGTGAGCAATGTTTCAAAACACACGTAAAATAAAAATAAGAGTCTTGATTTTGAGCTGCATTCAAGTGCTGGGATTAAAATGGGAGGGAAGGCTAGGGCTAAGTAAATGAACGTTCAATCAGTTTGGTCTCCAGTCAAATGTTGGGAGAAAAGCAGATATCAAGCTGGCCCTTTTTTCTATGCCATTCCAGTTATGCAAACTTGAAGCCAGAAAGTATAATCACTACAACTGGGGCCACTTACACCAAACTTATATTCAGCTGCCTCCTTCTTTCCAGGGATCAGTTCAGCCTCCAGACAAGAAAGTACAGTCTGGGAACTCAGTATCAACTCCGCCTGGCTGGTGACCCATTCTATCCTTGGCCACTCACACCAGACTCTCATTGTTCTTTGGGAATTAACCCCCAAAACCTTATTACTCACTCCCAGGAATCCATTTCCCCCATATGTTTAAATCCATTTCCCCCCATATATTTAATCTAGATAAGACAGCCTAGTTGCCTTATCAGCCATCCTGTTTGAGCTTGTCCTGTTTCCTTCTGACAGAAAAGGCTGAAATAACTAAGGATCTAACTATTAGCATGGGGCAAGAATCATTCAAGAAGCCACTGAGCCAAAACTGTGCAGGGCCAAGCTTGGCAATTGTGCTGCATAGCTGAAAGACACCAACTGAAGGAAGTGACAGGGTGTAGATATCATCTTCCCAAAGAGCTCTGTGGCATGAGGGTAGTCACGTGCCATGTTGGCTACTCTGTCTGCTGGTTTATGACACTGTATATGATATCCTCCTGGTTCCATGAATGAAAGAAAGCTCTTGCTAACCACTTTCTAATTTAAACCAGATCAAATAGGATAGAGTCTGGAAGATGAGTGTCATCTCTGGTGTCTACTTCTACCTTCTTCCTATTCCTTTCTCTTTTCTTAGCCGCAACTTTTCTCCCGGCTCCCTAGCCCCCATCGGAAAATTTGTCACGGAAAGTAATCCCCGAAGCAATTACTTTAAAAAAGGAAGAACCTATGTATCAAAAACTAAAAACAAACAAAAACCACATGGGCTTTGGAATAAAAGAGATCTGTGTTAAAATCCTGACTTTGCTACCTTTAAGAGGAACATGGGCCATGTTTCCTGGCTTTGGCCTCCTCCCCTGCCTTGGGAAGGTGAATCTCCTCTTTCTCTCTCTTTAATTTACTTTTTAAATAAACTATATTGTCTAATCTAAAAATAAAAAGAGGAACGTGTGTGTATGTGACAGAGAGGGAGCGAGAGAGAGAGAGAGAGAGAGAGCACCTGACCTATCATAGACACTCAATAAAGAATAATTATTATCCTATTTTTGTTGATGAGATTGCTAAGGCAGTCTAGGAGATGGAAATTTTTTATGCACCTTGTTGCAAAGGAGGAAAGGGGGCTTACAAAGAGAAGAAAGGATAGAAATGATTTGGACTATGTATAAATAAAAGGTGAGAACAGTGAGAATGTGCTGTGGTTCTGAGGAGGGAAATGAGGGAGACACGTGAAAAAGGTGAAGGACCCCCAAGACATTCCCAAATTGCCACTGAGAAATGGAAGTTCAGAGACAAGAATTAGGGACGTTCAGTAAAGAACAGAGGGATGCCAAACAGTGGTGCCATTTCTAGTAACTCTCAAAATGAACCATGACAGCCTTTCCACATGGATTTACCAATCCAAGCACACACAGTTCATCAGACCCTATTTGCATTATTTCCTGCTGCTTCTTTTACTTGACATTTATATAAATTGGCTCCAGAATCCATACCAAATGGCACCTTTCCAGATTTTCCCCACACGATACATAGATGAAATATGTATTTGAATACATTTTTATCTAGGCCGGGCTCGGTGGCTCAGCCTGTAATCCCGCGCCTTTGGGAGGCTGAGGTGAGTGGATTGCCTGAGCCCGTGGGTTCGAGACCCGCCCGGGCAGCGAGACCTCACCTCTACAATAAATCAAAAAATCAGTCGGGTGTGGTAGCGCATGCCTGTAATTCCGGCTACTTGGAAGGCTGAGGCGGAAGGATCACTGGAGCCCAGCAGGTCGAGACTGCAGTGGCCGGGAGCGGCCACTCCAGTCTGGGCGACAGAGTGAGACTCCAATTAAAAAAAAAAAACAAAAACAAAAAAAATTTTTATCTAGTCTATAAATGTAGGGAATTGTTCAGCTCGTGATTAATTTACATTTGCCTGTGCGTGTGTCTACCTTTTCTCATTTCTTTATGTCCATCTTTGGATTTCATTCCATCAGGGAACTCTGGGAAAGTCTGGGGGAAGTGTCTGCATTTTTTCAATAATGCAGTGAATGGTAGTTAAATTATTAAAAACTGACTTACAAAATATTTGTAGAAGGCTAGGCGTAGTGGCTCATGACTATAATCCCAGCGCTCTTGGAGACCAAGGCAAGAGGATTAATTGAGCCCAGGATTTTGAGACCAGCCTGGGCAACATAGTAAGACCTGTCTCAAAAAAAAAAAAAACTTTAGCTGGGCATGGTGGCATGCATACCTGTAGTCCCAGCTACTTGGGAGGCTGAGGCAGAAGGATCGCCTGAACCCAGAAAATCAAAGCTGTAGTGACTTGTGATTGTGTGACTACAATCCAGTCTGGGTGACAGAGTGAGACTCTTAACTCAAAAAAAAAAAAAAGGAAAAATCTTGTTGAATGTTGATGACAAAGTAAAGGTAAAGTCCTTATTTACTGATAGCTTAAGATTTATTCTTAATTTTTAGGGGAAGAGAAGTAGGGGAGGAGCATAGGGAACATATATAAACATACACATATGCAGATAATATAAAGAGAAGCATATGTCGAATATATATTTATGTGATACACCTTAAAGCTATGGAGGTGAAAAAGTTTTAGAGGACATTGACTAAAAAACGAAGTTGCCAAAGAGCCTATATATTCAGATCTGTAGCTAATAATAAGTGGAAACTGACTCACGTGCAGACATGTTTGTGGTTAACAATTTCCCACATTTTGGCAAGGGCAGTGGGCTCATTCTCAGATAAGTGTGTAGGTTAAAAAAAAGTTTTAATATTGGGAGTATAGTAGCCACTCCTTTATAGCTTGGCTAACAAATGCTGGGAAACTAGAATCTGTGAAGAATACAGCAATCATGTAAAACAAAATGCCAGAGGAGAACTTACCTGGGGATACCCACATCTGTTAGATTTATGACCAAAGTCAGGGCTCTTTTGGAAGCCTTCCCTGTCAGCTCATAGAGGTCTCCAAGATTGCTTCTCATCTTAAATGCTAGGGGCCAGTCCTTCTGGGGGAAGCCCTCAGGCACTGTAGGCAGTTCATTAACTCTTTCAACTATTAACTCCTTCATTTATTATAAAGAATAATTGACTGCTTTGCTCCACTGTGGCTCCACAGACTCTTGCCTTTCCTAAAGTGCAAAAACAAGGCTTTATTCACCAGAAAACTTAGTGCCTTGACAAAGTCCAACTCCCACAATCTCTGTGCTGATGGCAAATCTCATGTTCTTCTTTGGATGGCTTACATAGTATGTAAACATAGCACTCTTTAAGTTTATCTGGCCTTTAGGTTTCTATCTACCACTGTGTCCATTTTCTCTTTCCCCTATTGCCTTAGTTCAAGCCATTATCACCCCTCACTCGGACTAATGCCATGTTTTCTAACCAACCTCTTTGCTTCTACCCCACCATTCCCTACCTCACCCCAGTCGTACAACTGCAGCTGCAGTAATAATTTTAGAATGCAAATTTGATCATATCACTTTCAGTTTATAAACCTGTGAAACCAAACCCAAACTTTTAATTAATCAATATCTATTTATTTATTTTAGATTCTGGGTCTTCCTTTGTCTCCCAGACTGGAGTGTGTAGTGGCACAATCACAGCTCACTACAGTCTCAAACTCCTGGACTCAAGCAATCCTTCTGTCTCAACCTCTTGACTAGCTAGGACTACAGGCATGCCACCAAACTAGGCTAATCCCTAAAAAAAAAATTTCTTGAGAGACAAGGTCTTGCTATGTTGCCCTGGCTGGTCACAAACTCCTGACCTCAAGTGTTCCTCCTCCTGGCCTCCCAAAGTACTGGGATTGCAGGCTTGAGCCACTGGGCCCACTGGGCCTCAAATTTCTTAATAGGTCACACAAAAGGCCCTTAGGGTCTGGTCCTTATCCTAGGTTCTCAACCTTATCTGTTTGAACTCCCCGCTGGCACTCTGTGCTTGAGCCTTCTTGAGTTACTAACACTTCTGTGAACATAACTGTATTCTTTCACACCTTCATGTCTTTGCCCCTACTGGTGCAATTTTTTTTTCTTCCTTCCTTCCTTCCTTCCTTCCTTCCTTCCTTCCTTCCTTCCTTCCTTCCTTCCTTTCTTTCTTTTTTGTAATATGGAACGCTTCACGAATTTGCGTGTCATCCTTGCGCAGGGGCCATGCTAATCTTCTCTGTATTGTTCCAATTTTAGCATATTTGCTGCCAAAGAGAGTACACTGGTGCAATTCTAATGCCTAGACTACTGTTTCTATCCTCTCTGCCTAAATAGCTCTGATTCATCTTTTTTCTTAATGGTGGTGTTGAAATACAATTCACATAACATATAATTCACTAATTTAAAATAGTAGGTTTTGGTTTAGCCACAGAGTTGTGCAATAATCACACCATTTAATGGCAGCATATCTTTGTCTCCCCCAAAGAAACTGTGTACCCATTAGCAGACACTTTCCATTTCCTCCCAACTCCAGCCCCTGGCAGCCATTAATCTACTTTCTGTTTCTATAGATTTGCCTGTTCTAGATTCATCTTTCAAGATTTCTCAGACGTTGTCTCTTCTTATTTGCCTCCCGGTCCCCTGATCTCAAAGTCTATCTCTCTGAGCTCTAATAACATCCTATGCACGACTCTATCTTAGCACTTATTCTGCTAGATTCTTGCTTGTGTCCCCACAGGAAGTGACTTACTCCTCTCTGAAACCCCAATGTCTAATACTTTGCCTGGCTCCTAGATAATACTCCCTAGCTCCTGGCTAAATGAATGAATGACAGGAAGGAAGGCCTCTTGATGAGTGAGCGAGAGATGAGTAAATATATAGGTAAAGCCAGACAGTGAAGACAGTGAATGCCTAAGTATCCATTTTTCAGCCCACTTGCACTTGAATAAACTCAGTGACCACTACATTGATGTCTCTTCCATCTCTACAGTTGATGTGCAATTTCCAGAACCTAGGAAAACATTACTATAAGTGGTGCAGAAGGAATATATCCTCAGGAAATATTAATGATACAGCAGTTTAAACTTCACCCGTGGGACTAACAGCAACACTCTCAGGCCATCTTTCTGCTTCACTCTTTCAATTTTCTATTTATTTCCTCTTTTCCTTCTTTCCTCCCTCCCTCCCCACCCCCCTTCCTCTTTACTTCCTCACCCTCCACTCTCTCTATCACTCTCCATACATCCTTCTAATATTTGCCTTAGTTTTAAAAACAGACATCAGAATAGCTTTATTTAACAATGTAGGTCTTAAGATTAAAAAAAATACTTTAGCATGAGATGTCTGAACATGAATCTACTTTGAAAGCTGTTTAGTTGTTCCCTTTCAGTGCACCACATTTTATAATGATTGAATATTAAAAAGCTCATTAGCGAGGGAATATAAAACAATTTGAGAACACAATGGACTATGAAGATACTAAAAACAAAGTCATCTCATTTTCAGCCTTTTCTAGCTAGAGACAAATGGGGATCACCTGATTCTGACCACCATTGTCTACCTTTCCTATCTATCTATCTGTCTATCTATCTATCTATCCATCCCTTTCTACCTGTTTCATCGTCCTCATTCTTTTCTTCTAATCTCTTATCCTATCTTCCTTGTCTCCTTTCTCCTCCATTCCTGATCTTTTTTGGTATTCTTTCCTTTGCCTATTTTGCTGTTTGAGCCTTTATGTTTCACTTTGTTTTTCCTCCACTTTCTCTTTCATTCTTCCTCTTGACTAGCCCACTTTCTCTTTCTTTTCTCCTGTTCTTTTCACCCATGATGAGGTAGGGGAAAATGGGAAGAGATGAGAGAAAAAAAGAGGGATAGAGATTAACAATGGGGCTGTCTTGCACCTACCCCATGGTCTGCCACCAAAGGGGATATGCCCTGGGCCAAATCTCCCATATTTCTTCCCCTTTAAAGGTAAGGCACATAACCACTCTGTGCTTCACTTTCCTTCTCTATGAAATTGAAGTAAAATAATACTTTCCCAGACTCCTCCCAGAAATGTTAGGGTCAAACCTAGGAATGAATATGAAAAAGATTTGAAAAGAAACAGACCCCTATGACTGGGAAGTACTCAGGAGAAAGGGTGGGAGGATGACCGCCTTGCACCACGCAGGGATCTAATTAACTGAGGACTGTAGTTCTGTCCTTTTGAGGAATATGTTTCTTTTCACCCTTGTTCTACTTGCCCAATCACTTGGTTGTCTGTGTACCTCATTTGAATGTTCTTAGTGTCTTCAGAGGGAAGGGATAACTTGCTCCTTTGTATGCTGTTGATTTTTATCCCTTCCTTTTCTCTTGCCTTGGGCTAGCAAACGGAACCTCCAGCAGCCAGCTCTCTACCCCCAAGTCTAAGCAGTCTCCTATCTCTACGCCCACCAGTCCTGGCAGCCTCCGGAAGCACAAGGTATTATGTCTCTTATACCTTACTAAACCCCTTTGCACTTCGTTTCTTGAATGGCTAGGTCAAGGTTTTCTCTTTCATTCTAGTTCAACAGCACATTAGGGCCAGCATTTCCCTTCATCTGGCTCCATTAGCTTGAAGTCCTGGGAATTCCAGCAGAGACCAAGCTTTTAGTCACTTTTATGTATTTCTTTGACCCCTGGTTTATTTATTTCCAATTACATCTGATACTTCTTCCAAAAGAAAAAAGTACAAAGGTCCCAACTGCCTATTCTGAGCCAATGAAGTAACCAAACTATGTCTGGGGGTGGGAGGTGGGTACAGCATTTGTTGACCCAGTTCAGAGACATAGCAACGAGAGTACTGACAACAACTTATGTCAACAGGCACCAACCAATAGAAGTAACAAAGACAACAGTTATAAAAGGTTTCACTGAGTTACTCTCTATAGATTTGTTGGACATCAACAGATGAATAGACCCTAGTTTCACTATGTCCTCTTTATTACCAGACAGATTCTGGTGCAATGTAGAAAGAGAGCACACATATACATTGCATTGGTCTTGGGCACAATTTATATCCCTTAAGCTATTTGAAATAAATATATCATCAAAATAATAGAAGTGTACAAATTCCTTAGCTTCATTATACAAACAGATTCCTACCCAGAAATCTCTCCTGTGTAGGAAATCTGGAGCAGTCACTGCCTTGAACCTCTTATATCTGAGATAGTGTTGATGTGGTTTCTTCCCTGAGTACCACACTGTGGAGCAGCTTCCACTAGGATGCTCTTGACTTCTCTCTCATCTCAGGACTTGATGTGAGATGGAAAAAGGCAAAAAGCCACCAATACGGCTAACTCAATCATAGAACCATAGATGGTCAGAGCTAGAAGACAGGTGGAGATAGACTAGTTTTATTTGACTCTCAATAATCTTTTAAGGTTGACATTTTACAAATGAGGAAATTGAGACCAAGAAAAGTTAAGTCACTTACTAGGTTAACATAGCTGTAGGACTGATACCCAAGTCACTTACTACCAGTGGTATGCTGGTGCCAGTTCAAACTTACTGGTGAGAGCTGATTGTATACATTGCTTCCCAGCTCTGTTCAGTAACATCATGTTGACAACTTCAACTTGCCAATGGTGGGGAAATTTACACCATGAAAACTGGCAAATACTATAAATCAAGGTGATTGTTGTTTTCTCACAAAAAGTGGGTTGTTAAACATTTAACAGTACATTGCCTGACATCCATTTTCATTTCCTTTTCTCTACATCAGGCTTTTAATTTGTTGGTTAATCTGGCCATCGTCTGCCCCATCATTTCAAATGCCCGTTTCATTCCTTTAATGAACCCTTTAACTTCTGCTATTGATTCTTCTGATTGTTCTGCTGAGCTATTTGGTTTCCCCAAAGAAGGACTCACTGAACTGTGTGACCCGTATTACCCAGAGATTGTGAGATGGATGAAAATTGTTGTTGAGCAGCAAAGCTTGTTAATATGGACATTCCAAGATGAGAGTAGTCAACCTCTTGTACCGCTGTCCATATAGCACCTCTTATACTGCACTGTTTATTTTATTTTATTTTATTTTTTTGAGTCAGGGTCTTACTCTGTCACCCAGACTGGAGTACAGTGGCATGATCATGGCTCATCTCAACCTTGAACCCTTGGTTCAAGCGATCCTCCTGCCTCAGCCTTCCGATCAGCTGGGATTACAGGCGTGCTTAGCCTTCTGATCAGCTGGGTCTACAGGCATGCATCACTATGCCCGGCTATTTTTTTTATTTTTATTTGTGTAGAGATGATCTCTTACTATGTTTCCGAGACTCATCTTGAACTTCTGGACTCAAGCAATCCTCCTGCTTCGGCCTCCTAAAGTGCTGGGATTATAAGTGTGAACCATCCCTCCTGGTCCTACACTGCTTCTTACTGTATCTTTGTACCCTGCCTTTCTATCCTTACCACCCTTCTGGGAAGCATGATCTACCCTAGTACCTTCCATCAGTACCTTCCTCAAAGTGCTGGAGGTAGCTTGGGCATGTGGTCTGCACATTTGAGTTATTCAGCTTTCCAACTGACATGTCCAGTTCATTTAGGCTGAGGACCCATCATCTATAAGCCCATGAGGTGAGTGTTGTCATTGTTAAACTGTTTCTCTTGGTTAGGCTTGCAGGCACTTGTTTGTTTTTTCACTCAATTCTAAAAACTATTTTAACCATTGAAGGACTAAAGCAAGCTCACAGGTGGCAGGATTGTCAGAGCTTCACTGTTTTAACTGTGGAATTTTCAGTGTATCATTTTATTTTGAAAACTATTCTTTTTTGAAACAGTTAAGCAAACATTAAGTAATAAATTACATTGTTTCCTAGAGCAAACTTTTACATAAAATAAACATTTAGATTTTTGTATAATTCTTATTATTGTTAAACTTTTTATTTTTATATCATTTCAAACTTACAGAACGTTTATAAGAATAAGAAAGAACTTTTGTATCTCTTTATAAAGATTCACCAGTTGTTTATGTTTTTGTCCCATTTACTTTTTTTTTTTTTTTTTTTTGAGTTGGAGTCTCATTCTGTCACCCAGACTGGAGTGCAGTGGCCGCTCCCAGCCACTGCAGCCTCGACCTGCTGGGCTCTGGTGATCCTTCTGCCTCAGCCTTCCAAGTAGCTGGACCTACAGGCGCGTGCTACCACGCCCGGCTAATTTTTTGATTTATTGTAGAGATGAGGTCTCGCCAAGTTGCCCAGGCGGGTCTCGAACCCTCGGGCTCAGGCAATCCAGCCCCATTTACTTTATTTTCATGTTTTCTCTCTCTGTATATATATGTAATTATATACACACACATACATATATACATACATATATAGTACATTTTGTTATTTTTTTAACTATTTGAGATTAAGAACCAACATCATGCTCCTTTACCTCTGAATACGTCAGTGTGTATTTCTTACGAATAAAAACATTTTTTTCATAACCATAATACAATATTAAAATGAGGAAAGCTAACACTGGCACAACACTATTATATACTCTATTATCCATATTCAAACTTTCTTAATTTGCCTCAATGATATTCTTTTCTGGTCCAGGATCACACATTTCATTCAGTTCTCATGTCCCTTTAGTCTTCTTTAATCTGGAAAAGTTCCTGGGCTTTCATTATCTTTCAGTAATATAGTGTAGACATAAAGAGTACAGACTAATTATTTGGTAGAATACCTCTCAATTTAGGCTTGTCTGATGTTTGCTTGTGATTAGATTCACATTGTGCATTTAGGGCAGGAATATCATAGGAATAATGTTGTGTATCTCTCAATGAAGCCTATCAGGAAGCAATAGCCTCATGCTTACACCAGCAGTATTGGAGTTTGAACTGACTTTTTCTGAATAAACTAAAAAGGGTCTTGTGACCGTGGCTAAGTCCCCTTGGGTTTCAGGTCCCAGCTTCGTGCTCCTCCTTTCATACAGCTACCCGAGCCTTAGCACCATCAAGTCCCTGGGCAGTGGGTCGGAGCAGATCTCATCTGAACTTCTGTCCAAGCAGACCTAAAGGTGTGAGTCATGGTAGAAACAGGAAGCAGGTGGCTGAGGCCATGACTTTCCTCCTGCGCAATTGGAAAGAAACTTGAAGTCCCAGCATCCCTTTGGTAACTTTTGATGGCTGTGGCGGGGCCCTAAGCTGTAATCAGCCTCTTGGCTTCCTCTCTTAAGCAGTTCATGGAGAATCCTCTTTAATGCAGCTGCAATGGGGTTAGCCAAAGTCCGCATACTCAAGTGCTACGATATGGACACAAAGTAAATTCTTAGATAGTTAATGAGAACAACATTTTGCATTTCCATACTGCTTTGTCTTATCGCACAGTGATTTTCTCATTTAACCTGATGATATCCCTGTGGAAGAGATAGGGAAGATACATTTCCATTTTACAGATGAGGAAAAGGGGTATAGAGGCTAAAGATAGCCCCAGTGTGATTCAGTAAAAATTTATTGAGAATTCCCTTTGGAAAAAGTACCATATTAAAGATGTTCAAAACAAAATCTGAAAGCATAGGGAAACTCTTTAGTATATTAGTTTTTTCTAAACTAGTGATTGCACCCATGACTTGAAATTTGGAGGCATTTTGCATCCAAAGTTGCTAAAGATCAAAGGAAAATATATTCAACATATTATTCGGAAATATGACTAACATTACTTAAATATATATTTTCCTCTTCTTCCAGACTTCTCTTATCCTCCCATAAGTCCTTGGAAAGATAGTTTGATAAATAACCTGACCCTCAAATCACGGACCCAAATAACTCTAACATAAGTGGATTTGGTTAGTGTGATAAAGAGCTAAAGAAAGGACTGCACAAGCACAAAGAAAGGTGGGAAAGACATCCTACTGGGGGAGGGTGAAAGATGTGGAAAAC
The DNA here is from genome assembly GCA_027257055.1 of Cephalopachus bancanus. Classification (NCBI taxonomy): domain Eukaryota; kingdom Metazoa; phylum Chordata; class Mammalia; order Primates; family Tarsiidae; genus Cephalopachus; species Cephalopachus bancanus. The sequence continues at coordinate 328,640 of JAPVLO010000723.1, read as the reverse complement.
TTTTCACAGAGGCGACATTTAAGTGGGGCCTTGAAGGTTGAGTATGTTTTTGATGGCTGGTGAAGAGAACAGACATTCCAGCTCTTTTAAAAATCAGCAAGAACAAAGCCATGCCATCATAAAAGTACAGGGCACATTTGGGAAATAGCAAACGCAGACTAGAAGCCAGGTTTCTCAAAACTCCTCCCTGATTTCCTTTGGACTATAAGCTCCTTGGACCAGAGACCAACTTTTTGTTTTCTCTAACACAATAGTATCGCCAGCACAGCTGTATTTGTTACAAACATTTTGTTCTGTAGGGCTCCAAGGGACTAAGCAAATGAATTTCAGGTGCAAATTATTTGTATTGTTAAGCAATATGTGTGTTTCTGTATTTCTGCATATCAATCAACAAAAACAGAATGTTGAGATAATTCCTTTTCCTGAACATTGTTCTACCCAGACAAGAAAAATATATTTTGAATACAAAATTGATAGAGGTACAGAAGTTCAGAAGTTCATAACTAGGCCCAGTCCTATGAATTCTCTCTATATCCTGCATCTCCCCCTATTCAATCAGAGTCATAGCAGCAGCAAATGGAATCTCCTTACAATTCTACCCTTAGGCCCATTCTCTCTTCCTCTGAGATAAAATCTGAAACAGTCTTCTCAGATAAATTTTCCCACCAACCAAGCAACTCCAAATGACATGTCTGTCACATGAACAACTAAGAGCAAGGGTGAATGCTGAAACGCAGTGGTTCAGTGCTTCCATATCATTAAAAAGCCCTTTTGTATTGCCTGTTTTATTTCTCTTGCTTTGGTATAACTAAATAAAAAATTGGCAACGATTGGAGTTATATTTTATAGAACTTTACAACAAGAAGGAAACTTAAAGATCTTGCAGCCTACATCTTAATGAATTTTAACATATAAAAAGGAAAAGATCTTACAGTCTACATCTTAGTTAATTTTAAGATATAGAAAGGAAGACCCTGAAAAGGGAGGTTAAACAGCAAAGGTAAACTTAGAATCTAGGTCTCTGAACTCTTAGTCCTATGATTTTTCTACTACAGTGGAGTTTCATTATATACAGGTTTGACTTAATAAGAATTAGTCAATAGTGACAACATAGTATTGGAGCAAAACAACTTCAGAACTATCTTTTACATTTGTGCACATCATTATATTTGGAATATTACTATATCTATTATGCATCCTTACATGCATATTGCTGTATATGGTTGCATTCTCAGGATCATATAAACACTAATTGTCAACATAAGGAATTTTCAAAGTTACTTTTTAAAAATAACAGCTTATTGAGATATAATTTACACACTATAATGTTCACCATTTTAAAGTGTACCGTTTGAGCCGGGCTCGGTGGCTCAGCCTGTAATCCCGTGCCTTTGGGAGGCTGAGGTGAGTGGATTGCCTGAGCCCGCGGGTTCGAGACCCGCCTGGGCAACTTGGCGAGACCTCATCTCTACAATAAAAATCAAAAAAATTAACCGGGCGTGGTAGCGCGTGCCTGTAATTCCAGCTGCTTGGAAGACTGAGGCAGAAGGATCGCCGGAGCCCAGAAGGATGAGGCTGCGGTGGCCGGGAGTGGCCACTGCACTCCAGTCTGGGCGACAGAGTGAGACTCCAACTCAATAAATAAATAAATAAATAAAACAAATAAAGTGTACAGTTTGGTAGATTTTAGTATAATCACAAAGTTGTAAAATATATATCGCTATCTAACATATTCATCTAGAACATATTCATCACACTCAAAAGAAACTCCATACCCATTAGCAGTGGCAACCCTTTCCCCTTCCCATTTCAGTCAACCCCTGGCGATCACTAATCTACTCTCTGTTTCTATGGATTAGCATGTTTGTTAAATTTTTTCTTTCTTTCTTTCTTTTTTTTTTTGAGTTGGAGTCTCACTCTGTCACTCAGACTGGAGTGCAGTGGCCGCTCCCGGCCACCACAGCCTTGACCTGCTGGGCTCCGGCGATCCTTCAGCCTCAGCCTTCCGAGTAGCCAGAATTACAGGCGTGTGCTACCACGCCTGGCTAATTTTTGATGTATTGTAGAGATGAGATCTTGCCACGTTGCCCAGGCGGGTCTCGAACCCTCCAGCTCAGGCAATCCACTCACCTCAGTCTCCCAAAGTGCTGGGATTACAGGCTGAGCCACCGAGCCCGGCCGGATTAGCATATTTGAAACATTTCATACAAATTTCCCTCTGAGAACTGCTTTAGCTGCATCCCATACATTTTGTTGTGTTGTGATTTCATTTTCCTTTATCTCAAAGTATTTTCTAGTTTTTATTGTGATTTCACCTTTGACTTACTGGTTAGTAAACTGTAAATTGTTTAATTTCCATACATACAAGGGGGCCCCCAAAAAAACCCAGAATTATTTTTTTGGAGGACAGGCCCCTTGTAGAACAGTCGGAATTTGTTTCTCCGGATCAAACGGTCAACGAAAGTTTTTATCTGGAAATTTTGGGAAGGTTGCATCATGATTTGTGGAAGAAACCTCCCTAGTCCCTAGTTGTAGCAAACAGATGACTGGCTTTTCCACCATGACAATGCACCTGCCCACACTCTGCTGAGCGTTCAGCAGTTTTGACCAAAAAATGGCATGACACTATGCCTCCCCCGTCTATTCACCTGATCTCACCCCAAACAACTTTTCTTTTTTTTCTTTTTCTCCCCCACCCATGAAAAAAAGTCCTCAAAGGGAAACCTTTTGTCTATATCAAAGAGGTGAAAAAAAAAATGGCAAAAGCACTAAAAGGCATCAAAATTGACAAGTTCAGAAACTGTTTTGACCAGTGAAAAAACTGTCTCAAAAGATGTATTGCATCAAACGGAGAGTACTGTGAAGGTGATTGAAATTTAAACATGTAAAAATGGAAGTACAAATTTTTTTTATAAATAAATTCTGGGGGTTTTTTGAGTCCTCCCCTCATATGTGAATTTCCTAAGTGTCTATTATTGCTTTCTAATTTAATATCACTGTAGTCAAAGAATATACTTTGTATGATTTCAAGCTTTCAAAATGTATCAAGAATTGTTTTATGGCCTAGCACATGATCTATCCTGGAGGATGTTCCATGGGCAGGTGAAAAAAAATGTGCATTCTGCTGTTGTTGGGTAGAGTATTCCATAGATGTGTTTGTGTATAGTGTTACTCAAGTCCTCTATGTACCTGTTGATCTTTGGCCGAGTTGTTCTTTCCATTACTGGAAGCAGAGTATTGAAGTCTTTAAATAAAATAGTTAAATTGTCTATTTCTTCTTTCAATTCCATCAGTTTTTGCTTCATGTACTCTGTTGTTAAGGTGCATAAATATTTATAATTATGTTTTCTAGATATATTGATAGTTTTATCACTATAAAATGTTCTTTTTCTCTAGAAACAATTTTGGTCTTAAAATATATTTTTTTCTGATATTAGCATTGCTATTTTAGCTCTATTTTAGTTTTTGGTTGTATAGTAAATCTTTTTCCATCATTTTATTGTCAACATATTTGCATCTTTTAGACAGCATAGGACTGGGTCATGTTTTTAAAATTCCATTCTGCCAATCGCTGCCTTTGAGTACTTAATCTGTTTATGTTTAATATAATTACTGGTAAATTAGAAATTACATCTACCATTTTGAAATTTTCTATATGTCTTAATGTCATCTTTTATTATTCAATTCTTGCCTTTTTTGTGTTAGATGTAATTTTCTAGTGTACAATTTTAGTTTCTTTTTTGTTTTCATACTAATTTTATTTTGAGGTTTTTTTGTTTTTGTTTTTGTTTTTTAGTGATTGCCCTGGGGATTGCAATTAACATTTTAATACAATCTACTTTAATACCAACTTAATTTAAATTGTGTATAAAAGTTTTGCTATAGTGTAGCTCTGTTCTTCCTTCTTTGTACTCTTATTGAAATAAAAATTATGTCTTTATACATAAGTCCATGAACACATTTTTATAATTACTAGTGCATGTAGTTGTCTTTTAAAATAAGCCAGACACAGAAAAAAAAATTGCATGATCTCACTTATATGTGGAATCTTAAAAAAAAAAAAAAGGTCAAAATACAGAGATGGAGATGGTAATATTTATTTAAAAATTTTTTTTTTTCTTTGAGTTGGACTCTCACTCTGTCACCCAGACTGGAGTGCAATGGCTACTCCTGGCCACCACAGCCTCAACCTGCTGGGCTCTGGCGATCCTTCTGCCTCAACCTTTCAAGTAGCTGGAACTACAGGCGCGCACTACCACACCCGGCTAATTTTTGATTTATTGTAGAGATGAGGTCTTGTCAAATTTTTGATTTATTTTAGAGATGAGGTCTTGTCAAGTTGCCCAGGCAGGTCTCGAACCCACGGGCTCAGGCAATCCACTCACCTAGGCCTCCCAAAGTGCTGGGATTACAGGCTGAGCCACCAAGCCCAGCCTAAATTTATTTTTGAAAAAGAGGAAAAGAGTTACAAAATTAAAATTGCATTCTCTTTTGTATTTACTTACGCATTTACTTTTTCTTTTCTTTTTTTTTTTTTTTTTTACTTTTTAAATGTAGATTTGAATTACTGTCTTGTATCCTGTCATTTCTCCATGGAGGATTATTTTTAGTATTTTTTTGCAGGACAGGTTTGCTAGCAATGAATTCTGTATCTTTGTTTATCTGGGAATGTCTTAACTTCTTTTTCATTTTTAATAATGATAATTTGAATGAAAAGGATAATTTTCTTGATTCCTTAAACGCCTTTATCCAATAAGCCTCCCAGCCTTTCTGATTGGTTCTGTTCCTGTGTTGGGACTGGAATTCAGTGCTCTTCCAGGCAATTTACAATTTAGTTTTCACTTGCTGCTTGCACATGGCCTCAAGGTAAGCCAGAGGGAAGATATTAGAACCTTCTCAGGTCTTTTCTGAGTATACACCCAGTCCTAATATGTGCCTGGCCTCCTAGATTCCCAGGAATATGTCAGAGCTGTCCAAAGCTCCCCACAGGTACCTAAATTCTATGGCTTTTCCTTTTAAGGTTTTCAGTAGCTTCATTTGCCCAACTCTTACTCCCACCCCAGATAGCTGCAATTTTTAAACAATTAGAATTGATTAATGCCCCCTTGAAAAGGCTGTTCACAGTGTGCTCTGAGTCAGGTCAAATGAAGAACCCAGCAAGTGGGAGTTTCCGTGGAGATAACTCACAGGTCAAAGAGTGCCAATCTGGGAATGGGGCATTTTGGGGAGCTCCAAACTCCTCAACTGTCCTCCAGTGGCTATTAGGTTGCTATTTTTCAAAGATACTGTAGTTGGGAGCCTGTGAATTTTCAAGGCTGTCATGGCTCTGGGGAGAGGAAAAATGGAAATAAGGCAAGTTAAAGCACCAAAAATCTTAGTATCGTTAAAAAATTCATCCATTTTTCTTGAATAAGCACCTCTGGGGTTGTTGTAAGCTTTTGATTAATTTCCAGAACTCGAAAAAAGTTGATGTTGACAAATTTTGCCAGTGTTATTGCATTTATAGAAGAACAGATTTTTAAAAGGTCATACTCCACCTTTCTAGAAGTCCAAATTTCAAAGATACTTTTGACTATGTTCAATTTTCACTTTACTCAAGTACCTGAGAATGAATCCCTTCAGATACAACTCCATTGTATGCCACTTTGCTTCAATTCGATTTTACAAGTATTTGTTATACTTCTGTTATTTTCTCAGCATTGTACTTCCTACCTGTTTATCAGTTTTCTAAGAAAATTTTGTTTGGTCATTTAGAACAGGGATGCCAAATCTTATCTCTGTCCTGGTTATTTTTGTACAGATGTCACCTTGATATAATTTTTTTTTTACATATATAAAGGACTATAAAAGAAACAAAACCCAAACACAGAAGAATATGTGACTGAGACCATATGTGGCCAGCAAAGAAAGTCTAAAATATTTTCTATCTAGCCTTTTACAGAAAAGTGTGCTAAACCCTAATTTACAGTGAAAAGATGGTAGATTGGTGAGAACTGAGTCTATTTGCTTTAGTTACTTTTGTTGTGCTTTTAATCATTCGATATTCTGTTAAGAATCCCAGATTATAGTCTCAGAGCTGGAAGAGATCTTACAGCTTGTCCATTCCAAAGGCTGCATTTTATTGATGAAGAAACCAAGACTCAAAGACTTATACAATATCATAGTACTAATTAGCCAAGGATAAAACCTTGGACTTCTGAATATGCTTTATACTGCTTTCCATTGTAAGCTGCCTGAAAGTTTTCCTGCCCCTCCTTTCTTGGCAAAAAGCTTTCTCAATGTTAGATATGTCAGTCAGTCCTTTCCTCTCCTCTCTTGATCCCTTTCCTCATTCCTACTTTTTCCTCTACCTCAAGAAGAGCTGTTTTTGTTTTCCATTTGGGGAAGGGGAGAAGAACAGAAGTGAGTGAGATGGAGAGAGAGAGAGAGAGAGAGACAAGATTTTGTTTCTTTTATAGTCCTTTAAATATGTAAAAAAATTATATCAAGGGGACATCTGTACAAAAATAACCAGGACAGAGACAAGATTTGGCATCCCTGTTCTAAATGACCAAACACAATTTTCTCAGAAAACTGGTGGAGGATGGGGAAGGGGAGAGGGAGAGAAAGATGGGATTTAAAAACCATTGATTTAAACTATGGATGAAGTCCAAGAAGAATCACAAGGATCTCCATTAAAGCAATAAATCTCTGGGAATAATGGGGAAAAATCAGTACCGTGCCACCTCCTACCTGCCATCTCCTAGAGACACAGACAAGACTTGGGGCAATATGGGAGCTGGAAATCCCCATTCCCAGTGGGAAATAGAAGCACCAGAAAATAAGTTAGAAGTAGATAGATGTGATACATTTTCTTAGTTTCCATTTGTTCAGGGCCTGGAAGTTCTCTGGAAGCCTGGAGTGGACCTATATATGTATTCACAACTGATTTTGAAAAAGGAACAAATGTCAGTCAATGGAAAGGATATAGTCTTTTCAATAAATTGTGCTGGAGCAATTGAAAATTCATAAGAAAAAAAAAGTGTTTTGACCGAAACCGCACATCTTATGCAAAAATAAACTCAAAAAATAGATATTAGGCAAATAATTCTTAGATTTGACAACAAAAGTAAAATATATAAAGAAAAATGGATAAATTGGACCTTATCAAAATTAAAACTTTTGCTTTGCTAAAGACCATGCAAAAGGTATGAAAAGACAAGCTATAGACTGGGATAAAGTATTTGCAACCCACATACCTAACTAAAGATATATTTAGGGAATATAAAAATAACTCTTAAAACTCAACTGTAAGAAAAAAATCCAATTAAGAAATGAACAGGCTGAGGTGAGTGGACTGCCTGAGCCCGCGGGTTCGAGACCCGTCTGGGCAGCGAGACCTCATCTCTACAATAAATCAAAAAATCAGCTGGGCATGGTAGCGCATGCCTGTAATTCCGGCTACTGGGAAGGCTGAGGTGGAAGGATCGCCGGAGCCCAGCAGGTCGAGGCTGCAGTGACCAGGAGCGGCCACTGCACTCCAGTCTGGGTGACAGAGTGGGACTCCAACTCAAAAAAAAAAAAAAAGAAATGAACAAAAGACATGAAGAAACATTTCACTAAGGAGGAAATACAGATGTCAACTAAGCACATGAAAAGATTTTTCCCACCATTAGCCATCAGGGAAAGGCAAATTTAACCCACAATTAGATATCACTACAAATGTACAAAAATGGCATAAAGTAAAAAATAGAGAAAACACCAAATAGTGGTGAGGATGTGGAAAAATGGAATGCTGGTGAGAGGTAAGAATGTAAATGGTACAACCACTCTGGAAAACAATATGACAGTCCTTACAAAGTTAAACATGCAATTACCACAGAACTCAGCAATTGTAGTTTTGGGCATCTATTCCAGAGAAATGAAAACAGGATCACACAAAAGCTTGTACACAAAGTTGACAGCAGCTTTATTTGCAATAGCCCAAAACTAGAATCATTCCACGTTTGCACAGGAGGTGAATGGTTAAACAAACTGTGGTACACATCTAAATCATGGAATACTACTCAGCAATATAAAGGAGCAATTGATACATGAAGCAACTTGGATGAGTTTCCACGGAAGTATGCTGAATGAAAAAGACCAATTCCAAAAGATTATACATAATGAAAAAGACCAATTCCAGAAGATTATATATATATATATATATGTGTGTGTGTATATATATATATACATATATATATATATATATAATTTCATCCACAATAGCATTCTTGAACTGCTGAAATTATAACTAGAGATAGGAAACAGATTATTGGTTACCAGCTTAAGGCTAGGGGAGTAGTGTATGGAGCTATATAGAGGTAGAACAAGGGAGCCCTGTGGTGAGGGTACAGTTCTGTGCCTTGACTGTGGAGATGGTCACACAGATATACACATGTGATAAAATTGCATAGGGCTACACACACACACACACACATACACACACACACACACACGAGTGAATGTAAAATTACACAATGCTACCATTAGGGAAAATTGAGTGAAGAGTACATTGGTATGAGGGTACCTCCCTGTACATTTTTTTCAACTTTCTGTGACTCTATAATTATTTTGCAAGAAAAATTAAAGATTGTATTAATTTTTAAAAACTACCAGGCACGATGATTCACGCCTGTAGTCCCAGCACTTTGGAAGGCCAAAGAGGGAGGATTGCTTGAGCCCAGGAGTCTGAGACCAGCCTAGGCAACACAGCAAGAACTTGCCTCTACAAAAAATCAAAACATTAGCTAGACATGGTGGCATGCACCTGTAGATCTATGTATTCGGGAGGCTGAAGCAGGAGAATCATTTGAGACCAGGGATTCAAGGCTGTAGTGAGCTGTGAGCATGTCACTGCATTCCAGCCTGAGTGACAGAGTGAAATCCCCAACTCAAAAAAAAAAAAAAAACAGTTAAAACTGGACCAAATGCAGTGGCTCATGCCTATAATCCCAGTGCTTTGGGAGCCTGAAGCAAGAGGATCACTTGGGGCCAGGAGTCTGAGACCAGCCTGGGCAACATAAGGAGACTCCATCTGTACAAAAAGTAAAATAGATAAAACATTAGCCGAGTGTGGTAGTGCATGCCTGTAGTCCCAGCTACTTGGGAGGCTGAGACAGGAGGATCATTTGAGCCAAAAAGTTCAAGGCTGCTGTTTGTGAGCCATGATTGCACCACTGCACTCCAGCCTGGGTGACAAAGCGAGACTCCAACTCGAAAAACAAAACAAAACAAAACCCCAAAACAAAAACAGTCATTCCAGAGCTCAAGATGTAAAGAAAAGGAAAGTTAACTTTGTCTCTTCTATTCTTGCAGGACCTGTACCTGCCTCTGTCCTTGGATGACTCAGACTCACTTGGCGATTCCATGTGAAGGAGGAGAGTATTCAGAGTCCAGAGTACAAATCCAAGCCTATCATTACAGTAGGGTACTTCTGCTCAAGTGTCCAACAGGGCTATTGGTGCTTTCAAGTTTTTATTTTGTTGTTGTTGTTGTTATTTTGAAAAACACACTGTAATATGTTGGGTTTATTTTCCTGTGATTTCTTCTCTGGGCCACGGATCCACAATTACCAATTATGAGAGATAGATTGATAACCATCCTTTGGGGTAACTTTCCAGGGATGCAAAATGTGCTAGTCCATGACCTTACTATGGAATGCTTAGGCGTCTGTGTTGTTTTTGCCTTGTCTCACTTTGCTCATACACTACAGCCTTCCTTCTGTAGAAGGCTGTTTACATACACGGCACTTAATATGCTTGTGTGGGAAAAAAAGCTCATTGGCAGATCCAAGAGTGAAAACACAAGTGCCCCTTGTCTCCCGATATTAAGAATACTGGAGGATCCTGGGAGGATAGCAAGGCAGCTCCCCAGCCTCACTCTTCACTCCTGATTGAGTCCCCAGTTTGTCGTCCAGCACCAGTTCTGGCTATCAAAGGGGAGAAACACCAGCAACTTGAAATTGTGACACCGGTATAGGTGTCACAAATAGGACCCCAGTGCTCAGGGCTGGCTAAAGGAGACTAGGCAGAATTGGGAAATCCTGCAGACATTTCAGTAGAGTTTGTAAAGCACAGTGAATTCCTGCTCAGCCTTTCCACTGGGGCAATTTGAAATCAATTAAGCAATTGATAAGAGTTTGGAGTAAAGGACTTCATATACCTGATTCCTCTAGGAGGCTAACATACCAAGTTATTACGCGAACTGTATGGTATCCATCTATCTCTGTTCTATTGAATGCCTTGTAAACAGCCAACACTGAAAACACTGTGAGAATTTGTTTTCAGGTCTGACACCTTTCAGTCGCTTTTTATAGCAAGAAACCAATATCCTTTTTATAAAAACCCGTGTCTGTATTTCAGGAGCAAACTCTTCAGGCTCCTTTTTTATAAACTGGTGATTTTTCTTTTGTCTAAAAAACACATACAGAAAATTTACCAAAAAAAATGCAGAAGAATAACGTAGTTTAGAGATCATATTGTCACTGCCAAACAGAAACCTCCAGGAGAAAACAAATGAATAGCAGAGGCCAATTCAATAGAATCTCTCTTTTGATAGCTTTTTAACAGTTACGCTTACATTAATAATTTCAATGTGGACCAGACATTCTAATTATATTTTAAATGAAATGTTATGGCATATTTTAAGCAACTCTTTTTTATCTATAATCCTAATCTTTCATACTGAAGACACAGAAACCTTTCACTTGTCTTTAACATTTGAAAGGATTTCTTTACTAAGGACTGATCATTTGAAATAGTTCTTAGACTTTGAGATACAGGTTCATAACACTGCTTTTTGTCTGTAATCATAGCCCATAATGGCAAAGACAACTAAATTTAAGTGAAAGCCATGCATGCCAATCTGTGTTTGCTTTTAGCAGATATGAAAATTTCCTTATTTCTTTGTAATTGTTATTGTCCAGATATTTTGAAAGGTGCAGCATTCAAAGCCAAGCTGCTGTTGGTTACTGAATGACTTGCATCTGTTTCTCCATTCTAAATGGAATGAGCTTGCTGTGTGTGTGTGTGTGTGTGTGTGTGTGTGTGTGTGTGTGTGTATGTGTGTGCGCGCGCGCGCGCGTGCGCATCTGCATCTACTTCATAATCAGGAAATACTGCAGTAAACTCTGACATGGATTGATGTCAACTTGGTGGCATTGCTGACGTGTACTGCGTAGGGGGAACCCAATGGTAGAAGGGGTAGCTCAGATGCCCCTAGAGAAGCTTCAGATGTCCTTAGCTACCAGAAACATTTTTGATTCAGGAGAAGTGAGACGATGGAAGTATTGGTTTCTGGTAAAATTGGTCATTGAAGAACCCCAAATTATGAGGATCTCTTTTTGCCCCCTCCTTTATTTGTAGATTCATTTGAAACCATTAATAAGCCCATTTTACTCTACCCCTATTTATTTCTAGAAGCTCAGGGTTTTCTTAGTGCCTCCCAGAACATTTGTAGTTAATTGGGGGAAAAGTGGTACTTGGATTGGGGGGGAGGGTGAGATAGAGAATGATGAAACGCCTGTTTTTAAACTTCGGGCCAGACCTTCAAAGACTCCACCCATGGTCCCTCTCTAGATCTCAGTTAGTCCAATACCTTCATTTTAACATAAGGAAATGGAGGCTGGTAAAGAACAGGACCAGAGGAAGAATCCAAATTTCCTCATGCCTGGGTACCATGCTACCTTTCTGAGCATTTCCTTGATTGTGGCATTTGTGCCACTAGAAAATACTAAATGGGCATAGAATGATCTTTAAACCAACTATCGTCTATAATAATAGCAACAATAGTACATTTTCCATCTTTCTTTTAATCAATTATAAGGAAATGTGTCTGTACTACCACTTCTGGTGGGGGGAAGCTTGGTATAGTTCAAAATTCGAGTCTCCAATAATGACATTTTAAATTAGCCCAGTTACAAGGCAAATTTTTTGTGTGTGTGACTGAGCTCCTTCACCCATCATTCACTCTCAATTTTACCCAATCCAGTTTGACCACTCAAGTCCCATTGTGTTAACTTCTGCAGTTAGCAAATATCAACTCAGCAAGCATTTGCCACCACTTCCTATATTTCTCCCTCCCTCTTACACACACACACACACACACACACACACACACACACACACACACACACACACACTCCATCTGTTGCTTGTTCCTACCTCCTGATTTTTCTTCCCTACAGAAATAGAAATAGGGACAAAAAAGGGGAAAATGTATATATGGGGGCTGGGCTGAACAACTAACTTCATAAGTAGTGTTAACTAGGGGTAAATTGAGAGAAAAGCTCCTTTTCTCTTCACTGTTTTGGAAAGGATAGCCATTAGCATGACTGCTTTGTGTCCTCATGGACTTTAGTATTAGCCTAGATTAAATCATAGAGTTTTCTAGCTGGAAGGAACCTTAAGATCACATCATTTACTCCAAATTCCTCATTTTTCAGGCCAGGAAACGGAGACGCAAAGGTAAAATAATTTCCCCGAGGTCACACAGCTGGCTCAGGGCAGAACTGGGATTAGAACCCACATCTCCTGGCTCTTATTCCAGGGCCTTTTTCCACTAAGCAGTATTGCCTTCCACTAGGCTCCTGAGAATTCTTTCCCAGGGTCATGTTGCATCTTGGAGCCATATGCTGCTGCTCTGATCTCAGCGGGAAATCCACCCAGCAACTTAATATGGCCCTTTCTCCCCACATTCACTTTGTTCCCATCCACATGGGTTGCAGATGTCCCCGAAGAAAGGGAGGCACTGAGGACCAGTAAGAACTACAGGGTCCCTGGTCCAGTCCATCTGACTCAGGATCACTGCCCCATCTTGAAGAGCCCTCCAGATTGGCCCCTGAGCTCCTGCCCTGTCCAAATTGAATGAAGGAAGACTGGTTTTCCCTGTCAGCTCACCTCATGTCATCTCATAGTGGTTGGTCTTCCCAGGCTGAGGGAAATGTTTCTTGATTCCGGAGCAAGGAGAGGAAAAGTAGAACAATAGCTTTGTTCATCCTGACTTTCTGAGATGGCTTTTCAATATTTTAAAAAACTCGTGTGGCTACCGTCCACTGGCAATAATTTCTTTTAAAATATGGGAGTGAGACCAGTTAGAGAAAATAATCTGGTCTTGCTGTGGTTGCCCTCATCCACAATGTCTCCAAAACCATGCTGCCCTGATGGGGACAATTTCCAGGGATAAGCAAGGGGCTTTGTGACTAAAATGTACCCTGGCTGATGTTAAACATTGCCTCCTTGTATTTGAACCAAAATAGCAAGATGTGTGCTCTACGCGCCATACCCATCTTCTTGTGTACACTGCTCATGTGGCCTTCTGAAGCAGAAACCAGGGCAACAAGGTCTGAACACATGGTTTTCTTTGCAACAAGGCTCTTCCTGGAAACCAAAGGGTATTTATTGGCTCAGTTCTAAGAGAAGTTCTTCTGGGCTTACCCTACCCCTCAGGTACTTCTCTCTCTCCTTCCTGCTTACTCTATCCAATTAGAAGTAACTGAGGAATCTTAAAGTGGATGTATAGCTACCTGAAGAAGGCAAAGAGATGGGAGTCTGGGCCTTTAGATTCTTCTTAGATTCACCTAGCTTAAGTCCTAGACCAGCAATTCAGTGCTTGTGTTTGTTTCTAGTCCCTTCAATACTCTGGGTAGAGATGCTTCCAATCCCCCTCAAATTTAATGTGAAATGGCTTTTATTTTTTAAAAACACATATTCCTAGGACAGGAGAACAGGCATGCCACTGTCCCAAAATGAGTTCTAGCACACTGATGAGAATATTCCCAATGATCAGCCCACCTCAGAAATATCTGTGTCAAAGAGACTTCCCCAGACAGAAGCACCGGGATGGTGTGGTTTGAATGACCTCCTTCGTGGTGGTCATGTTTGTTATGGATTTCTAAGGTGATTGGAACCTGTTCTTGGCCATATGGGGTAACTTAGATCCACAGCCAGGTCTCATATATTGCCCTTACTGCATTAAGGGATTTGGCTTTTAGGTTCAGACTGGTTTCCCAAGTAAACCATTAATGTTTTGGAGCTCATCTGGGTCGGGGAGGAGCTGGAGTCCTATGGTTTGAAACCTAGAACCCAGAGAGGGCAAAAGCTGAGTGCTGACTCAGCCACTGCTAATATGTCAGGAGTGATCCAGGACTTCTTTTGTAACAATGGAGCCTTGTAAATGCCAGGCTTCCTGGGTCTCTTTCCTAGTATGGAATTTGGAAGCTCTCATACTTCTGTCTCTGTCCTAAGAAGAGGACCGCATATGTAGCCCCATCTGCTGTTCTATGAGTCCGTGCAGGATTTCTTCTTCCTTCCAGGTGTGACCACCTGGAGCAAGGGTAGTGTATTGATTCCTCGTGCCTACCTTTTGGCTAGAGCGGCATCTCCATCAAGTTCTCTAGCTGTTGGTGCCCAGTTCCAGTCTAGTGCCATTAGCACTCAGTGGCTTGCCCTTAGCCCTAAAGGCAGCGATTATGAATCAAGACAACACAATTCTCAATTGTATTCTTCCTCTGGCTAGCAGACGTCATTTCTCTAGAAAGTAAAAGACTGGAGGCTCTTGTTACTCAGCAGCTGAAACATGTGCAGGGAAGATAATGCAGTTCTCAACCTACAGAGCACTGACTCCAGTGAGCAATCTACTGTGGGCTCCAACTGTTAGAAGTTCTTATAACCCCTTCCACTTTTTCTCCTCAGAGACTGGAAAGCTTCTTCTTTATTAGCCTGTCTTTCAGTATGCCCGGCTGAAGAACGTTGCCCACCTATCCATTCAGGAAAAGGTGCCCTCCCTCTCTTTTTCCCAAACCCTGGTCTCCAGAACTTGCTTCCATCCCCAAAGGTCTAGTGTGGTCTTTACACTCAACCTGTTAGTGTTGCTTCCAGATTGTTTCCTTGTTAAGGATCTATGCAGATCTCCTACTTTGGCCTAGCTAGTATGACACTGATTCTCATTTGAAAAGACTTTTTATTCCTTAGTTTGTCTTCAACATCTTCTAGAATCAGAGGCGATTTTTTTCTTACTTTGGATGCCTGAGACCAGGGGTGTAGAGAGTTCTCACTGAGAATAAAGGCATCTTCCTGCTCCTGATTAGAAGAGTAGGTTAGTTGGGAGAGGTCAGATGGCACAACACCTTGTAAACTAAGGCAAAGACTTGAAGGCATTGCAATTTCTCATTTCTGGGTTAATAACCCAAGGGAATCAATGGCTTTTTTGCCACTCTACCTCTTGTGTATCTCTTTGTCTTTTATTTTTCTCTCTGGTTTCCTATAGTCTCAGTTTACACTCTGTGTTATCATTCTCCCTATCCACAATATAAACATCTATCATCTCTCACTCTCTCACTCATTATATTTTTTATTTTTTCCTTCCTTTCTGTCATTGGGCATATGCCTCTTCTTAGCCTGTGATTTTGCCTTGGGACTGATGAGAAATTATTTCCAGATTCAACCAGCCCTGGTCTTACCCCAGTCTAGTCAGAAGTATTTTGGTGAGAATAAGCCTGATCCTGGCCCTTTGTTCTTCTCCATTTTCAGTCTTAATTCCCCCTCAACAGATCTTCACAAGCAGTTTCCTTATAGCTCATGTATCTTTAGGTCTTTGCCTTCCAAGCATTGTACAGAATACTTCGCGGTTCCTTTTTAGTCTGCCATTTAGTGGAGCGTGCTCAGAGAAATCATCAGCTGAACAGAAAAATCCACCCATGGATTCATATCAGCTAAATACTATTAAATGGTTTTGTTTAATTTGTTCATAGTTTGAAAAGCTGCAATATAATATAATGAGAGACCACAGGTAATTTATCTTGTCATTTGGTTTAGCTGGGTGAGGATGGGGGAGTAATTGTTTAAAGTTTTACCATTACACATTAAGCTCTCTGTAACAATCTTGTTTTGGGCTTGCTAACTGTTGAATTGTTTTAGCTAAATTGGTAGGTAATTGAGGTTGATTTAAATGAAAAGGGTATTTAACAAGTCCATGCTATAAAAAGAAACATTCACTTAATTAAAATGTTTTTTTTTCATCTATTACTAGATTCACCTAAACATTTACTCTTGGCACCAACTGTTCATGATCTTCAACAGGCAGTCCATGTAAGAGTAATTAGTGGACCTAAAGGAGCCAACTTGTAGGTGCTAATTTATTCAACGGAGCGCATAGCCCTTGGAAATGTCACTGCTTGGTAATGCCATATGGAATGCCAACATTTCCAATGACTTAAAGGAGTTGAGTAACTAAGAGGTTATGCCAAAATGTCTCCAATGTATGGTCCTGTAATATATTGCAGCTTGAAGCCAATGATCCCTTATGACTTGTACACAACTGATGCATGTTTTGATTGGATTTTGCATTTCCCATGTGTGGTAAGTTCTTTAAAATGTTTTTGGTCACCTTTTTGTGCCATTAAACTTGTACAGAAAATGCTTTTATGGCCATTTTCAAAGGGAGAAAGTTTAAAATGGAAACAGCCCACCCTTTCTGCCCTATAGCTGTAGTTAGAATTGAGTAACTGTAGCAAAACAACTGTAATTGGTGGTTGTAGTATTAGAGGCGTTAGCCTGCTAGTGACTAGCTTTGGAGAGTAAATGCATGGTATTATACATCACATTTCTTAAATAACTCATTTTAACCTCTGAAAAGAATATATTCTTCTTTGTGGTGGTCCCTCTTCCCACCCTCTTGCCTTCTTCCTCTCCCTGCTCCCAGGTGTCTTAGAGTTGTAAATAACTGATTTGGGGGCCAATAATTCTTGCCAAGAAAAGTCAGCAAAGAACAAACAAACCAAAAAGTGGGAAAGAAACATTTCTCAATGGTCTCTCAGCAGTTACTGACCATTTCTCAAGGAATAGCATTGTGATCAAAGACTCAACTCTCTTTTGCATAAAAGTCAATAACAAGTCGGGAGTGTCTTTAGTCATTTGATTACATTACAGAATTGAACAGGTCTCAGAATCACACATAATCCAAAGACAGTCGACAATGATGTCCCTTATTCTTGCTGCCATTTTGAGGTATTTGGAGACCTCAGAAGGCTCTGCTTGACCGATAACCAATAATTATTTGAAAGAGAAGAGAAAAAAGAGAGATATTTAGGGATTTTAGCCACCCTTTTAGAATAGTTATAGTTGGAGAAAAGCAATGACATGCATTGGTGTCCCAGGCAATGCCTAGCCCAATCTTAGACTGTGATTCAAAAGCAGTATTTCAAGAAAGCATTTTCCTTCTTGGTTTGCTGTTCCCACTTGGACTGGTAGGTTTGGTGAGGCCCATGTAAACCAGTTGGAGCAGACCCTTTTTATCTCCTATGCCTGTAAACATCCCTACCCCGCCCCAATTTGATGAGGGCTTTCTTGGGTCAGAGGACTTCAAGGTCGTCTAGAGAAGTTCCCCATGTGTGTAAGGTGTTGTGAACTGTGAATGCTGCAGATTTGTAGCGTTCAATACTGAGCAGTCAAAGAGCTGCTCTTGCAATCATTTTGGCTCTCAAGCTCTGTTCTTCATTGCATTCTCATTTCTGTGTACATTTGCAAGATGTGTGTAATGTCATTTTCCAAAAATAAAATTTGATTTCAATATTTCTGGCTGACATTCTCTTTTTTTAACCATTGAACCAATAATCACATAACCACAAAATATCTGAGCTGGCAAGAAACTTAGACATTATTTTGTCCAACCCCTTAATTTTATAGATGAGGAAGCTGAGAATCAATGTATGATGGAAACACCATAATTAACAGCACATTTGCAACATGTGAGATCTTGGCTCTTCCTCCAGAGTTGAGCAGGAAGAAATGACCTCTTTTATATATAAGATGCTTTGGCCAAGGTCAGCCTATGTCATCAGGTCATCACTTCTTGTACTGTGCTTTCAGAGGCCCCAAAAAGACTCCACATTTCTCAAAAATATCTCTAGGTGCTACCTGCAATTTCTTTAACTGTGGTTGTTCTTCCTCAATAGGCTGATGGTGCAGCCACTCCCTGGGAAAGGGACAACATATATACCTGATTTACTTGCAGGCATAGTTGACTAATTAGTATTTTTTCAGATCAGGTTGTAATAGGATCAAGAACACAAAGCACTGGGCTTGGGAAGAGGCTGATGGAGGGGGAGAGGAAAAAGCATAGAAAAGGAGGCTAAGATCTTGGGAAACAGTTGACCAACATAACAATTATGTGAGGGCATCCCTGCAGCCATCTGACATGCATTTGGAGAAGCAAAGATGCCAGCATCCCCTAGGCACTTACAAGGACTCAGATGATGAAGGATTCTTCCTCTAAACACTATTTTATCAGTTAGCCTCATGGCCATCATTCTGGTGGAAACACAAAGAAAGTAAATGGAAATGGGACTTTTTGGTGTCCCTATCCAAAGAAAAGCTGGATACAATAATCAGACTGGATAAGCCTCTGGCTAACAGTCTTCATCCCCAGTACCATCAGATCCTCCTTGTTCCTGATTTCTTATGAGGTCACTTTCATCCACCTTGGTCTATTCTGATCTCCCTTGCAAGTAAAATCTTTCTAAAATCTCATTTTTGGCCGGGCTCGGTGGCTCAGCCTGAAATCCCAGCACTTTGGGAGGCCGAGGCGAGTGGATTGCCTGAGCCTGCGGGTTCGAGACCCACCCAGGCAACTTGACGAGACCTTGTCTCTACAATAAAAATAAAAACATAAAGTTAACTGGGCATGGTAGCGTGTGCTTGTAGTTCTGGCTACTTGGAAGGCTGAGGCGGAAGGATCGCCGGAGCCCAGCAGGTCAAGGCTGCAGTGGCCGAGAGCATGCCGCTGCACTCCAGTCTGGGTGACAGAGTGAGACTGTAACTCAAAATAAATAAATAACATAAAATAAAATCTCATTTTTGTCACAGAGGGACAAATACTATATGATTTCATTCTTATGGAATATCTAAAATAGTGAGAATCATAGAAACAGAAAGTAGAAATGACGTTACCAAGGGCTTGGGGAGGGGAAAGGGAGAATTAGTGTTTAGTGGTTATAGAGTTTCCGTGTTGCAAGATGAAAATATTCTAGAGATCCGTTGCACAACAATGTAAATATACTTGTCATGACAACTTAAAAATGGTTAAGATGGTAAATTTAATGTTTTTTCCACAATAAAAAATCATTTTGATTGTATTGTTTTTCTTACCAAGAACTTATGATAGTTGTCTATTTACCATTAGATCAAGTTCAACTCCTTTTCATGGTTTTCGTTAAGACATCTGTGGAGCACTACCTATGTTCTAGGTACCCCACCAATTGCTAGGCCTTAGACTGAGGACTCTAGGAGTTCATTCCTAGTGAGAACACACCTGTAAATAAATGAATCAAGTGCAAAGGAACAAGTACTATGAGAATACCAATGATGGGATAATTAATGTTCCAGGATGCTGAAGGTCAGGAAAACTTCATGAAACTAGCAGCATTTGAAAATGGATTAAGAGCTTTCCAGATGTGCAGAGTATCCCAAACACAGGGAATAGCATGGGAAATGGCAGAAAAACTAAGACTCTGTCTGAGAACTGATGATTACCCGAGGTGACAAAGTTATAGACCCAGTGCACAGGGTCTGGTAGCAAAACACAAGTGCAGTAGTCTGGGAATTATAATTAGGGTGGCTTAGATTAGTGGTTCCCAAATGCTGGTACAGCAGCTAATGGTGCTCTGTAATAAAATGTTTACCAGACTGCAATGAAAGGGGAAAACTAAGGACAATGTAGTATGTTTATTTCAAAGAAGTGAATGTACTTTATTTAAAGAACTACTTTTAGTTTTGAGATCATTTCCTTTTTACCTTTTTGTTTTTAAAAATGTCCTTCCTTTTATAAAATTGTTGTCATGGTAGACGATAGGTATGTATTTATTTTTGAATGTCCTAACAAGGTAACATTAAAAATGACTAATATTAGGAGGGGGTGCAAATCAGATCTGTCTGTGTTTCTTTCTCTTCTTTTAAAATTCTGATGATCTATGAGGGCTAGAAGTTTAGCAACCACTGGTTTAGACTAAAGGAATGGGAAACAGAGAAACTAGTATGGGTTGAGCTGGAAGAAAAAAGGTGTTTGATATTTGAAAGAAGCTCTTCTTAACAGAATTATTTTCTCTCTCCCTATTTCTCTCCCCCCAGCTTCTCTCTCCTTCTTATTCAGCCTCCCTTTCATCCTTCCCTCATCCACACAGTGTGAACAGTTCATCAGCACCACCTAAGACGTTGTCAGAAACACACATCCTCAAGCCCAACCCCTCACTCACTGGATCAGAAACTATGGGGATGGGTCCCAGGGCCCATATATTCCTGTATCAGCAAGCCCTCCAAGGGGTTTCTGAAGCCCTATCTGCTTTGAGAACCTCCTGCTCTTATAAATTCAACTTCCTTTTCCACAGGACTCAGTGAGAACTTAAGCAGCATATATAGTCTCGTGGGCCATTTGGGTTAGAGCTTGCATCTCGCCCAGAAGAACAAAGACTCATTCAAAAGACTGTTAATTCTAGTAAAATCTCTGTATATTTAGTTTTCTGATAAAAAGACAGCCTTTTTAAGCTCGAGAAAATCCTTGTACAGGTAAAGACATGCTGGACTGGATCTTCACAGCTGTTACAAGATCCTGATGGGGATATGAGGAGATTCTCAATTAAGACCAGAGGACTCTGATCATTTATCATAATACTACATGAAAGGGATTGACAGTAGCAGGTCACTGCCGGGGGGGGGTGGCGGGGGACAGGTTGCACATAACACTAATAAGGGGACCTGATCCCAAGCCAGGTGAAGTGAGGACCAATGGGAGGCCCAAACTTCACCTGCACGATGAGCGCTTATGCACCTAACCCTGAATTGTACTCCACTGCTTAAAAAAAAAAAAAAGACCACAGCAGTGATGGTGGAAAGGTGGGGTGGGGCAAAGAGCTGTCCATATAGAAATGTCAGGATATTTCTAGACAGATTGGATGTAGGGAGGAAGTGAGAAAGAGGGAAAGCCCTGACTTGAGTAATTCAGCTTGAGCTTCCCCTGTTCCCAGACCTGGTCCTCTGCTCCAAACAGCTTCATAGCCTCTCATGCACCTCCTCCCTGACTTCAGCTCTGGCTATGCAATGCTCATTCACACTTCACTCTTGCTGACAGAACCTACCCTTCTTTTCCTGCCTAGAAAAATACCCTCTGAATGCCCTTCCACATTCTCTCCACCTGTCTAAATCTCAGATGTAGCCAAAACCTACCAGCAACGGAACTTAAGGCATATTTATAAGAAAAATAAATCCAAACATGAAGAAAAACTGGCAACTTTCAATCCTGAACTTTCCAGGGCAGTCCTGATCTTATGTAACTTATGTAAATTTTTTCCCTTTTCCAAATAAAGGTGATTTGTTAGGCATATAACTATATGTGATTTAGTTTTTATACCTTTCTAAAAAAAGAATTTATATAAATACATTCACAAATTGGAAAACATCCCTTGTCAGGCCACACATCTGTACAGAGGGCTTGGAAAACAGGATTTCTTTCAGGAAGAGGCTTTTCCCAAGTTTCTTTGTCAACTTGTCTGGACTCCCTCTCCTGGATTCCCTTGCCAGTGTAGGAAAGGTGTTGCACCCTCCATTTCTTTTTTTTTTTTTTTTTTTTTGAGTTGGAGTCTCACTCTGTCGCCCAGACTGGAGTGCAGTGGCCGCTTCCGACCACCGCAGCCTCGACCTGCTGGGCTCCGGCGATCCTTCCGCCTCAGCCTTCCCAGTAGCCGGAATTACAGGCGTGCACTACCACGCCCGGCTGATTTTTTGGATTTATTGTAGAGATAAGGTCTCGCTGCCCAGGCGGGTCTCGAACCCGCGGGCTCAGGCAATCCACTCACCTCAGCCTCCCAAAGGCGCGGGATTACAGGCTGAGCCACCGAGCCCGGCTGCACCCTCCATTTCTATGCTCCCCTTTTCAATACTCTAAGAGGGTCTTTCAGATCATCTGATTACATCAAGCCTGATGGCTTATAGAAGACAGCCTTCAGTAAGTAGGTAATTTGCCTTTGAACCCTGGAAGCTGCTTATTTTCTCCAATCAAGAAGACTTGGCTTGAGCTGTTGTAATCCCTCTTCCTTTTCCCTCACCTGCACAACCCTGGATGATTCTAAATGTATTCTCCCAACTGAGAGATGAGCAAGTTCTGGAGCTCTGAATTAGGTACCATTATTTACTCTCCTCGGTAATGAACAAGTGCAATGAAGTGTGAATGAGAATTGCAGAATGTCAAAGGTGGAACTTGTCCATTGTTTCCCAAACTTCTCTGGGGATGTGAGTCACTTAGGGTACTTGTTACAAATACAAGTTCCCAGAACCCTGTCCCAATCCTACTTTGTTAGAGTCTACAGGACAGTGGCCTAGGGAGCTGTATGCTTATCAAGAGCCTCAGTGAGTCTTTCATCTGGGAAATTACAGAGCTTCCCAAACTTTGTTGTGGATAGAATCACCTTGGGTTCTTGTTAAAATGCAAAGTATGATTTAGGAGATTTAGTGTGGAGCCCAGATTCTGTGTTTCTAACAAGCTAGCCACTGATGCTCCATGCTTCTGGTCTGTGAACCACACCTTAAATAGAAAAATACGAAGTTCAAGCCCCTTGTTGTTGAGAAGAGAAAGAAACTGAAGCCCAGGGAAGGAAAGGAGGTTATCCACATTCAGACATTTGGTTAGAGGCAGAGATGGGTTAGTACTGGGGCCTCCTGACTCCTGGGCTAGTGCTCTTTCCATATGACCAGGCTGCCCATTACCAGCAGGCCCTAAAAGCAATCCAGCTGCAATGGTACTGTTTCCAATCAAAGACTAATTAGAAAAATGATGCTTCCTGAAAGGGAAGCAGCCCTGGCTTGTCTCAGTAATGAGTGGGCACACTGGCAGGGAAAAGACAAAGGGTGGAGGAGGGGACAGAATTTATGTCTCATTTTAATTGAAGAAATGAGCCCAAGGTCCCCTTACAAGGAGCCAGCAGAGAGGGGTGGTTAAGGTCAAACAATGTTCTCCTACCTCATCCAGGAAAAAAAAAAAACCTAAACTAAACAAACAAGAAACCATCCCCCAAAGGCTTGAGGAAGTGCTGTGATGGAGGTGCTGTAAGGAGCTGAGGGAGCCCGGAGGGGGAGCAGTCTAACTGCTGCGGGGGTGAGGGGGTAGTGGGAGTGGTGAAAGCTGCTAGATATTGGAGTTAGTGTAGTAAAGCATTAATGATGAAGAATGAGCTAAGAATTACCCTGCCTAGAATAAATCTTTGTTTTAATGGTCCCCTTCAAGCACAGACTTCACGAGGAGGTGAAACTTGAGCTGAGGCTTAAAAAAACAAGTTGTAGTTTGTTAGGCAAAAAGGGGAGGGAAGGAGGGAAAGTAGGAAGGGTAAGGGTATTCCAGCCAGAAAGACCTACGAACAAAGTCAAAGAGGTATGATCCGTGTCCAATGTGTTTAGAGATCAGAAAGACTTCCAGTGAGGTATAGGAGCTTAAGGTGTGGAGTGCAGGGAAGTGAGTGGATGAAGACGATGTTGGGAAGGTAAAACTAGGATTCATTCGACAGATATGCAACATGGTATGTGCCAGGTGTTGTACTAGGCTCTAGGAGATAAACAGACATGGCCCCTCACCCCACAGAGCTCCAAGTGTAGCTAAGGTAGACATTAATGATAACAGTGTGTCCAGTGCTGTGACATGAGGAAGCATAGGATGGCAGAGGAACCACATGGAGTGCCTAATTCAACCTGACAGGGGTGAGAAGAGCTTTCCCAGAGGAAGTGGCATCTTAGCTGAGACTTGAAGGTGAATAAAAGTTAGTTGGAGGGAGGAAGAATGTTCCAGGTGAGGGGGGAAAAATATGTGAGGGCCCGGAGAAAAAGCACCGTTTGTTGGCGCAACTGAAAGAAGTCCAATATGGCTGAAGTGTGGAGTGTGATGGAAAAGAGGTGGTGAGAGATGACACCAAAGAGGCAGACAGAGGCCAGACCACATGGGGCCTGTAAGCTACATTAAGGAGTTTGAATTTCCCCCTGAAGAGCACTCAGAGAGTCATTAAAGAGTTTTAAGCAGGAGATGAGATGAGCAGATAAAAGTTGTAAATAGATCACTCCTGCTGCTGCTGTTTGAACACTGGACCAGAGAGTCACAAGAGCTGGAGACTCTTGTGCATTGGGGGCTGATGTCATGATCCAGATGAGAACCGATAGCAGTTTGGAAAAGGTTAGTGACCATAAAGCTGGGAAGGAGGTGACAAATTAGAGAGATTTTCAAGAGGTAGAATCAACAGGGCTTGGCAAAGGATTAAATCTGAGGGAGGAAAGTTTTCAGTTCTGACTGGAGGGAAGTGAGTCAGAGGATAGGAGGAATTCCAGGCCAGGAAGAGCTGAGGGCCATTGAAAAGTGTCACTAAAGGGTAGACATTTGGAGGCCTCCTGCTGGGCAATGGCAGGTTCACAGAACCTAGGCTGTGAGCATGAGACTACCAGAAGTAAAAAACAGATGAGGGATGTCTTAGTCCATTTTCTGATGCTTATAACTGAATACCTGAAACTGGGTGATTGTAAAGAAAAGTAATTTATTTCTTTACAGTTATGAAGGCTGGGAAGTCCAAGATCAAGGGGGCGCATCTAGTGAGAGCCTTCTTGCTGATGGGGACTCTCTGTGGCATCCTGAGGAGGCATAGTGTGCTAACTCGCTAGCTCAGGTCTCTCTTCCTCTTCTTACAAAGTTGCTGGTTCCCCTCCTGTTATAACCCATTATTCCATTAATTCATGAATGGACTAATTCATTCACAAGGCTGAACCCTCATGATCCAATCACCTCTTAAAGGCCCTACCTCCTAATATTGCCACACTGGGAATTAAGTTCCAGCATGAGTTTTGAATTGAACATTTAAATCATAGCCCCTCAGTGCTGTGCTGCCTCCGAGTGGAATGGGCCTTGACTGGGCATGCTTCCTTCTGGCTAAAAAGTCCAAGCCCAGTGAGAAGAACTACCAGTAGTTGGGCTCTCTCGTAGTGTGCCCGGCACTGTGCTCGGTATCACACACACTTTATCCTGAACAAGCCTCACCACATGCCATCAGGGTGGGTGGGGTTATCTTCATGCTTGTAGACAGGAAACTGGGGCTCAGAGAGGTGAAGTGACTTGTCAACAGTTGCACAGCTAGAAAGTGATAGTCTGATGGTCTTTACATTAGACCAACTTGTTTCTCCACAAAATTGTGATATGTCATATGACCTCTACACTAAGTCCTGCTATTATGGCTCTCATAAAAGCAAAGTTTAGCCTCTTCTCTAGCTGAAATGGCAAAAGGTTACAAAGTGGATTTGAGGCTGTTAAGATGCTGTGGTTTGAAAGGACAGATTGCAAAGCCGTTGAAAAGGCAACAAGAAAGTTGTGGGTGGTAAAGGCAGATGTCACTTAGAATGAGGTCTGTTCTCTGTAAAAGCAGCTTGGAACCGGGAGTATAAAGACAAAGTGGTGCCCCAAAAGCTTGGGAGGGACTCTGAAGGAACATCTCCAGGAGGACTGGGATGCAAAAACATGAATCCCAAAGGACTTGGAAGAATAACCTAATCTGGCCTCTGGCATCATTCTTGCTGGATTCTTTCTCCATTTTAGCACATTTTCCTTATCTTTAAAAATGTGGACTTATGTTCTCACTACAAAAAAATAATAGTAAGCATGAGCGGTAATGCATATGTTAGTTTGATTTAGCCATTCAACTATGTATACAAATTTCAAAACCGATTGTACACTGTAAATAAATATGATTTTAATTTGTCAATTAAAATAATTTAAAATATGTGCTGGAGCATCAAAGGACACAATCAACAGACTGAACAGGCAGCCTATGGAATGGGAAAATATTTACAAACCATATATCCGATAAGGAATATCCAGAATTTTTAAAGAACTCTTGCAATCCCATATCAACAAAAACAAATAATCCTATCAAAAATTGGACAAACAACTTGAATAGACATTTCTCCAAAGAAGATATATGAATGCCCAACAAGTATATGATAAGATGCTCAATCTCATTAATCATTAGGGAAATGCCAATCAAAACAAAAAGAGATACCTCACACTCATTAGAAAGGCTACTATCAAAAAAACAAAAAATAATAAGCGTTGTCAAGCATACAGAGAAATTGGAGCCCTTGTGCACTGTTGACAGGAATGTAAAATGCTGCTGCTGCTATGAAAAATAGCATGGCAGTTCTTTAAAATAGAATTACCATATGATTCAGCAATCCTACTTCTGGGAATATACCCAAAGGAATGGAAAGGATCTCAAAGAGATATTTGTACATCCATGTTCATTGTAGCATTAAAAAAAATTTTTTTTGAGTCAGAGTCTCACACTGTCACCCAGGCTGGAATGCAGTGGCACGCTCATGGCCACCTCAGACTCAACCTGCTGGGCTCAGGTGATCCTTCCACCTCAGCCTTCCAAGTAGCTGGAACCACAGGCACGCTCTACAACACCCGGCTTATTTTTGGATTTATTGCAAAGACGAGGTCTCACCAAGTTGCCCAGGCTGGTCTTGAACCCCTGAGCTCAGGCAATCCTCTCGCCTCAGTCTCCCAAAGTGCTGGGATTACAGGCTTGAGCCACTGCTCCCAGCCAGCATTTTTTATAATAATCAAAATGTGAAAACAACTAAGTGTCCATCAACAGAGTAATGAATAAACACAATGTGACATATACATACAATAGAATATTATTCAGTCTTAAAAAGGAAGGAAATTCTGACACATGCCACAACATGGATGAACCTTGAGGACATTATGCCAGGTGAAATAAGCCAGTTACAAAAAGGCTGGATGTGGAAGCTCATGCCTATAATCCCAGCCCTTTGGGAGACTGAGGCAGAAGGAATGCTTGAGCCCAGGAGTTTGAGACCAGCCTAGGCAACATAGCAAGCCCTCATCTCTACAAAAATAAAAAAATAGGACGGGTTCGGTGGGTCAGCCTGGAATCCCAGCACTTTGGGAGGCCGAGGAGAATGGATTGCCTGAGCCTGCGGGTTTGAGACCAGCCCGGGCAACTTGGTGAGACCTCATCTCTACAATAAATCAAAAAAAAAATCAGCTGGATATGGTAGCACGCACCTGTAGTTCTGACTACTTGGAAGGGTGAGGCGAAAGAATCGCCAGAGCCCAGGGCGTCGACGCTGGGGTGGCTGTGAGCGTGCCACTGCACCCCAGACTGGGCAATGGAGTGAGATTCCAACTCAAAAAAACAAAACAACAAATAAATAAATAAGACAAATACTTTGTATTTGTGTGCTTGTATTTTTAAATATGATTCTACATATATAAGGTTTTTTGGGGTTTTTTTTCAGTTGGAGTCTCACTCTGTCACCCAGACTGGAGTGCAGTGGCTGCTCCCGGCCACCGCAGCCTCGACCTGCTGGGCTCCTCCGGCGATCCTTCCGCTTCAGCCTTCCAAGTAGCTGGAACTACAGGGGCGCACTACCACGCTCAGCTAATTTTTGTAGAGATGAGGTCTCTCCAAGTTGCCCAGGCGGGTCTCGAACCCGCGGGCTCAGATAATCCACTCACCTCAGCCTCCCAAAGGTGCGGGATTACAGGATGAGCCACCAAGCCCGGCTTAAGGTATTTAAAGTAGTAAAATTAATAGAAACAGAAAGTAGAATGGTGGTTACCAGGGACTGAGGAGAAGGGAAATGTGGAGTTGTTTAATGACTATAGCGTTTCACTTTTGCAAAATGAAAACGTTCTGGAGATCTGTTTCACAACAATGTGAATATACTTACCATTACTGTACACTTAAAAATAGTTAAGATAATAAATTTTATGTTATGTGTATTTTATCACAATTGAAATTAAAAATTTTAGAAATTAACATAGGCTGGGAATCCCTTTTCTCTCTGGAAGCTTCCGCTCCTCCCTCCCTTAAGTTTTCCTGAGCTCTCCTCCTAAGCCTCCTCCAGAAAACGTTTTCTGTCAATGGGAAGAGTGGGAGTGATTCTCTAACCAGACTCTTTCAAACCCTTTTCCTTACTCCATATCCTGCAGAGCTCCTCCTTCTTTGCTTATATCCAATGGATATTCTTAGTCTATTTTGCGTGTGTTCATGGAATGTGCTCTCAGAGGTACTGGATGAAGGCTGTCAATGAGAAGGAGAAAGGTGTGGACAGCTTGTTCCAGCTCTGTAAGTTATAAGGAGCTCTGTGCTTGTCTGGCAATAGCATAGCTTTGTAGATTTCAGGCAAGCCTGTGCTTCCTCTGAAACGTTCTTTCACTGCAGGTACAAAAACACAGTAAACCGCGATCCAAAAAAAACCTGTCCACCCGTGAATGGTGCTTTGTAAGCCGGTTAATGTATAACACTTTAGAAAGCTGGGCAGGGAGCATGTTTGCTTTTCCAACAGGAACCACATCAGGGGTGTCAGATGCCAATAATCCCAGGATTCTGTGGTCATAGGCTTTGGATTTGCAGCCAAACTTTGGCATCCATACGTGGAGGCCAGTGATTTCCAATCTTTTCACCACCAAGGATCCCTTTTATTCCCCCCCTCCCCCGTGGCCTCCATGTTTGGAAAATTTTTTTATCTAGCAAAGCTACATTTGTTATGGAAGAATTCATTTTCCCAATTTTTTACTCATTTGGAGCATCTGATCCACATGAGTTAACCACACCAAAGCTAATATAATTTCAGTCAAAAGCAAAGAAATATGATATTGTACTTAGCTCTCTGTGGCTTTGTCTTGGCTAAATGTACAATTTCTATGATTTTTTTTAATATTGAAAAATAGCTTAAGGGCGCCACTTACTACCTTCAGAGACTCCCAGATTGAGACGTGGTACACGATAGTGAGGCATTGAGAGATGACTATCATCTAAAGAAGCTCCAAAGCCCATGGACTACAAGTAAAACGGAATCTGTTCATCAGAAGGCCTCCCTGCTTCATTTCACTAACCTTTCACTAATTTGAGTTTATTTTTCCTAGTGAAAGAAATGATGAAAGAGATCGTTCCCAAAACAAAAACAACAACTGTTTACCAAGAAGTGCTTGGTACTGTGACAGGACAAGTCTCAGACACAAGAATTTGCCTTCCCCCAGACCTGACCCTTCCCAAATCTAAGGCTTACTCCCTCTAGATCTTGCATCTTAGGTCAGAAGGTATCTAAGAGGCTCGTTTATGCCAAATGTTCCCTGCCACATTGAATATAAAGGGACATGTTTGCGTGTTTTTCTATGCTGCTATACTGGAAGGACCTTGTCTGATTTTTCTCTGTATCTCTGCATACAACTACCCAGTGAAGTGCGGTACCTGGCACTCAGTAAGTGCTAGTGAAGCGAATAACAGTGAGTTCTAGGCTGGGTGAATAGTTCAATTACCGGAAATGGCAACTAGATTTTGAGCTCCTTAAAGGATGAAATTGTGTCTGATTCAGGTTGTGTTTCCAGTGTCTGGCACTGTATGGCCACTCAACACATGCCTGAGCAAATGGATGGGTGGGTGAATGTCATTATCAAAGGGCTGGTACCCTAAAGCTGGATACCCAGTGGTGACCCACAGGAACATAGATCAGAGGCCACACGTAGAATCCCTTCCTCACCATTTATTTTTGTAAGTTGTAACCCAGTGCTGCTCTGTTTCTGGCTAATACTTGGTTAGCACATCCCCCTCTGCAAGATTCAGTGTAACTCCCTCCTTTCCCTCTACCTCGCCACCCTTCCACCTTGCCATTGTTTGCATACATAACCCCACACACACCGGTCTGATAAAAGAACATGGATCAGAACACTGGCAACCCTTTTTGGAAAGGTTGCTGACCCCTGATCTAAAAGGAGCTCAGAAAGGACCAAGAATGAATGCAGCCTAGACATGTCTCTCCCTGTGGTGTCACTGGATGTAATTTAAGCAGAGGCATTCCTGCAGTTGTTACACCCAGGCAAGTGTGGGGAATGAAACAGTTGTCTGTGACTGATTTAAACTGTGGTTTTTGACAACTGTGCCCTGGATTGAAGTGTCCCATCTGTTAATTTTAGTGTCCAAGGGAGCTGTGAATATGAGCTCCAATAGCAGCAACTTCAGTTTTGTGGGGTCCTTGACAACTCAGGAAGAGTTTCTATCCCCAAACCAAATTGGGCATTTTCTCTATATCTAAGTGCTGTTTAATTAATACAGTTATTTTGGGCAGGATCCTGGAATGCAGGAGCAAGGTAGGCAGAACATGGAGGGGATAGTGAGGGGAATGGGGGGAAGCCTCTTTTCAAACATTCAAGAAATAAGCAAGACTATCATTATGCAAAGGTCACCAAAAGGCCCCTTCTCAAATTCCCACTCCTACCCCCATCCTCACCCCATCCCCATCCCCCTTCTCTAAGCCTGAAGTCCCATAGCAACTCTAGTCTCATTTCTAGAAAGGCATTACAAGCTCCCATTCAAATGTAAACATTATTAAGACATTATCAGCCATCGATATTTACTGTTAATTTGTCTATAGAGTTTGTGCTAGTAATATGATAGAGCCCTGAGAAAAGGTGATACGGCTTGATGGAGGAAGAAAAGGGGACTAGCAGTAAGAGAAAAAGATGCTTCCTAGGAAAGATGGTCCTGGGTGACACTCCACCAGTGACAGAAAGTAAGCATTCTGTGTACAAAATGCCAAAATACAGTGATTAAAATTCAATGAGAAGGGAAGGTGGAACATGGAGGTGAAGGGACTCAAGGCACAGTTTCACTGTAGGTGGGCTCTTGCTTACCACCTCTATTCCAGAGTAGCTTGGCATAAAAGAAGTTTCAATTATAATACCCACCCTCCAGTGGCAGCCCCCTCAGCTGCCCCAGTCAACTAATCCATGACTGTCTCTACAGCTATATTTGGCTAGGCAGACTCCTGTGTCTCTCATACCAACTTTACAGAACTCACATAAACTCCTAATACATGGAGTTCTGTGAGTTCTTCTCCACATTTAGGCTCTACCTAGTCTGGTTTCCCATTATTTGTCAACATGAACTCTTCATGAAGCCTAGCCCCATGAGTCCTCCTCACTAATCCTCCCTGAAGCCCATCCTCAACACATACCACATTTCCACCTGACTCAAGACCTTAAATTCTACAGATCTCCCTATACCCAAAATGTCT
Organism: Cephalopachus bancanus; assembly: GCA_027257055.1. Taxonomy (NCBI): domain Eukaryota; kingdom Metazoa; phylum Chordata; class Mammalia; order Primates; family Tarsiidae; genus Cephalopachus; species Cephalopachus bancanus. Next base: position 297,507 of record JAPVLO010000723.1, on the reverse strand, counting down.
GCTTTCTCTCAAAGCGCTATTATCCCTTCAGGTCCAGCTCAAGTCTTACTTATTCCACAAAGAAGTTCTCCTGGCAACCCTCCAGAAGAGTCTTTGTATCTGGGTTAAATTGTACTAATCTTGGAAATGTTTGTAGATGCCCCATTCCAGAATGTTCATACTCTTCTGGATGGAGTGTCTTGGGATTAGAAGCTTCTAGAGAGGGAGAAAAGTAATGAAGGAAGGAAGGAAGGAAGGAAGGAAGGAAGGAAGGAAGGAAGGAAGGAAAGAAGAAAGGAAGGAGTGCACTAAGAATACCTCCAGAACCCAGACTTGAGCTCAGTGTGGCACAACGAAAGTAGTCAGGGTTTGTCATCAAAAAACTTGAGTTCGAATCTCAGCTCTGCCACTGAGACACCCATTTTACTACTATGAAAGCTAAGCAAGATAATATACATGGAGCACATTGCATATGATAGGTGCTGAGTCAAAATTAGCTAGAGAAGCGCTAAGGAAGAATTTGCTTTCTGTGCTTGGAATATCAGCTCATTGAGGGCAGTGTGCTTGTGTTCGGTCTCAGAACCTGTCACTTCCAGTGCTTTCCAGCAGTCCAGAACTTCCGCCATTCTTATAACTTTTTCTGTTTGCTACCTGTTTAAAGGAGTCAAGATTTAGCCAGACCTCAGGGTGGGAGCGAACCTCCTGTGTACCATGAAGCAAGTGTCAAGCCTACACTCTCTGGGCTTTGGTTTTCTCATTGTCTGGTGAGTGTTAAGTACCGTGCTCCACTATCCTTCCCACCCTCATTCCTTAGCTACTCCTTCCTAACCTTCCTATTATCAAAGCCAGCCTTATCCTTCAAGGCCCAACTCAATTTTCTCATCTCATGAATCCTCCACCCACGCTTTATCATTCATAATACATCCCGCATATAGTCACACTTAATTCTACTATAAAATGGATTGTACAGAATGCTAATATTTCGTTTCTGTTTGTCTCGCCGTCCCCAGGTAGCACAGAAGCAATCTGAGAGCTAGGAACAATCATGTCTTCTCTCTTTTCTGTCTCCTTGCATTCCTTCAAGAAGCAAACACTATGTCAGGCACTGGTGATACAGAGATGAACTTGACACAATCCCTGCCCTCAAAATGAGACAAATACCTCAAACAAAGATTTGAAAATAGTGCTATGCCATTTTAGATTGATGGCCAGGGGAGGGTTTCAAAGTACAGAAAAATGCACATGGAAAGGTCTGGGGAAGGAAAAAGGCATGCCATGTTCTGGGGATGATTAGACTGCAATATATTGGGAGCTTTGGCCACACAGCAGGAGATAAGGCTGCAGATGGAGTGAGGCCACCTCTGGAGGATCTAGAAACAATGGGAAGTCGAGGGAGTTTTCTCTATCAAAGCAGTTATCACATTTTATATCACATTTTTTGTCAGATATGAAGGGTAACCCAAAAAAACTGGAATTATTTTTTGGAGGGTGGGCCCCTTGCTGTACAGGCTTTTCCTGCTAGGTGAGTGTTCCAGAAACCCATCGGCACCAGTGTACCACCTAGCGTTGTGAGAGGCTATGTTTGGCTTCAGTGAATATTTTGGGGGAGATTCTTTCAACATGTTCGCCCATTTCATAATGGATAATTTACAAGAACAATCTGCCCACACTGCGTTGAGTGTTCAGCAGTTTTTGACCAAAAGTGGCATGACCCCCGTACCTCACCCTCCCTATTCACCCAATCTCGCCCTGAGTGGCTTTTTTTGTTGATGTTGTTGTTTCCCTTGATGAAAAAAGTCCTCAGAAAGAAACTTGCTGATGTTGAAGAGGTGAAACAAACAAACAAACAAACAAACAGAAAACCAGCAGAAACACTAAAAGGCTTCAAAATTGACAAGTTCAAAAACTGTTTTGAAAGGTGGAAAAAAATGTCTCAATAGGTGTATTACATCAAATGGAGAGTACTTTGAGGGTGACTGAAGTTTAAACATATAAGAGTAAATACATGATTTTTTGTAAATAAATTCTGGGTTTTTTTGACCCCCTCCTTGTATTGTCCACTTTTCAGTTTACCCTACAGTAGTGGTTCTCAAATGGAGGTGGTTTTGTCCAGCAGGAGACATAGGCCATGTGTATAAACATTTTTGGTTATCACAACTTGGAGGATGCTACCGCCTTCTAGTGGGTAGAAGCCAGGGATATTGCTAAACATTGTAAAATGCATGGAACAGCCTCCCACAACAAAGAATTATCAAGTCCCAAATAACAATAGCACTGAGGTTAAGAAATCTTGTTCTACAAGCACACTATTTATTTGGTGCTTGAGGGCATGAACTATCTGTATCTCCAAGGTCCAGCAGATTCTTAGATATTGTGAGTGTTTGAATGATTAATGAATATTAAATGAATGAAAGGGTGACTAGTGTAAGATTCTTAACTATGAAAAGTATATGTCTACATATATCCTGCTCTGTGTAGTTACTCTCTTTCCCCACACATTCCCTGTATATCTGTCTCCATTTATTAGACTATAGCTCCATCCACGAGGGCAGGGACTCTGGCTTGTCCATTGTTGTCTTCCCAGCAGGTAGGTGAATGAATGGCCAATATTAGGTGCTCACAAATGTCTGTTGAATGTGAACGGTAGGCTTGATGATTGGGCCTGAGGATAGAGAACAAGGACGCCAGGGTTTGAAGTAGGTGGGACTCACCCTTCTTTCCTGTTGAGATGCAAAAAGGGGAGAACTGACAGCCTTAAACATCCCCTATACTGAATTCCCCTAGACCCATTCTCTCTTTTGGACTATGACTTCTAGTTTCTAGAAGTTTAATTATGGTGTGTCTTGGCATGGATTTCTTTGGGTTTATTCTGTTTGAAATCACTACAGTTGGTAGGTTTACGTATTTCTTCCAAAATATTTTCAAACCTGCACTCTTTATTCTCTCTTTCTGGAACTATAATGATACAAATGTTAATACTTTTGTTATTGTCCCACAGTTCCCTGAGTCCCCTTTCACCTTTTTTTTCAGTCTGTTTTTTACATTGAGTTAATTCTATTGATCTGGCTAATTTAGGTTCACTGATTCTGTCCTTTGTTATCTCTACTATTGAGCCTATCAATGAGTATTTTTACTTCTGTTACTGTGGTTTTTAGTTATATAATTTCTCTTTGGTTCTCATTCACATTTTCTATCTCTTTGCTGACATGTCCAAGTTTTTCATTTGTCTTGAGAGATTTAGTAATTGTTTGTTGAAGTCAACTAGCCCTGCCTCATATCACCTTGTTCAGTCTCTTTGCTGCTAGATGGGAGTGGAGACTCAGTTCACTGCTGGACTGTTTGACACTACTCTCATGGGCGAACTGGAGCACTGACTATTTCTGCCAGCCAGAGGTTAGAATATCAGTACCCTCTTCAGCCCTTGTTGAAGCCCCAGAGGCATAGTACGCAGTTGTTCTATTGATGTTTAGTTGGAAAGGAGTGAGGATTGCCAAAAAGTGTTTTCAATTGTTAAATTATTTTTTCCCAGTCATATGTCCACAACAGGCTTTTCTTGGACCTTTTTTTTGGTCTTTGCTCATTGTAAGTTCCATATTGGAGGCTTCTACATCAACCTGTGAGAGATACATGGGAGGAAAAAAGAAAACCCAGAGAATCTAAGGCTGTGTTGTTTCTCAAGTCCTGAAATGCTTAGATTGTCTTCCTTCTTGTTCCCACCTTTCTTTCTATGCTTGTTGTGTTATATTCTGCATTTTTTAATTATAAGAGAGAGGCCTGGGGGTGAGAATGGGGAATGGAGCTACTCTGTGTTGGTCAAAACTGAAAATCCGGGTCATGCATTTTAACCTTACTTCTTATTTTCAGGAATCAGATCAGGACAGCCACCACCTGGTAGGAGCAGCTTAGGGATTTGTGTGATAATCAGGGTGGTGGTCATTCAGAGATGTCTCACACTTCTGCTCACCATTAATTCTTTCACAGTGTTTTCATATCCATAATTTCATTTCATCCTCATAACAACCAAAAGAGAAAAGTACTCTTGTTATTATCTCCATTTTATAGATGGGAAAATTGATGCACCCAGAAATTAATTAATTAGCTCTAGAGAGGCAGAGCTAGCATTTGAGCCCAGGCCTCCAAGCTGTAGTTTAGTGTTCCATTCATAGTACACTTTCAGAATGGCCACCAGCCTGATTTACTTCTCGCCGGCCTCTCTTTCAACAGTGGGCACCAGAGTTTTCCAACCTGCATTCTGCCTCTAGGTTCCACACTTTCTTGCTTTATATCTGGTCTATGTAGCAGCAGTCCAGTCCATTCGTCAGTGGTGATTTTCTAATGCCCAGAGCTGTGATTACACAGTGAATAGGTCCCAAAGGACCCCTTGGGCCTCAGTCATCTCAGTCAATTCAAACCAGCAGAGAGGGGCTGGGAAGGGGGTGATGGTTTGTGTTCCGTAGATATTGCAGCTGTGAGGATTTAGCAGCAATGTTAACCAGGGCCAGGACCTATGTAGCTGCACAGTATTTTGTGCTTAGAGGGGCCCCTGCCTGGTTTAATGTCCTGCAGTGGTTGTCTTGAATTTCCCAATGCATTTTGAACAAGAAGTCCCACATTTTCTTTATGCACTGGGCCCAGCAAATTGTGTAGCTTATTCTGGCTGGGGCCCATCATTGCCAGACCTCTGAGAGCAGAGTTCATTCTCCCAGCAAAGAGCAGAGGAACCTGCAAAGTTATGGTCTTCAATGAAGGGCTGCCAAGCATGAAATCTGCTCCTTCGAATTTCACACCACACTTCCATTCCCTTGCACTCAGTCAGACTCAATGACCTGTGTTGTTCCCAGGGGAATAGTCTCCCTGAGCTGGAAGTCCCACTACTTCATCTCCAAGTCTTGACTGGATTGCTCAAACCTACCAGACCACTGTAACTTTCGAAAGAGAATTATGTTGGATCAGAGAGAATATATTCGATTTATATATAAATCTTCCCACTACATATAATCTCTTTCTTATTGTATGTTTTGAGATAATTGTATATTCATAAGCAGTGGTAAGATATAGTACAGGGAGAGCCTGTTTTACCCTATTCTCAGCTTTCCCCAATGATAACATTTTGCAAAATTCCAGTATAATATCACAACTAGGATACTGACATTGATACAATTCACCTTTTATTCAGATTTCCCATTTTTACTGATATTTATCTGTGTGTATGTATTTAATTCTATATAATTTTAACACATTATTTTCCTGTATCCACTACCAGAGTCAAGATACTGAACAGTGCTATCACCTAAGGATCCTTCATAATATCATCCTTTTATAACCACACCCACTTTCCTCCTGTAACACAACCACCCTACCCCAACCCCTGGCAAATGCTAATCTGTTCTCCATTTCTAAAACTAGGACATTTGGGCTGTTTCCAGTTTTTGGCTATTACAAATATAACCTCTATTTTTGAACATGTGTTCTTCTCATGAATTCACAGTCACTTAAATAATGTTGCATTTTTTATTAATAAGGCAGAATTTGTCAAAAAAGTCTTCAAATTCCCTATTAGTCAATGGTTATTTTCAATTTAGAGGCGACATGGTTCAGGGGAAAGCAGGAGGTCTTTGGAGTTGGGAGAATTGTTTTTTTAGAAACAGGGCTTACTATTTCCTTCCTGTGTGGCCTGAGGCTGGTTACTTATACCCGCCCCCACCCAGCAGGTCCCCCCCCACCTCCACTCTTAACCAAGAAAAACAATATCTCTACCACAGAGTTGTTTTTGTGCAGATTAAATGAGATAGCACAGGGAAGCTCTCAGTACTTTGGGGCTTTCCATACCTATTTAGTACCTTCTTTCTTGGTACCAACTGAGGAGGGAGGAGTCTAAGATAGCAAAAAAGTTAGAATTATAGATTTTTTTAAATGCAGTTTTAGTACTCCTAAGTATTTGCAATAAAGGGAAAATTGAACAAGAATGACTACACAACCAGGACTTATAATTAGCTTAATGAGGCTTCTAAAGAGCTCTAGGAGGCAACTGGGAAAACTTCTTTTAACTCAGTCAAACAAGACTTTACCCCATCCTCCACTCCCTTTCCGAACATGGAGGAGGTTTAATTAGTTTAGCAACTCTTTCTTTCAAGATTCGACTATAACAAGCTACAGCCTCCCTTGGTCCAATTAAAAAAAAAATCCCAAATTAGTGGAGGCCAGATGAATGACATTTTATAAGGATTGGAAAAAAGTCTCTTCAGCCCATGTTAGAAATTTTTCATAATTCAGTTTGTTTCTAACCTCCTTCCCATCTTTACTTCATTCTCAGGCTTAATGACAACTCAAGGCTGCCTCGTTCCATTTTGTTCTAATTCTATAAGCTTTCTCAGCTCTCAAAGAGCTGTTTATAGATGTGTAGCTCACAAAGGGATATTATAACTTTCCCCACTTCTCCATTTAAGATGGCTCTACTTTATTTTCTGTGTGTGTGTTATATTCATCTCAAGTTTCTTGCTAAGTTGTTACTGACTTCTATTCCGAATGTCTCTGGAATTCATTGCCAAGAATTTACTGAACACTTACTTGATGCTTGACCCAGAAGCACAGAATGTAGAGCAGCTGCCCTCAAGGAGTTTTCAGTCTACGGAAGTCCAAGCATACTCATGAAACATTGAAGAATGTTGAACTTGAAACGTATGTGATATGATACTGACTCAAAGCAAGATGATTTTCAGAGAGGATGGAGATCAGTGAAAAAGGCAGAAGTCTTCATGGACAACAAAATTTTTTATTCATTGGAGAATAAAAAGTAAGCAAGACCTGGTGGATGGAAGGGTGAGAAAGGACAGTCACAATGATGGGAGGGACATCTTGAATGAAATGTGGGGGTAGGGATAGCTGACACCCATTTAGAATAAGTACTTGATTTTTGGCTTTGTTCTTAGCTGTTGCCTTGCATTATTTGGCTCCATCCCACCTTGCACAATAGTTACTGACCTGTGAGTTCTGGATCACCTCAATTCTTAACTTCTTGCCTTGTCTTTTATCTACGGCTTTGCCCACTCTTACTTGGTACCCAGTGCTTGATTCACTGGGACTGAACTTTCCTCAGCTACAATTTATGCCTAAGACTTGAATGATATCTGTATCCAAAGCATCACCTTCCCCCACCCGGCATCCAACTTTCCTAGCCCTGAGTTCCCATGTTCGTGATAATTTTGTCTAACCCTGAGAACCGGAACACAAAAGTCTGATAGATAGTGCCAAGCAGTGGTAAAGCCAATCCTTTGGTGGAGGAAGGGCTTTGAAGATCAAACAGATTAGTATGGATTTGATATAATCAGAGATCAGCAACCACTGTAACCATTTATTTCAATATTTCAAGACAGAGGTTTCCTCTGACTAATACTGAGAAACTAGAGCCCTTTTGTTGACAAGGCAAATTAGTTGCTTCCCCTGATTAATAAAAAGTTCTGCTGACGGCCCAGAGAAGCATATTTTTGTGTTAACCAGGCCAACGGGGAAGACATCCAATATACCCCCTCCCAAAGTCTTGGTTGAACTCCACCCCACACTGGCCCAGGGTTATTTGGTTTGGAAGCTGACAGTCCATCCTCTTCCGTGGCTTCTGTTCACACTTTTACTGGCCTTGAGGGATTGTAAACTCAAAAGAGGCAAGGACAGGAGCTAGCTGGCCAAAACCAAATGGCACTGCCCTACATTGCTGAGCCATATTACACCAATATATAGCCCTCCACTTCTATCTGGCACACTGGGTTCAACTAGCTTTTTACTCCTAGCAGGGAATTCAATTTTACAATCTAGGAATTGAAAATGCCCAAGATAGGGGAAATTATTGGACTAGGAATAAGGCTGGAGGAAGTAAAAGAGCAGAAACTGAGACTTGGGTGAAGGCTGAAATGGAATTAACCAGAATCTATAGCATCTTGGAAAGAGCGGTCATCAACTTGCACTACAAATCCTGGGCTATTGGATCAAAAGCTTCCTTGCCACTATCCCACAAACTTTTAAAGGAGGTTCGTTTAAGATAAGTAAAATGTATCACTTTATCCAGATAATGAAAATAATAGTACAGACTGAAAACTTCTGCAAAGTAAATGGATGGCTGATCTTTAATTCATTGAGGGCTGTGATCATGTTTTTATTGCTCACCATTATATCCCCAGCAACTAGCTCATTTAATCCTCACGACAACCCTCTAAAGTAGGCCCATTTTTATTCCCATGTTATAGAGCAGGAAATGAAGGATCAGAAGGACTGTGCCTTGCCTTAGGGTATACAACCAGTAAGGAACAGAGCTCGAATGAATAGTTATTAAGGGAGGCAGGAACAAACACCCTGGCTATCTCTGGACCATTTGTGGTTTCTTAATGTTCCTAATGATCAACCAGGTAGACTATAAGGCAGACCAAGTTTGCAATTCTTAAGCTTTGTTATTTCCCGAGCCTGGGATGCCATACTCAGTCTCCTCCCTCACCTTTACCAACATATACACACATTATTCCTTTCTTTCTGTTGGGATTCTACTCATTCTACAAGATCTAAGTTCAAATTTTACGTCCCTTAAGAAGCCTACCTTGACTACTTTTACTAGAAAAGATCTCTCCTATTTTGGAACTCATATAGCTCCCATGGGCCATACCACTTATTTGGTATTTGAAAGCTCCATAGTATTCTGGTTAAGATCCAGACTCCAGAGTCAAACAGGCTGGAATTTAAATCCCAGCTCTGTCAGTTTACTAGGTGTGTGACCGTGGGCAAGTTACTTAACTTCTTCATCAAGGAGCATGATCTTTGAACTGGAAAGAGACTTAAAGTCCAAGATAGATAAGTAGATAATAAGTACTTAGCTGCCTTCGATGGGTTCAAGTTTCCAGACCCAGACAAATTACATCTGAGGCTACTGAAAGAATGTATAGATGTGATCACAAAGCCAAACTTGGTAACCTTTGAGAAATTATGGCAAAAGGAAGACAAGAGATATGCAAAGAAGTAGACAAATATCCCCATTTTTAGTGAAGGTGGGTGGCGGTGTTGTGGAATGCAAAATGTAGATCTTGGAAAATGAAGAGCAATGACCATGGTGTTTATCCTTGGCAAAAGTATAGAATGCACTGTTAAGCAGCTCATTTATGAGGCTTTAGAATGGCAACGGAAATCACTAGGGGTAAGCCTGAGCTCACTACAAGCAAGTCATGCCTAACTAAGCCCATTTCCTTTTTTGAAAGGCTATCTAAAAGGGTAGATGATAGGAATACCATAGCATAATGTATACAGATTTCACTGAGATGGATAAGATGGAAAAATAGCTGGGTGGGTCAGAAGTTATATGGATTGCTTCAAGTTTGAACAACCTTATTAAAAGTGGTTGTTAAAAAAGGGAGGATTTTAAGATTACGCTGCATTATTCTGTCCTGGGTTCTGTTTCATTCAATACTTTTATTAGTCTGACTGATAAAATATGCAGATAAAAAACTTAGTGCTATAAAGCATGCACTCTCAACGGTGGCGATATTGCCTCCAAGAGGACAAAAGTTGGTTCTTAAGGAATGAAAAAAAAGCTTTTTCTTTTTTCTTTTTTACATAGAATCCAGATATACATATGTTATATAAACACACACACACATATAGTATGCCTATAGTATTAACATTTCATAAAGAGAGATTAGGAAAAAATATCTAAAGAGACTCTTTAGGAGTATGATAATGAAAAGAAAGTTTGAGAAACCTTGGTGTAGAGAATATGATATTCTATAGTTGACTTAAGATTCAGAAAGACCATAAGAGAATAGATTGAAATAAACAAGGCAATGGTTTTTGAGGATGAATGCAAAGCTCAGCTTTTAGATGAAATTAAAAGCCAATCATACAAACATAGAATCAGGCACATAGTAATAGTTCATGCAAGAAATAACAGAGGGTTTTAATTAAGCTACAAGCTACACACTGAGCAGGTTTATGCTCAAAAGACAACCAGAGTGGCAAAAGATCTGGAAATCATGTCCTGTGAGGCATGATTGAAAAGAACTGAGGATACTTATCCCAGAGGACAGATGATGTGAGGTGACATGCTAAATATTTTAAAGGGCTGTCATGCTAAAGTGGAATTAGAAATAGTGTGAAGCTAATTTTTACTCTACCTAAGGAAGACACTTTTAACAATTAAGAAATGCCCAAAAGCTTTATAGAGGGGCAAGTTTTTCAGATTGTCATAAGGATATTTCTACACTGATCACGAGGGTAGATATGGCCTCCCAGTTTTATTCTAATTCTCAGATTCTGTGTTTTCCTACTAGTGTGAAAATTAACAAGTGGAAAATATGACTGAAGAAGATGAGCCCAGACAGAATATCCTCCCTTGGTTTCAAAGTCAAAATCCCACAACATGGTGGACACTTGAGAAATCTCTCACTCTCAAGCCAAATAGGATGCCAGTATTTAGAGCCCCAATTCTCCTAAGCTCTGGTGTTTTGTATTCTATCCTACCTCTAGTTCAATTTCCATCTGGTCATAGAAGGTACAGAGGGAGAATGTAGGAAAATGTCAAGGAGGAGGTCTCAGAGTTATAGAAATGTTCTAATCTGTTTCATGAAAATATTGGTATGGGCTCAGTGAATGGGGAGAGAATGCTTCCTTGTTCACTTTCATCTCTTCAGTCTCCAACTAGCCAGAAGGAAGGCTGGTGCAAGGATGGAGCAGAGGGTAATAATTTCAGATTAAGGGTTAATTTTACACTGGTCAGGAAAGCTGGGGAATGGGATGAGGGAAGCCTTCATAGTTTGCAAAAATGAAACAAACAAAACAACTTGAGAATCATGTCCCTGGAATTGTATCCCAATGAATGACTCAGGACGAAGGGAGCAAGACCTTGACTGGGATGCGGCATAGTGTTTACAGGGGTCTGAGCACCCCTCTTGGTTGACCCGTCAGAGCAAACACAGTTATTTGTTCTGCTTTTCACCTAACACGGCTTGGCAGAATCTCCATGGTTCTATTGTGAAAAATTAGGTTTCTTATAGCTGCCCTGGAATCAAACTCCATTCGCTTTCCTCTTAATGCCCCTTTCTCTTTGCCCTTGGTCAAATGTCACCTTTGTTTCACAAAGTGACCTTTTTTCACTGCACCTCATTAGCTGCTTTTTCACTCCCACTTGCTTGCTGAAGTGTTCATTACTATCATAGACCCGCCTCCCACGGCCATGTCTGTAGCCTAGCTCACGAGAACTTTGCCAACACTTCAACATTTTTCTCTGCATGTCCTCTCTCCAGTAATGTTCGTGTCTGTGGTATGAACTCTAAGACAGAAAAAGTCAGAAATCTATCAGACCCCCTCCCTGAAAGTCCTATTTCTCCTGGGAACTGAAAGATCTTCCAAACGAGGCTTCCCGGGTTTTCTGATTTGCTGGTGGGTGGGTCTGGAGTGGGCATCCTGTCAGCACATCTGGCAGGGGCGCCTTCCAGATTTTCCTCATGACTCAGGATCAGTGGCTGACTGCTGGGCGGGGCAAAGCCTCCTGAAGTTGCTGGCAGGCATCTCCCCCTGTGAACAGAGCTTGGTACAGCCCAAATAGTTTTCAGGTTAAGAAAGCCAGAATCTTTGTTCAGCCTCACTGACTGAACAGACTTAGTAGCGTTACCTGGCTAAGAGCAGTGGCTGCGACCGCGGCGGCGGCGGTGGCAGAGGCGACGGCGGCGGCGGCGGCGGCGGCAGCGGCGGCAGCGGCAGCGGCAGCGACAGCGACAGCAGCAGCAGTAGCAGGAGCAGGGCTCTGGGATAACTCAGGTGAGTAGAGAGGGGATTCACAAACCTACTCTGGAGTTTTATTTACTGGATAACTTAGCGTCTAATAGAGGTGAAGAAACTTCAACTTTCTTGTTCATCAAGCTCCACAGCGATCATTTTATGGTTTGTCTGGATCAAATGTGTGTGCATTTCTAGCAGTTTGGAAACTTCTATTGGAATTTGTGGCTGGTTATTGGGAGGGAGGGGTGATTGTGATTGTCTAGAAATGAGATTTTTCTTGGGATATCTGGCCAATTGTGTGTGTGTGTGTGTGTGTGTGTGTGTGTGTGTGTGTGTGTTTGACTTCTGCTACTCAAAACACCTGGCAAGCAAGGACAAACTTGGGGGAATGTTGTGAGGGGGAGAAGTGTAGCTGCTGTCAGGGCTTCCTTCTAGCTTCTGCTGATCCACAGTTATGGACAAATTATTGAAATGCAGGCAAAGTCTTGGAACCACACTGTGTGCAACAGGCCTGTGAGCCCTGGCAGTGGGGTGTGCAAGCTGTGCACTGTTGCACAGAAGGGAGTGGCAGTCAAGGCTGTCTTAACTCCCTGTCTGCACAGCCAGGGGCCCTCATGTCCCCGTGACAGGTTGATTGGCTATTCCATTTTCAGTCCCTGGCCTGGTTGTCCTCTTCTCTGATTCTAGCTTTGGTTTAAACTTTGATTTGCAACTGGGGCTCCATCTCCCAACCCCACACCAACCATAGCGTTCTAGGGGCTTCACTGCTGGGAGACAGGAAAAAGGAGTGGTGCATTGCAATTAAAACAATTGGTTTTGGAGATTTGGATCTCTAAGTTTGGTGAAGAGCACATACGAAAATTCAACAGATTTTGCTGTCCTGACAGTCACTTCTGGCTTCAAGATAAAACATCCTGGTTTGTATTAATGTTTTACTGAAATTCAGCTAATGCCACATTTGCTAATCGTTGTTGTGAAATTAAGGACACTCTATAGTCTGAAGGAATAAACAAAAAAAAATTCTATGCGAGCTACAAATCAACTCTTTCATTTCTTCTGGAAGTTTGTTGGGGGAGGGTGTGCGTTCCTGTGCACACGTGTGCCCCAGTGTCTGTGAATACTTTGAACTGGAATCATTTTAAAAAATTTTTAAAGAGTCCCTAGCAGTCTGGGGAAAAGTCTAAACACTTAATGTGGTCAGGAATAGGTTAAGAAGTAGGCTTTCCATATCCTTGGGAGTTTTCAGTTTCTAAATTAAAAGCAGAAAAAGCCCCTTTGTGACCCCAAAACAGTGTTTCTTTGATTAGCCTTGATTTGAAATAATTTCACCTTCTGACAGTTTGCAATACAAAAACAAAACTCCTAAGTGCATTCCTGCAAGAAGAGGACAATGAGAATTTTAAAAAGCAATGCCTTTGCTTGAGGCTTTATGTTTTCATGTTTGCATCTCCTCATCTCTTAAAAAAATTGTGGTGACAAAAGTCAGGAGGTTCCAGTTTTAGTGTTGTCTCTGTCATTAACTATGTAAGTTAGTGGGCAAGTCACTTTACTCTACAGTAAAAGAAAGAAGTTGTACTAAGTGATTTTCAAGAGTTCTTTCAGCATAACATTCTATAAAAATCAGAATTCGATTTTTGAAAAACTGTAAAAGTAGATGTCTAGGGTGGGCTCATTCAGCCAAGAGAGCAAGTCAGCCAAAAAGAAGAGGTGGAATATGGAGTAGAGAATGGCTAAAGGGCCATTTTATATTAGTCTTTTGAATGTTGGTACATGTCTTATTTAAAGCATATAATCACATCGCCTCAGTTTCCACTGACAGAAAAGAGATTTGCTAAAAAAGCACTTCCTAATAATACTGCCCTACTTTTAGCCTTATCTTTAACAACTAAAATGTATGTCACATACTCAATTTCATTAGATCCTCCCAATAACATGCTGAGGTAGACAGGGCAGCCATCATATTCCCATTATAGTTATGGGGAAACTGAGGGACAGAGATGTTATATGCACTTAATGGTGGCATCTGGGATTTGTTCCTAGATCTTCTGGCCACCTGTGCTCTTTTTATAATTTTGAATTGCTTTTTATTTTTTGTAGGATTCTTCAACAATGAAATTACAGACAATTATGTATTCTTTTTTTCTTTGAATTTATTTGAACAGAGTATTCTCTCTGGGAGGAGTAGGTGTGTCATATGTAAGTCTGTGGGCTGAATCAGAGGACCTTTATGATCCCTTTCAGACCCCAGAATATTTGGCCAATGCTTTGAATCTGAACAACCATACGTAAGTTTCCTGGTAAATGTGTACCATGGATATAAGCTGTGGCTCTGTGTGGATATGGAAAGCATGAGTCTCTGCGTGTCATGCGGATGCTGAATGTTTATTATTTCTTCCTATTCAAGCCCTCCTTTTCTCACCTTAGGTGTGAGGATAAAAGGTGCTGATTGTGGTTTTCATGCCAGGGCAGAGTTGCGTTTTCTGTGTTCAATTTATCTACAAACTTTTAGTTGCTTTTACCTCAATTTTTGCCCCAAGTACAGAACAAGGGGGAAACTGGGGAAAATGAGAAACTAGTCAGAAACAACATCCCCGGAGTCATGCTCTCTCCCCTTTAAGTACCTCACTTTTTCTCTCACTCACCTATATACAAATTCGTTTGTGAACCACAGACTGGATTTTCTTTATCAGATTTTTTTGTAAAACAAAATCTGCTTTTACTCTAAGGCTGGCCCACAGGTAAAGTAGCAAGAGATTTTGCTGTAAGTGTTTGCTTAGCTCCCGCGACCTTTCTGGTCCAGTGAGTAGCAAAAGCTCCCTTTCCTAACTGCAGTCTTGTATTCTATGTGGCAGGCTCCCTCAATTTCCCCTGGTAACTTTCATCTTTCCACACTCACACTCTGGGCCTGCCCCTATCCTTGTCTTCCTCATATTCTTCGTCTAGATGATGGGTCTGAATTCAAATATTACTGCCTAAGATCATTACCTCAGTGCTAAATCCCATGCTCTGCCTCCCCCAACCACTCATCCCACTAGCCCTCAGGCCACAAGGTCCCTTTTCTTAAATGTCTGCATTCCCTTGTTAGCAAGAGACTTTCCTTGGTTTATACTCAAATCCCCAGGCTTATACGCAAAACCCTAACTTTTGTCTACCGAATTTCCTATTATGTGGTCTTTAACTTAAGGGCTCTCCCCTCCCCATCGCTATCTGGTGCAGTAGAACAGAAAGAAGGGAACATTCCCTTCTCCACACTCCTTCATTCCCAAAGTGCAAAATGTTTTTGACAAACCCAACTTACACACTTCTGGGTTTCCAAAAGTTTTCTGAAGGTTAACTGATGAGCTCTCAGATGCAAAGGATTCGGATTCTCCCATGATCCTCAAACCATGAAAAATAAAGGACATTTTCAATACCTACCATTGCAATAAAGTCTAGGCAAAATGCCTCAAAATTTTATATCGTGTTTGCTTTGGAGGGTTTCCTCACTTGAACTAAAAAATCCTTTCTCTGAGAAAACAGTGACCAAAAGAAGCTGTGTGGTATGATGGAAAGCTGCACACCAAATCTGGCATTACACAAAACCTGAGTTTGAGTCAGCTCTGCCAGTTTCTAGCTGCTACTTCTCTGAGCTGCCATTTCTACAGCTACAAAATGAAGGGCCCAGATAATCTCTACTAAACATGGCCACTATGAGGGGAACCTGAACTAAAAATGTAAAACGCATACTTCAAACAATAAACTGCCATACAAACATTAGTTCTCTACATAAGACATTTATCTGTTCAACAAATATTTTCTGAACAATAGTTGTGAGCCCAGCTCTGTACCAGGCAATAAGAGGGCCTCAATGTATATCTTGCATTTATGGAGCACTTTCTTCTTATTCAAAATTACTATTACACTAACCATCTCATTAGATACAGCCATGGTGTGAGAGGGCAAGGTACATAATCTCACTCTCCTGATGAGAAAATTGAGGCACAGATTGAACAGGGTCACAGAGCAAACTGATTCAACACAGTTATACTGTTAGCTAGTCAGAAATGAGGATAACTTCTATTCTTTGAGTCCCTAGGACTTAGGACTACAATTGTACTCTAGCGAAAGTTAAGGCTCATGGCCTGCTATTCCTCACTTACTATGTGCCCCCAAAATGCAGGTACCCCCATGGCATTCTGTCAAACTTCAACCTATCCATGCCAGCTGTACATTCTGCCTTTAAAAGAGTCTATTGGAATCATACTGGTTTTAAAAACTGAAAACTGATTTTCTTTTCAATTGATGCTGCTTCTGTTTGTAGACAAGCTCTTTATAACCTGGATTCCTTTTGCATGCTTTTGCCTGTCTTGCCATTTAACTGAATATGAATAGTAAGAGAGACTTTTGGGAGAAGAGCAAGAAATAACTATTTAACCAGAATCTTCAGTGACTAGGAGGTTCTGGCAAACTAAATATTTTAATTATCCCAGACTATTCCACATTTATAGTCCTCAGTCTTTGGCAAACCACCAAACTTTCTAGGGAAACCAAGAGGCACAGTAGTTTGAGCACATGCAAAAATTGGGGTTCATTTGTGACAGGCTTCAAAAAGGAGCCAGGACAAACATTCAGGTTGACGTTGATGTTGCATAACCAAAAATTGTTACTGATATCATTTATGCTTTTAAATACTGTGAAATACATTTTAATTTTAATTTTTTTTTTGAGTTGAAGTCTCACTCCATCGTCCAGGCTGGAGTGCAATAATATGCTCATGGCCACTCCTGCTGTGCTCTGGCAATCCTTCTGCCTCACCCTTCCAAGTAGCCAGAACTACAGGCACATGCTACCACGCCCAGCTAATTTTTTTATTTATTGTAGAGACGAGGTCTCACCAAGTTGCCCAGGCTGTTCTTGAACCTGTGAGTTCAGGCAATCCCCTCACCTCAGCCTCCCAAAGTGCTGGGATTACAGGCTTTGAGCCACCATGCCGGGCCCATTTTAATATTTAAAACGAGGGCAGACTTAAATTTGATGATGGAAAGCATTTCAGTGTTGTGTAGCGTCCCATAGCCCTCAATTTAAAAAGCAATTGTCAATAAATAAGGCTATGGAAAAACTGCAGTTATTTTCAGTTTCTTATCCCTTGGATTCAGAGAATGGGTAAGTTTGTTGTACATATATTGCAAAAAAAATTAAATTAAAAATTTTTATGGTTTTCAGATGGGGAAACTTCTCTTCACCAGTGAGAGATTTCAATGTGATACGGAAAGGACATGAAATGAACTAGTACAGAGGTCTGACCAATATTTCACTTTTTATAAAATAGCAACTACCTCACAAATATACCACACAGATACTCTTTAAAGTGCTAATGTATCCTCCTTTTTTTGGTGCAAATTTTGTCCATTTTTAAGCAGACTCTCTGAACCTTAGTCAGGTTTTTATTGTTTTGTTTTAACCCTCCTATCATCATAGAATATAAACAATTATTCCTAAAATATATTTTGAAATAGATGACAATATGTAAATTTCACAATCCCATTCTTATTTACTATTGAATGCCAGGAGAGGATCATTCAAATTATTACAACTCTATCTTTGTGAATCAAGCAAGGGCATTGAAAACCCTATTATCACCCCAAAGCTATTTAAAATCAAATCTACCTTTTAAATTATCTTCATAAAAAATGGTTTGTTGCTGGGCTTGGCTCAGCCTGTAATCCCGCACCTTTGGGAGGCTGAGGTGAGTGGATTGCCTGAGCCCGCGGGTTCGAGACCCGCCTGGGCAGTGAGACCTCATCTCTACAATAAATCAAAAAATCAGCCGGGCGTGGTAGCGCATGCCTGTAGTTCTGGCTACTCGGAAGGCTGAGGCGGAAGGATCGCCGGAGCCGAGCCGGCCGAGGCTGCGGTGGCCGGGAGCAGCCACTGCACTCCAGTCTGGGCGACAGAGTGAGACTCCAACTCAAAAAAAAAAAACAAAAGAAAACGGTTGGTTAAGGGTATTTGAGTGTGGGACACTCTGATAGACATTGCTGAAGAGCAGCTATATTAATTCTCTGTTTAACCAGAGTGAGTTTTAGTTTTCTTCTTAAAGAAAAGAAAGCAACGGTGTATTGCCATGGGATAAGAATCTATAACCCACCAAATTAGTGTAATTGAATTTCACAGTCTGCCTTTTATCACGGGCAAATGACTGTACATTAGACTTTGAAGAAGAAAGACCATGCAATCTTTCTATCTTTCCTTGTCTTTGGAGGCCATCTGCTGTGCTCTATTTCTTGCAGTAACCTTCCTGGCCAGCATTAAACATGCAAAGCTCTTTAAATGATGAAAGGGAATGAATTGTGTAAAAGGACTTGTTAGAATGGAAAGGAGGTGCTTCTTCCCTTGTGTACAAAGTATGTGGCTCTCCAGGGCTCCGACTTATTCTGAATATAATATAGTGACTTTTCCCCTTATCTTCAAATTTAGAATTGTGCTTTGCCTTAAACTACTCCTTGTCAGTATAAGTGGAAGATTGTCCTTTAAGTGGCTTACACTTAACTAGCAATCTTCACAATTTTATATATATGTGTGTGTGTGTGTATATATATATATATATATATATATATATACACACACACACCAATGGAATTGTTAAGGTCCATATTGTCCTGTTTGGCAGATAACGAAACTGAGGCCTCAAAATGGTTAGGTGCCTTTGCCCAAGGCTCTATACTACATAGGTGAAGAGCCTAAACCCTTCTTTCCTTGAAAATGGTGACTTTTCCTTTAAAGTCAAACTTGAAGTGTCTAGCTCTGGGAAGAAGTCACTGGGATGTTTATTTAATATCAGGTAGTCCTTTAAAGATCTGAGAACCTCTTCCTTCAGAGACAACAATTTTCCTCATTCTAGGCATAGTTCAACACTATGGGTCCTCCTCTGAAGCTCTTCAAAAACCAGAAGTATCAGGAACTGAAGCAGGAGTGCATCAAAGACAGTAGACTTTTCTGTGATCCAACCTTTCTACCTGAGAATGATTCTCTTTTCTACAACCGACTGCTTCCAGGAAAGGTGGTATGGAAACGTCCCCAGGTAACTTTCTAATTTCCCCTTTTATATCCTTCTTGACCTTCTTCATCATAACTGTATTTGGTCCACTGTTTAACTTACATGGCCTACTATGTGGACCAATTTAGGAGTCAACTAGTTTTCTTTCTTTTTTTTCTTCCTTCCTTCCTTTTTTCCTTCCTTCCTTCTTTCCTTCCTTCCTTCCTTCCTTCCTCTCCAGCTTTATTGAGATATAATTCACAAATAAAAATTATATATATTTATGGTGTACAACATGATGTTTTGATATACATATACATTGTAAAATGATTACCACAATCCAGCTAATTAACATATTCATTACCTTACATATAGACAACTTTATTTTTTATTTTTTTGAGTTGGAGTCCCACTCCATCGCCCAGGCTGTAGTGCAGCGGCATGCTCATGGCCACCCCAGAGTCAACCTGCTGGGCTCAAGTGATCCTTCCGCTTCAGCCTTCCAAGTAACTGGAACTACAGGCATGCACTATAGTGCCCGGCTAGATTTTTTATTTATTGGAGAGATGAGGTCTTGCCAAGTTGCCCAGGCTGTTCTTGAACCCGTGGGCTCAGGCAATATCCTCACCTTGGCCTCCCAAAGTCTGGGATTACAGACTTGAGCCACTATGTCCGACCTTATAGACAACTTTCAAATTGAAAGCTTCATGGTTCTGCACTCCTGGCTCTAGCTTGAGGAGTCTCGAATTTTAGTCAAATTTCATCAAGTTTAGTACTTTTAAAAGAACAACAAAAAGGAGATATGCCATGCTTGTTTTCGTTTGGAAGTTGATTTGAATAAATACTCAAAAAGCAACTACACTCTTGCCTTCTTACTGACTTATATGTTATTGCAACTTAATGATAACTACAGACCAGTGAGGAAAAAACCTCTTTATATAATGTGGTGAATTCTACAGGGAGAAGATGGATTTTGCAGTGGGGGAAGGCTTCTTTGCTGCTCCTTGAATATCATCACTTGTATCATCCCAAAATTGGCCACGTAGAATCCAAGTAGAATTGCAACTCTTTCATCACCTGTTAGTAGTAACTATTAATGGTTGTTATAGTTCTCTGTGGAACACCTGTATGTGGTGTCTCGAAAGCAAGTCTCTCAACCCCTTCACAAGCCCTGCATGAGCAGGAGCTCACTGTATAAAATGAAGGGATGATAGAGTCTAGAGAATAAATAGAAACCTTTCTATATCTAAAGGGTGTAACTGAATGGAAGGATACTATACCTAGGTTTTTTCCCAATGCGGATGATCAGTTATATAGGCTACAGAGGGCTGTCTTGAAATGAAAGTTCTTGGTCTTTCATGATATCCTGAAGACATTCTGATCCTATTTAAGGTACTTTTCTGTGTACTCTTATGGACCACTCAGCAACAACCTCAGTGTTTGCCTTCTTTGGTGAACAAACTTTTTAGTTACAATTTCCACGGCTTAAACTCCAAAATGAAGCCCCAACAAGTGCTACTTCAGTTTATGCAGGTTGCCACTATGTGGTACTAAGATACATTGGTTACATCAAGATTTGTTTTCTATGCAACTGAAAGGACATATCTTAGTTTTCACCTATAAAGAATGATAGCCATTGAAAATATGCAACTGGGAGAAGTTCTTTCTGTCTGAAGGAAGATTGCATGTCTCCTGCCTTTCTGTGCCTGTAGTCATTAACATACCTGCAGATCACTTTGCTGACTTACAATAAGAATCTGGGAAATGAGCAGAATTCACTAGCCACTAATTGGGATTGCAGTCAGGTAAGGCTTTTTTTTTCCTTCAAAAATACGTGAAGAAAATAGAGATATTGTTACTAAAACACCGGAGTCTTGGGCTAGGTCCCATTGCTCACTGTGCCAAAAGCCAATCCCCAGACAACAAGTATTTCCAGGGAAGAAGGGCTTTTATTTGGATGACGTCAACAAGAATGGGAGATCTATCTTAAATCCATCTTCCTAACCAACTAAAATTGGGGATTTATATAGAGGGGAAGAAATGTAGCTACATGCAGGAAAACAGGAATTAGGGAAAGGTAAGGAAACAGTCACAATGAATGAGAGGTCTGGCATCTCATTGCCTGAATGCAGTGATCTGGTGAGATTCAATCCCTTGCCTGAGGGTTGGTTTCTTGAGGAAGTAACTCAGATAAGATAAATGTAATTTTCCAGCTTTACTACTGGGAATGTCAATTTCTGTGTTTACTCAAAAACTGTAAACATCAGTTCTATTGGCTGGTTTCCGTCCCTCCTTCCTATTTATCAATTCCTCAATTATGGGGAATCTGGTTGTCAATCCTCTGGCTGTTTCATGCTGAGGAGGGCTATTGTGAGATACCAAGTAGGAGTTAAAACATTACCCCTTTAATTGGAAGTACTCACTAGCACTTGGTTAGCATCTGGTTTCTTGGAGCACTATGATCTGGGTACTTTTATTTTGGTTTTAGAACAACATTTTAAGTCACTTTACCTAAGATAATAACATAGATAGCCCAAATCTTTAAAAAAATACCAAGGAATATGGAGCATATCCACTGGAGAATCCAAGAGAACAATCCTGAAAAGCACATATTCCCTTTATTATTTCTTGTTTAGGGTCTAAGACTGGGGTTTGACTATTAACTTAAGGCTATCTGAGGATTCACAAGATTATGACTGTTTCTCCTGTAGGGATTCCAGAGGGACTGGCTTTACTTAAGTATGGTGTGCAGCTGGTCCAAGTCTTCTGCAAGACTTGATACTCTGGTTTCAAAGAGTGGAGAGGCATGTCCATAAGAAACTGTAGTTGGTTGGAAGGAAACTCAGAGAGACTAGTTAATATATTTCCTAATTGTTTTATATTATCTAGCTTCTGTTTCAGGGGAGGAAAAATCCTCAAGTGTCAGAGAGTCTGGAGAAATGGTCTCCTGTACAACATTTCAAAGGGGCTAAGAGCCAACCCACTTCTGGGGGCTACTTGTATCCTCAGCAGGGGAAGGGGAAAGACCTTTTTCCAGGTAAGATTTGTCTCTTGGAAAATTTTAGAAAGAGACTTCTTCATTGTAACCAAAAACCAAAAACCAGAAAGTAAGGTTTATATTCCTGTCATCAAAAAGCAAGTTCCCTATGGCTTGTATATGAAACATATCAGCTACTTCATCTGGGGTTCTCCACTTGGCATTTACAGGTGGGTGGTTCCCATTCTCAGGGTAAACAGATCTTACAGTGGCTTTTATCTAGTCCACTATGCGGGCCATTATCTCAGAAGTAACTTCCTGTGTCACTAGATTGTATATACCCATCTGTGATGGTTCAGTAGTAAGTTGTGGGTCCTGCATCAACTAAAACATGATCTTCCACTCTGCAGCCTTTTAAACCAGTGACATTTCTGTCAAAATACTTACTTTAAAATCCATTTTAGCAAAGATTCCTCAGGAAACTGATAATACCAATCTGCAAAATGGAACAATTCCTTCATATTGTATCCTCTGGTTTCAGCAGTTACTTGTTTTTGTTTTTTCTCCACATTGACTACCTTCTTGGAAACCACAGGTTTCAGAGGTAATTTATGGTGACCTGACATAATTTTCCCTTTTGTATATAACTCAGGCTAGTGATCTGAGCTCAGATAGACCCACATCTGAGTTTGGTCCAGCCTCAAGGCCTAAACCAGCAATCTCTTACTTTCAATTTCTCTGTTATAGATAACAATAACCAAGGGATTGAATATTTCACTTTTTCCTTCTTAGTTTCCATTTCCTTATACATCCAGTGCACCAACTCCCCAAGAGTTTAATCTATCTCTTAGTTCCACTTCTAAGTTTTACATTGAATAACTGAATACAGCATTGCTGTAGCTCCATACCATTGGAGAAAATGAGGCCACCCAGGAATCAAAGGCTAATCTAATAACACATTTACTATAGTTCTTTTGTGAAACATAGTTTTTCTTCCTTCAGTACCTGATTTCTACTAAAGACAAATCATTGTGGAAACAATTTATTGCAAAACAAGTTTGGGTCTTATTATTTTGACTTGATCATTTGCATAAAGTGCAGCAAGAATTATAATCCATATAGGCTCTTTTAAACTGACTTTTCTGGAACTTTTTCACAAAGAATCTCAGATTTGCCCCCTTGAGCCTAGCCAAAGAATTATCTATGCCTGAAGATATTTGTATGAATTGCATGAATTCCTCTCTTCTCAAGGTCCTAAAGTAACTTGAGGTGCCTGTGCCTGTTTGAAAGTGGCATTCTTACTTACTACAGGTCAGGAACCTTGTAAAGGAACTAGGTAGACAAGGTACAAGGCCAGTTTTTTCAAAGGGTGTTTATTGGCTCTATAAAGTCAATCTCAATTCCTCAAAGCAGTCTGTTTGTATCTGAAAATATGATATTCCAGTCAGAGTCTTGGTAAAATAATCACTGCTCCCAATTGTGTCCTGTTACAAAAGAACACGGATTTTTACTGAACTTAGGTATACAACCATATTACCATAAATTAAAAATATACTTACAAATAGCTTCCAAATTCTGTTCAAATCAGATAGCGAGAAAGAAATATGCTTTAAATATTGTTTGCAAGAGTATACTCAGTTGTTGAGGGCTACAAATAGCTTAAAAGAAAAAAGTTTTCTCTACCCTGAATAACAACACAAAAAGAATCAGCATTGTTTCAAACAAAAAGTCATAAAAAATTATTCCATCCTCTATTAGTTCAGTTGATGCAATTAACTCGTGTTCTGCTTGATATTGGGTCAGCAATCCTCATAAACCCATC
The DNA here is from genome assembly GCA_027257055.1 of Cephalopachus bancanus. Classification (NCBI taxonomy): domain Eukaryota; kingdom Metazoa; phylum Chordata; class Mammalia; order Primates; family Tarsiidae; genus Cephalopachus; species Cephalopachus bancanus. The sequence goes on along the minus strand of JAPVLO010000723.1, from coordinate 273,966 downwards.
AGCTTTTCATTGAGAAGCCTGGAAATTTTCTCTCTTGTCCAGTGGCACAATCTCCAAAGTTATAAAAATACCTGAATTCAAAGGTTTATTTTTAGTGAACGCTCTTAAAGAAGCAAGTCTTGGACTGTAGCTGATTATAAACAACCTTTTGAAAAGAGTCAAAGTAAAACAATTATTGTGAATGACAAAAGTCTTAAGAGAGCCATGGTTAAAGACACAATTAACAAAGAAATTTGATTATTTCTGTGGCATACAACAATTTAACATAATAATTATAATTATTATAGATAACATTTACTAAGACATATTCAAATTTTAGGAATCTTGTATAATTTTGGAACATATATTAATAGCAAAGTTATACAAATTTAACCCAAAGAAAGACACAATCTCATATTTGACAATGCTTCCTGAATAATTTTAACATACCAAATAAGCCTAATATGTCTCTCTTGGACTTCAGGGGACCTGATATCTAAAAAAGTTAGTTTGCAGTAAAAAATATTGAATTTAGAACTTGAAATTTTGACTTTTGGAAATATGTCAAATATCAAATATTTAAAACACTTGATATCATAAAATAGGATCACAGATCACCATAAACAGTCATTTGTTTACCCCAAGTTATAAATCAAAGATTTCAAAAGAAACCTTTACTTTTTGATAGAGAGGAAACTCAATTTTTCAAACAATAATATCTAATAAAGACAGCATGAGGCCAATTAAGTCTCTCTTTCTCTCCACCCCAGTTTATTTTATTCTGCAATTTACACAGAGTAAACAAAATTTATTGTTTTATTATATCCTATTAATATTGCACAACAATTTCGTTCAAAGGAGAAAACCAAATTTTATCTTTGTATTGCGTATTATTAATGTTAAAGCCAATTTAATAAAACTTTTTAAACAAATGTATCTACTTTTAATCAGTTTGACCATAAGGTAAGAGTTCCATAACCTTTTACAATTTTCTATTAAAGAACAGATCAGTGGTCCAAGAAAACCCTGTTATTCCAACACAGGGGCCCAGATAATGTTCTTGCATCAGTGTGATTTTGATATTAATGTTTAATTTATAGAAAAAAACTCTGAACCTATTTTTATCGCCCAAAATCTGCTCATACAATATCACACAACCACCTCTTCCACAATTGGCCCTGAATCTAGAAGGATTGAATAGCTTTCATTTCTGTCTCAGTGTTTCTTACAAAAGCAGTCCATTTTGGTCGGTGCCTTCTCCTAGGTCAGAAGATGAGGCTTTGACTGGTGTCAACATTCAAGATTTAGCAGGAGTCAGTGTTTTTTTTCAGACCCAAGAGTCAAAGCCCTGTAACTTGACAGCACAGCAATACAGAAAGTTACATAAATTTATAAACCTTAATTCTTTTAAATCTCAGTTTTCTTAAGCAATAAAAATCTCAATCAATAATGATAACATAGATATTAGCTTTATAAAATGTAAAATCTATTTCTTAGGCCAGTTACCAAAAGGTAAAGGAAGACCTTCTGTAGTATGATTGTTTCTCCTTATGGGAAGCCCTTTTAGATAACCTGAAGTCAAACTTGATGAAAAGGGTATTTGAATTGATCAAACACAGAAAGAGTGTGTCCAAGTTATGAGTGAACATTAGGTTAGAGAGGAAACAAACTAGAAAACTAGTACCTTGAGCAGGGAATAGCATGATGGTTTTATAGTTACATGAAACAATTTGGATATAACAAAGAAAGCCAAGAGTACAGAATCAACTTATAATGGAGGAAAACACTGCTTGTCTAGACTTTCAAGATAAGCATCAGGCCACAGGAGTAGTTCAAACTGGAGGAAGAAGTTACAGAAGCTGACCAAAAAGTTGAAAAAGAGAGTTATCATTTCAGACCTTTTCAAAAGATAAAGCTGAAAGCAGCAAAACACAACAAAGTTGAAATGCTGAGATACGAATCTGAGAAGTTTTCAAAAATAAACAGATTATAGAATCAAAATCAAATACTCTTGTAATTTTGTTAAGAGCAAATCAGTATTATAAGCAAATGTTCTAACACAGGGAAAAAATTTTAACTTTTTTCATATCTGTCAGGTTCTTTTCTACTTTGTTTAATATGTGACTTTTCCAACATATAATTTAAATTAAAAAAAGTTTCTCCATATCATAACCATTATTTAACTGGAAATGATCCAGATGTCTACTGAGCACCCAAAATAATTTCAAGATTTTAATTTACGCAGACTGCTCCCTTACAGCATTTATTCCATTTACATTTCATCCTTTTTTTTTTTTTTGAGTTGGAGTTTCACTCTGTCACACACAACCACTCCAGCGTCGACCTGCTGGGCTCTGGCAATCCTTCCACCTCAGCCTTCCAAGTAGCTGGAACTACAGGTGTTCACTACCATGCCAAGCTAATTTTTTAATATTTTTATTGTAGAAATGAGGTCTTGCCAAGTTGCCCAGGCTGTTCTCGAACCTGTGGGCTCAGGAAATCCCCTCACCTTGGCCTCCCAAAGTGCTGGGATTACAGGATTAAGCCACCACGCCTGGCCTCAGCCATTTTTAACAATCAATATAGATTGCTTATGAGACTGAGATTTCAGACAAAGATAGTCATTATTTCCTTGTTAACCATTTTTATGACCTATGCATATTTGATGTTCCCCAAAGTAAGAAACAAAGTTAAATGCATGGGTATTTTGTGCCATTAACTCAGAAGGTTCAGCTGTTTACTTTAAATTAATGACTTTAAATTAGTCTTATTAGCCGGGCTCGATGGCTTAGCCTGTAATCCCATGCCTTTGGGAGGCTGAGGTGAGTGGATTGCCTGAGCCCATGGGTTCGAGACCCGCCTGGGCAGGTGAGACCTCATCTCCACAATAAATCAAAAAATCAGCTGGGCGTGGTAGCGTGCGCCTGTAATTCCGGCTACTCGGAAGGCTGAGGCTGAAGGATCGCCAGAGCCCAGCAGGCGAGGCTGCGGTGGCCGGCAGCAGCCACTGCACTCCAGTCTAGGCGACCGAGTGAGACTCCAACTCAAAAAAAAAAAAAAATTAGTCTTATTTATTTATTTATTTATTTATTTATTTATTTATTTTTGAGTTGGAGTCTCACTCGGTTGCCCAGACTGGAGTGCAGTGGCCGCTTCCGGCTACTGCAGCCTCGACTTGCTGGGCTCCGGCGATCCTTCTGCCTCAGCCTTCCGAGTAGCCGGAATTACAGGCGCACGCTACCACGCCCAGCTGATTTTTTGATTTATTGTGGAGATGAGGTCTCACCTGCCCAGGCAGGTCTCGAACCCATGGGCTCAGGCAATCCACTCACCTCAGCCTCCCAAAGGCACGGGATTACAGGCTAAGCCATCGAGCCCAGCTTAGTCTTATTTATAAAAAAAAATGACACAAGTGTAGATCATTTTGTTTTGGCTGAGTTTATAGTTTTATAACCTTCTGTGCCAAACTCTGACACCTCAAAATATCTAGCAGAGACAAATATAAAACTCAGACAAAAATGTGTGCTCACAATTCCAAAGGCATTTCTATGTTACAAATAATTTTAAAGCCAGATTGTTTATTAAAGATTTACTTAAGTCAAGTGCACTTGAAAAATGCTTGGACTTATTTAATTTATGAGCTGTCTTTTCTTTTTAAGCCAATTGGTACCCTGCAGACACAACATACAGCATAATAAATGTACACACACACACACACACACACACACACACACACACACACACACATACATCTACACATGTGTACCCAAAAGATACTATAAATTTTACCTTTGAAATCTATCCATGAAGCCGGGCTCGGTGGCTCAGCCTGTAATCCTGCGCCTTGGGAGACTGAGGTGAGTGGATTGCCTGAGCCCGCGGGTTCGAGACCCACCTGGTCAACTTGGTGAGACCTCATCTCTACAATAAAAATCAAAAATCAGCCGGGCGTGGTAGAGCGCGCCTGTAGTTCCAGCTACTTGGAAGGCTGAGGCGGAAGGATCCCCGGAGCCCAGTAGGTCGAGGCTGCGGTGGCCGCAGCGGCCACTGCACTCCAGTCTGGGTGACAGAGTGAGACTCCAACTCCAAAAAAAAAAAAAAAAAGAAATCTATCCATGAGATAGTAATACAAATTCAATTCACTGGTTTATGAACATGTTTATATGACTAAACTTTGCCCCAGTAGGTAATCCATTGAAGGCTGTGATTTTTTTTTTTTTTGGAGTTGGAGTCTCACTCTTGTCACCCAGGCTGGAGTGCAGTGGCATGCTCGCGGCCACCGCAGCCTTGACCTGCTGGGCTTAGGCGACCCTTCCACCTCAGCCTTCCAAGTAGCTGGAACTACGAATGCATGCCACCATGCTCAACTCATTTGTGTGAATTTTACTGTAGAGACAAGGTCTCACCAAGTTGCCCAGGCTGATCTTGAATGCCCTGGGCTCAGGCAATCCTCTCACCTCGGCCTCCTGAAGTGCTGGGATTATAGGCTGAGCCACTGTGCCTGGCCAAGGCTGTGATTTTTAAGACCACTTTTATAAAATCTCCAGGTAGACCATAGACAGTGGATCTTATCCCAACACCAGCAGCTTAATAGCAGCTACATAAAAACCTGGATACATGGAACTCCATCTCAATTTCACATTCAACAGCAAAATGGATCCAATTTTAAGATAGCACTGCAGTTCAAAGACCCATGGAGAAGCCAAACCTCCTTAGACTCCAAAGAACACTGGGAGCAAACATCACCACAGAAGACTAACCAGTCCTGACTTTGCTTAACTTTCGAGATCAGATGATATTGGCACATTCAAGGTGGTATGGCCATAGACCTTCCCTTACCTCATCATCCTACAACTACATCCAGACTAACCCTAAAGAGTACACCCAAGGAGACTGCATTCTGGGATTGAACCTTGGCCTCCCATGACCTCATTGACACAAGCACTCACCAAAACACAATCCAGCTGCAGCAGAAACCAATGAGTTCCAAGAGTATCCAAACAGAAACAGCATACTTCCTCTCTCCATTGGTTAGACTTGCTCCACCTGAAAACAGAAACTCCTTTTGAATTCCTCAAATTGAGAGTAGTTCCCACTGTCTTGATCCATAAAGGACCACCCACAAACAATGACTGACTAGCCCTAAGGTCGTCCAAACTGAAACAGTAGGGGTGCTTCCTTTCTCTGTCAGTTGGGCTTGTTCAATGTGCAAATCAAAATTCCTTTGGAATTTCTCAAAGTGAGAGGAACCATTCTCACTGTTTGATGCCCACAAAAGACACCTGTCTAGATGCAGATGTTGACTTTCTTTCTTTCTTTCTTTTTTTTTTTTTTGAGTTGGAGTCTCACTCTGTCGCCCAAACTGGAGTGCAGTGGCCGCTCCCGGCCACCGCAGCCTCAACCTGCTGGGCTTCCACCTCAGCCTTCCGAGTAGCCAGAACTACAGGCGCGCGCTACCACGCCGGGCTAGTTTTTGATTTATTGTAGAGATGAGGTCTCGCTAAGTTGCCCAGGCGGGTCTCGAGCCCACAGGCTCAGGTAATTCACTCATCTCGGCCTCCCAAAGAGATGTTGACTTTCAAAGGTTGTTCTTCTAGGTAACCAGGAATGCATTTGGGGCTGGCAACAGCAGGGCCAAAGAGAAGCCAAACCCCACTTCCAGCCAAAAATAAAAAGGTAGGGCAGCTGCTTAGGAAGTCTTTGAAATTCTTCTGGCCTGTGACCACCATGCCATGAACAATACTTTCATGGTCAGGTAACCAAAGTTTGTTACCAAAACGCCAGTTCAGCATAGGTCCCATTGCTTTCTGCATCAAAATCTAACCACTGAGACAATGAGTGCTGCTAGGAAAAAAGGGCTTTTTTAGGGGTGATGTCAACCAGGAGAATGGAAGATCAGTCTCATATATATTTCCCCAGCTGACTATCACAGAAACAAATAAATGAGTATTACATGTTCTCACTCATAAGTGTACATTCAACAATTATCATAATACTAAGAAAAGGATTGTCAGTAGTGGGAAATTGCTGGGGGTGGGGGATGGAATTGGCAGTAGTGGGATTCTGCCGGCCGTGGGGAGGGGGGCACACCTCATCAACAAGGATACCTGCATAGTGAACATTTGTATACTTACTCCTGAATTGTACCCCACATCTTTAAATAAAAAATAAAATAATAAAATAAAATTGAGGAGTTTATATGGCAGGGAAGGAATGAAGCTACATGAGAGGAAAGAGGAATTAAGAAGGGGTAAAAAAGCAATCACGATGAATGACGGTTTGGTGTCTCATTGTCTGGATGGAGTGATCTGGTGAGTTTCAGTTCCTTGCCTGAGGATTGGTTTCTTAAGGAGGAACTCAGATAAGACAAATGTAGGTTTCAAGCTTTAAGACTAGGTTTGTCAATGTTTATATTTATTTTAAAAATTAAACATTTATTATAACTAATTGAGTTGGTTTCAATATGTTTTCTGGAAGCTACTCTTATGAGTAGATGTTGCTAACGAGGGGTATCACTCTTTTCTAGTTCTTGGATATGAAGAAAAATATATCGATAGGGTAGAAGTAGCTGAAAAGGAAGCAGGAAATTAAGAAAAATACATTGGATGAGTGTCTTTTAAAAATAGGACAGACTTGAATATACTTATAGGCTAAGGAGTAGCTAGTAAAGAAGAAAAGGTTGAAGACACAGGAAAGGAAAGATATGATTAATGGGGATTAAAAGGTCCTGGAGGAGGTGGGAGAAGATCCAGTGGGCAGCAAAATTGCAAATCAACATGAAATCTTTCCCTAAATATGCACCTAGCAGACAATGCTTCCTGTATTGGCCTGTCTTTAGACACATTCTTTCTCTTCTGTCTTTGGGTTAGTCCTTGTCCTTTGCCTTCATCAGTCAAATTCTGTAGATTAAATCCTAGATGAATTAGCAAGAAAGAAAAAAAAAAACCTTAAAACCATGGCAATAGTGCATTTTGCCTCTGAGGCAATCAATACTGCTTCTAGAGTGAGATAATGTCAGAGAGAATGAACAACATGGGAGGGTAGAAAAAAACATTTTCTTCATCATTTATAGTATGCCTACTATGGGCCAAATACTGTGTATAGAGTTTTCTATACATTATTTCATTTCACCCTTATTTACCATGGCTTATCAAGGTAGCTATGTTAAATTACTTTTATACAATTAATTTCTCCTAGTTTAAAAAATAATGGTAAATATTATTCCCATGTTATTGATGGGAAAGTAAGGATTTGCTCAGAGTCAGATTGCTAACAAGCTGGATTTTAATTCAGGATTGAGTCCAAAGCCTTCATGGGTTTTTACTCTACCATGTTGTCATATCAAGGAGATAAAATTGTTTGACTGCTCTTTTTATCAAAATAGTTAGCTTCCCTCATCAGTTCTCACATTCCTCCCCACTGTGTTGATGCTGTAATTCCACTAATTGATCAATACTTTCCTTTTTTAGAGAATTGTGCAAACCTAGTCATATTAAGCCCAAAGGGAGGATCACTGGAGAAACATTTACTAATCACCTACTCTGTGCCAGCCTCTGTGCAAGATACAGACCCAGCCAACAGTGAGGCATTCCCATTCTAGTTGAGGAGATGGACATTGAGCTCACAAAGAGTTAAATAAGAAATTAATGGTGGATATATAAAATGCTATTTTCAGGCATGCAAACAGTAAATCACACAGGATTTTTGAAGACGGGGAGCTCACGATAGATTGGAATGGTTAAAAAAAGTGTGGCCCACCATCTGAGCCTCCTCAAAAATCTGTAGATTCCCTTCCAGTCAGAGTGGAGGCCAAGTCTGTGGTCAAGAACCACGTCAAAGTTCTCTGGCCTACCATCAGGAAAGCTGAGAGACAGCGCTGGGCCTCTCTGAATTGGCTCAGGAAAATCAGATAGATCGTTGGCCTCCTCTGTCTCAATGGCAAGGTTGATATCCTGGTTTGCAGATAAACTTACAGACATCTTGTCCCATGGCATGCTACTAACCTCATACGCAACCAGAGCTATTTTCAAAAGTCTCCAGAATGGAAGCAGCATGATTAACCTGGTATTTGCTGTCTTCTTCCTCTCCTGTGTTGAAAGCTTCTGCTTTCATAAGCCTCAATGCCTATAAACACCACTGATAGTTGAACAAACTGACTCTAGTCAAGCATTTCCACCTCCACAATCCTGGGACAGATTGAGTTCCTCTCCTTCCCATTTGCCACTTTCTTGCTGTGTTTTAAGAAGTCTCTTTAGATAGGCAAGGGGTTATGAGTGTTTTGCAAGTGTTCAATGCCAGATCATTTGCAATACCCTCTAGAAGAAAGTCCTTAACTCCTCCAGTGGTTCAATGGCTCCAGCTATTGTCCTAGCTTTCTGAATACACAGGTATATTGCCTGAGATCATGTGCTCCTGGATTTTCTTGCCTTCCTGGGTCTCATCATATGAAATCTCAATAAATAAGAGCTGAGTTATACTAAATTACAGTGTGATCATAAGACTGCAGGTTGAATTTTTAGGCTGAAATCTGCCTGCCAAATTCCCGCAGAAAATCTTTTCTCCAGCTTCCTTCAGCTACTCTCCCCTTTTACCCGCCTCTAGCTTTTTCCCTTAATGACTCATGTCTACCTACAACAGTGTCTTAGAGTCAAACACATCTAATCCCTGACTAAAATAGAGCAAGGCCTCATGTGAATTGGCACCGCCAGCTGTCAGGGAAGAAAGGGCACCTGTACAAGATCTTCTGTCAGCTCTCCTAGTTGAGTTTTAAGTTCAACTTCTACTACCATTGCCCTTGCCCAGTCTTCCTTTGAGAGAACACATGCCCCCTTGGGGGGGGCATTTTACTACATGGGTTGTAGGGGCAGGTGCTGAGGTTCTGGATTAAAACTACGGTAGTAGGAATGAAAACAAGAGGTTGATGAGGGGAGACATTAAAAACAGAATATACAGACTTGGGTGATAGGTAGCATGTGGGGGAATCAGTAAAAGAAGAAACACTTTTCTCTTTGTGCTAATAAAAATTTCCAATTACATTGTGACACCTCTATACAGTAGTTTTGATCTAGGCTGTATATGAATTTGTTTTTCCCTCAGAGATCATGTCCTCCCACGTGAGTATTTTTAAGTGTTTCCCATTGTTTACACAAATGAAGAGTTAAATAGGCCTATACTCTTTCTCTCCATCTGCTCTATTTATTTTAAATTCTGCATTTAGAAACTTGAACAGCTTTATTGAAGTATAATTTATATGCCATGACATTCACCCATTATAAGTGTACAATGCAATGATTTTTAGTAAATTTAGACTTGTGCAAACATCACCACAACCCAACTGAAGAGTAGGTGCATTACCCCAATAAGATCCCTTGTGCACATTTGCAGTGAGTAATCCCTCCACACCTCTGCCACAGGCAACTACTAATCTACTTTTGGTTTCTATCCAGATTTTCCTGTTCTGTACATTTCACTTATGATGGAATCATAAAAGTAATTGACTTTTTTTGCTTAGCATGTTTTCAAGAGTTATCCATATTGTAGCATGTATCTAGCAGAAGTCTGAAAGTTAAAGTAAGAAAAGAAAAATGTAGTGATTTCATGGCCTACTTTGGAAGTGGAAGTTGGGCTTAGATCCTATTTTCAGGCTCCATTCTGAATTTTTTTTTTTTTTTTGGAGAGGTTAAGAAGAAGGTGAATGTTTTGCTGATGACGAAATCTTGTTGCGGAAATAAAACTCCCCGGTAGATCATCCTTGAAAGGCTGATGCAACATTGGCCCTTGAGCTTAGGTTCACCTATAAATGTTTTATCTTGAAATTGTTCAGTTTTCTAAAAGTAAGATAATGGCCCCTTGGACTAGCTCACAAAGCCCTCAGTTCCTGCATGGCAATTTTGTGCAAATTAGTCCTTGAAGCTTCTGAGACTACTTGGGCCCTGAACTTAGTCATAATACATCTCCTGCAGGGCTGGTGTCACTTGTAGGCATCCACACCTCTACCCCCTCAGTACTTGCTAGATTGCATGAAACACTTTTGAAAGTGTCTCCACTCTTTTGGCTGCTGGTTTGGGCAGCCCTTCATTTTACTGTGTGGTTGCTGAGGATTGCCCTGAACTTCAATATTGTCAGCAAATTTTACCTGAGTAAAACAAAAATGCTAAAGATTTGAATGTGGTAGGTGCAAAGGGGGCCACATAGAGTGACTTGTGCAGAGCCACAGGCCTTGTAATTGTTTGCCTCACTCCCCAGAGGTCTCTGGAAAAGAGGCAGGAGGTAAGGACAATGAGAGGTCCTTTATGGCTCAGCTTAGAGAACACACTTTCTAGAGAAGTTGCTTTGCTTACAGAAGGTTTTGGCTCAAGGGTGGGGTCATGCCGGGACCATTCCAGCATTACGCTTGATGCTCAACTTCCTACTTGTGTGTATTTCCCACAAGACATTATTTTGCTGTGACAAACAGCCCAGTTCAAGGATCGCTGCAACTGTGCCAACACAGCTGGGAGCCATTAGGGGCTCAGCATCTCCCTCCCCCATGCTCCCAAGCCACCCAAATATTGTGAATGTGAGCTGTGACCTCTCCTCCAACCCCACTCTTACCATTCCAGCACAGCTCAGGCTGAAATGTCCCATCTGCACTCTTCATCTCAGCTTTGAGTTACAAAAATATTTCTCAAGTCTTACTTCCTTTACCTCAACAGGAAGATATGCCTTGTGTCCAGAACTAGGGGAAAAGTCAATAAACAGTCATTTCATTGTTTTCTTTTTTCTTTCCTTTTCTTTTCTGAGTTGGAGCCTCACTCCGTTGTCCAGGCTGGAGTGCAGTGGCATGCTCATGGCCACCCCAGCGTCGACCTGCTGGGCTCAGGCAATTTTTCCGCCTCAGCCTTCCAAGTAGCCAGAACTACAGGCGTGTGCTACCATGCCTGGCTAATTTTTTTTATTTATTGTAGCAATGAGGTCTCGCCAAGTTGCCCAGGCTGGTCTCGATGGGCTCAGGGAATTCTCTCACCTTGGCCTCCCAAAGTGCTGGGATTACAGTCCTGAGTCATTTCGTTGTTTTTAAATTTGTGACCAAATGTTCTATTAGGCTGTTAGATTTGCACTGGCTTATTACCCTTTACCCTTTTTAACTCCTTGGCTTCTTTCTAGTCTTTTGATGCCTCACTTCCTTAAAGAGATAGAAGCTATGGCTTAATAAGGATTAGTCTTCCATGTTTCACATCATGGTTCTCACATATGGCAAGAGATACATTCATATTTAGTGGATTCAATTGAAGAGATTAGAGCCTATTAGTGATATTTAGCCTGAAACCAAAAGCTAAGAGACAACTTAAGTAAGTCTTCCACAAGAATGAAGAATTTTTAAGTGAATGTTAAGCAGAAGCATGAAACACTGAGATAGATGACTGAGAGATGTGGTAGCATCTCTGTCCCTGGGGAGCTGCACAATATTACCCTTTATGTGGTGGCCATGGATAAACCTAAAAGTACAGGAATAGACGGCTGAAATCTTAAGGTTTCCTCTCTGTTTGTGGTCCTGAAGAATCAAAAACATTAGGCCTGTGTCTCCTACTAAAATTCCTTCCAGTTTTGATATTCTATGATTGTTAAGTTATCGTATTTCAAATTCACTGTTAAATACCCATTATGCATGAAAAATGGCAAAGTAAAATGGGAGAATGGGCCAGTTTAATACAAGAAAAGGGAAAATGAAGGTTTTTTTCTCATGATTGCACACAGCTATGAATATATATATTATGTATACATACATGTATATAATAGATACACACATATAATTTATAATAACCACATCCAGCTTAGGTCTTCAGGAGAATAATTACCCTCTTCCTCAATTTGAGCTTTGTTCATGTCTTTTTCCTCACCTATGTGACCTTTTATGTCTTCAATAGAAGTTGACATACCACAAACATTGTCTAAGCCTAGATCTCTGCTGTGAAATGAAAGTTTTGTATAACTTCAAGACACTGTAGTGTAACCCCAACCACTAATAACTCTACATAAAAACAGCAAATGATTTGCCTTACCAATTTAAAAGCGCACTTTTTCACGTATCAGTGTCACTTTATTGCTTTTTATAAAACATGTTAGGAAATTATGATATGTGCCACATAGATCCAATAATTCATTTTATGGCTTTACATCCTTGCTCCAAGTAAAATGATAATGCCTGACCTAGAGAAGAAAAATGGTGTTTAGTTTTATCTTAGAAAAGGCAAAGAAACAAGGAGAAGAGAAAGAATATCAGGATCTAACTCACCCAACACACCCACTCTGTGTTTAATAAGTGAAAAAAACAAGCAGCTCACAGCTTAATAAATATTAAAAACTATTTATTAAGACAAAGGTCTTTTCCTAAGACAAAAATGACTGATGAGACACTAGACATGCATTAAAAAAAACTACCAGAAAATCCAAAACTCACAACCCATCTAACCCTCTCCTTTTGGCAGAGGGATGCCCAATTAATCTTTAGTTTGGACTTGTCCCTGCCCAGAATGCCTATTTTTTTTTCTAGAGTTATTTTGGCTTCTAAAAAGTATATGGAATGTTTCATTCTGTAGACCAGACCCTTCATCAAAGAGAATTATGTTGATTATTAAAAAAAAAGAGGCTTGAGGACCAGAAAAATATAGCTGTCTCTAATTCTTTTTAAAAGGATATATATCCAGATATTTTTCTCCATTTGAGACTAGGATTTATTTCTGCTGGGTAAGCATAATGTCAAGGTACTGGCCAACGGCCTCCTCCACGAAGCTTTCTCCATCTACTGGAGACTTCATTGGTATTTCCTGCCTTTGAACTCTGCAAATGCTGATATTTGGAGTCACAGAGTCATGCTTTAAGCTATGTGGTGTCATGTATACTGCTATGCCTTTGTCCATGCAGGCCTCTCTACTTGTTATGCCTCCATACCCCTCCCTTGTCCACCTACCTGACTCTAATCAATTCAAGCTTTACCACCATTGTGAAACTTTTTCTGACTATGCCCTGGGAAAGTATGGAGATCCTTTAGATACTGATTATCCTTTGAAAGTGGTTCTACCATGCCCTCATCACATTGTTTTGTGATTGTATTATTTGGGTGTCATTTTCCTACTCCTAGTGAAAAAGGCACAGCTAATGATTTGTTGGGGGGAAGGCATATGTAAATCCCAAACAATTACTGCCTCTTCTTCCCACCCAGATCGCCTCAGAACATTCACTGGAAAGAGTGTCCATTGAAGTGTTCCTGTGAGTGGTCTATTACCACCTGCTATTAATGCTGCTGCCATCTATATTTATCCAAAGATGTAGAAAAATCTGGTTGCTATGGAGACCACTGTTGCCTTTGCTTTATGTTAGAAAGGGGCTTCCTATGAGTTCTTCTAGCTTGTTTTCCTAGAGAGGGAGATGCATTAATGTGTACCTCCAACAGACCTTGTCTTTTAAATGCAAGCCCCCTTCCAAGCACAGGTGCTTCAGAAAATCTCATCCTGAAAAATAGAACCAGAATGTAATGTGTTAATCCCTAGTTCTCCTTTTTCAAAGTTCACTGCTGTGCTGAAAACCCTTCCAAACCCCAGTGATAGCTATGTCTAAGGGTCATTTACTAGCACATGGCATCCTATCTCATCACATCCTTTCCTTTAATTTCTCCTGCCACTTTCCTGCATATGGGTAGATTGTCTACTGCTTTGTGGTTTTCCTCACAATCCTCTCAACATTCCCTTTATCCCATCTATGGAAATCCCAGTCATCTATGAAGACTGTCCTGCCTAATCCAGCTCACAGTGACTCTTGGGAAATCTTCCCAGGCTCTTTTATAATTCATTGTTGTTACCTTTATTTTTTTATAGGAACATGGCACAAATTTGCATGTCATCCTTGAGCAGGGGCCATGCTAATCTTCTCTGTATCGTTCCAATTTTAGTATATGAGCTGCTGAAATGAGCATGATATAACCAATTCTTGAATCCACAGGATATCTGTGATGACCCTCGTCTGATCGTGGGCAACATCAGCAACCACCAGCTAATTCAGGGGAGACTGGGCCACAAGCCGATGGTCTCTGCATTTTCCTGTTTGGCTGTTCAGGAGTCTCATTGGACAAAGGTATTTCTCCCTCCTGTGGGACCTCATTCAGCTTCTGCCTTCTTGTCTTTAATAACTTTAGGAGAAATCAGCTCATAACTTTGCAAGATTGTTACATTTTCTGAAGGCAGAGGTATTAACTAGGTGACTTCTTTCTAGTGCATTATAAGAGTTTTCACAGACACAGAAAAGTTGAAAGAATTTTTTCAGTTATCACTCACGTACTCATATCGATTCTATCATTAATATATTAGTTTATCTTTTATCGTCATTTTCAGTGTCTCTGCATACTTGTATCCTCTATACCTACTAGGATATAAAGCCAGTAGGGGCCTGGAGCTTACTAACATAAATGGGTAACAGAAAAGGTGAGAAAGATGGAAATAGATCCTTGAAAATGTTCTCATAAATTATTAAAAGTACAAAAATTCCTTTAGTATTCAGGCAGAGTTCAAGGTAATGAAATGTTAACTTGATTTGGGACAAAGATCATTTTCCTCCAAAAAATAGTTATAGCTTGTTAACCTATAATTGTTATATTAAAAAATTCTTAAATGTGATTTTATTCATAATGTGAATAAAATCTATACTCTATAGAATCTACACGAAATCTCTAGAATGGACATTTGAAAACAAACTGAAGTGGGCCTTGTATTTGTGTTGATTTTGCTTTGTTTATGTGTTTAAGAATGCAGTCATGAATATTTTTGTGTAGTCCATTTCTCAACATCTAGTTTATAGATTATCTGTGGGAAATAATTAATGCCTGACTGGCTGCCCCCACTACCCTGTGTACTCCTATGTGCATTTAGGGCAGGAACGTTGATATCATCCTCAGCAAAAGTGAATTGGGATATAAATTGTGGGCAAAATGCCATATCCAGGACTCTCTAATCTAGACCCAAACCAGGTGCATTTGGTGTTCTTTCTATTGTCATATGGACTTGCCAAGAGCTAGTTCTAATTACAATATCTAGATGTGGTCTGGTGAATAAACCTTAATTGAATGTTCTTACCTTTCCAGACAATTCCAAATCATAAGGAACAGGAATGGGACCCTCGGAAACCAGATAAATATGCTGGGATATTTAGATTCCGTTTCTGGCATTTTGGAGAATGGACTGAAGTGGTGATTGATGACTTGCTGCCCACCATCAATGGAGATCTTGTCTTCTCCTTCTCCACTTCCATGAATGAGTTTTGGAATGCTCTGCTGGAAAAAGCTTATGCAAAGTAAGGAGGGGGTTGACTAGTTCGTGGTCAGGGTACATAAATAAAGGGAAGCCACATTTGTCCTTGGGAGCTCATTCCCTCCCAGGTCAATCTTGGAGCTTAAATTGAGTGGAATCGCAGTCAGATTTAAGGCATTGTTTTGTGTCTGGGCCTGGCTCTCAGAAATCTTAGATAAGAGAGAAATCAGATGCTCTGGTTTCTATTTAAACCCTCATCTGCTCCCAGGTACCCTTTCCTGCTGCTAATCTGTAGATCACATGGCATCATCATCTCATTTTTTCCTTATCTACCTGAAGAAAGAAGTTTCTACATGGACCATCCTTGATCTACATAGTCTAAGGCTAAAAATATCTGAGTATAATCTCAAAATATCTCTCACTTCATACCTAGAGAAAAGCCTTCTGGTAATGTCTGGTCAGGAACTGTCCCAATTCTTTGGAACATGACATTTTTGACCCAGAAAAATAATTTTACAAAGATAACCTTGCATACTTGTCCTCAGGCTGCTAGGCTGTTATGAGGCCCTGGATGGCTTGACCATCACTGATATTATCGTGGACTTCACGGGCACATTGGCTGAAACTGTTGACATGCAGAAAGGAAGATATACTGAGCTTGTTGAGGAGAAGTACAAGCTGTTCGGAGAACTGTACAAAACATTTACCAAAGGTGGTCTAATCTGCTGCTCCATTGAGGTTTGTATCCATGAAAAACAACCACTCTCTACTCACTACTGGCAGAATAGACTATAAAATTTAGCAGGGAACATTACCCTTAACCTGGGGATCCATGGAAAACCGTTAACGGAACTTGAATGCTAACATACACATTGAGTTCTGGCACGGAGGCTAAGGAGCTTAAATTTTTTTATCCTTTTGGTACCAGTCATTCCACTGGGGACCAATGCAGCATCCCAGCTGGTGTCAGTAGCCTCTGCTAAATTATTCCTCCTGTCCCTGTTCCTGGATCTTGAGGTTATAGCTGCTTGCTCAAGGAATGAACCTGCCCCATCAAATTTTATAGCAGTTTATATCAATATACTACAGTAAGTAATTTGAATCTGACTTGTTTAAGTGAGTTGTGATATTACACTCTTTATTTCTTTTTTCTACTACTTTTTGTGTTGAGTTAGGTGTCAGGATCAAATTTCCATCGCATGAGGAGAACGAGCTTCAACCATTCTAGACTAAAACAATTCAAGAAGAAGGGGAACCAGGACCTGAGTCTCCCAATTCCTGTGCCCTTATGTATCTTTCTTTGCTCTCAGTCTCCTAATCAGGAGGAACAAGAAGTTGAAACTGATTGGGGTCTGCTGAAGGGCCATACTTATACCATGACTGATATTCGCAAGATCCGTCTTGGAGAGAGACTTATGGAAGTCTTCAGTGCTGAGAAGCTGTATATGGTTCGCTTGAGGAACCCATTGGGAAGACAGGAATGGAGTGGCCCTTGGAGTGAAATGTTAGTTGCATTCCACTTTTACTGCTACATCTCCAAAGCCCTTTAGTTCTGCCAAACCCATCCCTCCAGACTGCTACTGTGCTGTCAATGTTCAGTGATATCTGTGGGCTCTTGTCAGGAAGGGGGTCTGTGACCTACTCAAAGATGAGATAAAGCAGACCCCATCCTCATGTATTTATTCCTTTGACACTCTGCTTAATACAGGAAGTCACTGACAAACATAATGGCTTAACCTTTTATTCTCTATCTGCTTTCAGTTCTGAAGAGTGGCAGCAACTGACTTCAGCAGATCGTAAGAACCTGGGGCTTATTATGTCTGATGATGGAGAGTTTTGGTGAGGAGAGGTTTTCTGCATTAAAGAAATTGGGGCTTCTACATGGAACTCCTGGGGTATTAAGTATCATCTTTATTTCTTTCTTGCACTCCTTTCATTCAGGATGAGCCTGGAGGATTTTTGCCGCAACTTTCACAAACTGAATGTCTGCCGCAATGTGAACAACCCTATTTTTGGCCGAAAGGAGCTGGAATCTGTTCTGGGATGCTGGACTGTGGATGATGATCCCCTGATGAACCGCTCAGGAGGCTGCTATAACAACCGTGATACCTTCCTGCAAAATCCTCAGGTTTCGGTCAATTATTTTCTTTGCCTCCAAATTATTCAGTCAATAGGAATTCAAGTCACACCTTGGTTATCTCTGAAGTATTTCTTCAGCATTAGGTCTTCCATTTGCAGCTACTGTGTAATATTTATCAACCAGGATCCTCAGGGATTGGCTTGGATCCTTGTAAAACACAGCAGACTATATCTCTTTGCAGAGACGTTATCTTGGCAACATTATCGAATCTGACTCACCTCCTCTGGCTGTCTCACTCCTGACCATATTACTTGGTATGGCTCTTTGACAGTCCCTACTTCCTTGTGATGGTTCCACATGGGAGAGAGAGGATCTGCTCTGAGATGCTGTCTCAATGCTTCCTCATTTCTCTTTACTGCCCAACTGTTCTCTGGGGGTGCATATTTACTTTATTTTTGCTCTATTTCTCATGCAGGTGATTCTTCTGGACCCCATTGTTATGCCTCCATTTTCTCATCTAAAACCAGGATTTTCCCCAGGATTTGAGTACTGCCCTGTCAGTGACTCCATCCCATTCATCTCTCATTACAGTGCTGTTCCAGGTGACACAGCAGGGTCAAGCCCAGGCACACTTCAAAGTAAAAAAATCCAAAAATGTAAAACCTGAATCTATAATAACCTTTGTGTTTTTGATCACCAAATAAACAGATAATCCATAGGAGACAAGCGTTTTGACTGTATTGCTGCTTCACTGCCCGTTGGTCTTTTTTTCCTCCATGGACCTTACTGGCCAGGCATTTTGGAGGACACCAAGGCTGGTGGACTGATTTATCTATCTTATACTTCTTTGCCACCCCTTCTATCTTAATTGTCCTAAAAGAAAAGAAGTCTCCACCTCAACTCATCCCCATTTACCTCTCCACCTCTCCACCTCAACTCATCCCCATTTACAACCCTGGAAATGTTTCAGGTATCAGGCACATATACCAAGCTGAGGAAATGGCCTCACAGGATTGACCTTTGGGTCCTTGGTTCTGCATCTGTTTCCCATTTCTTTCTCCTCTTCCTTTTCCTTCTCCTCCTCTTCTTCTTCCTCTTCCTCTTCTTCTTTTTAGAGATGGGATCTTGCTGTGCCATCCAGGCTGGAGAGCAGTGGTGTAATCATAGCTCACTACAGCCTTGAACTCCTGGGCTCAAGTGATTCTTCCACCTCTGCCACCTCTGGAGCAGTTGTTTTCTGTTTCCTTCTAAAGGGAGCGAGACAGAGAGAAAAATCTGATGCCTTTTAGTTTTAGCTCTTAACAATGCTATGATACTTCAGATGATGTTTGGAAGGTCTCTAGCACAAGGCCTGTAACTTCCCTAGAGTGATGGTAGCAAAACATCAATTCTCCAAGGAAGTGAATCCAGCCTTTCCACAAGCTGCATGTCTGGGCTGGCAACAGGAGGCTAGACCAGGGCAATGCTGCAGTGTCAGGTTGAGTCAAATAGGAATCCTTTCTGTCTTTATGGATTCTGGATTTTTCTGTATGTAACCTTTAAATA
Source organism: Cephalopachus bancanus (assembly GCA_027257055.1). Classification (NCBI taxonomy): domain Eukaryota; kingdom Metazoa; phylum Chordata; class Mammalia; order Primates; family Tarsiidae; genus Cephalopachus; species Cephalopachus bancanus. Next base: position 255,084 of record JAPVLO010000723.1, on the reverse strand, counting down.
TAAAGGGATAATAATAATAATAATTTTTTAAAAAACAATAACTTACTAGAAACTTACTAGAACAAAGCATACTTTCTTTGGCATCAGAGGCCTAAGAATGAAGTTGTCCCTGAACACATGCCATAGGGGAAGCAAGTGTTGATGATCTACATCTAGCGAGTCAATGAACTATCCAAGACCTCTTTGTCTGATCAATAACAAAGACCAGAAAATAACTCAAATCTATGCTTCCCAATGTACAGCTTTCTTCCTTGAAATTTAAACTGGCTCCTTTTAAATGGGAGTGCTAATTCAGATCCTTGGTGGCCTCTTTTCTTTAGTACATCTTCACTGTGCCTGAGGATGGGCACAAAATCATCATGTCACTGCAGCAGAAGGACCTGCGCACTTATCGCCGCATGGGAAGACCTGACAATTACATCATTGGCTTTGAGCTCTTCAAGGTAAGAATGAACATTTGGAGCAGAGAGAATGAAGGCAAACAAGAGTCAAAATTAGGATAGTTTAGGGTTAGGGGGATTAAGGGAAAAAAAAAAACCCAATGATAAAGAACATAGAAGACTTGAGATCTTCCAATGCAAGAACCATGATTTGAGCAGAAAGGACTATTTTATCTTATTTTCAGGTGGAGATGAACCGCAAATTCCGCCTCCACCACCTCTATATCCAGGAGCGTGCTGGGACTTCCACTTATATTGACACTCGCACCGTGTTTCTGAGCAAATACCTGAAGAAGGGCAACTATGTGCTTGTCCCAACCATGTTCCAGCATGGTCGCACCAGCGAGTTTCTCCTGAGAATCTTCTCTGAAGTGCCTGTCCAGCTCAGGTTCAGTTTCCTTGGCAAGCCTTAAAAACTCCTGTTTTCTTATTTGTCCCCGATCCTAAATCTCTTCACTCATCTCCCCTGTGCAGACACTCCAAGGGACAACTTGTTCAAATGAGACTTAACTAACTGAAATCATAGTGGTAGAAATATTTCTGAAAGTGAGGTTGGGGGAAATGTCCTAGTGAAGATCTAAGCTTCAGAACTCTGAGCTGCCATTTAAGGGGAATAGGTTTATAGTCCAAGCTCTTCAACTTAGATTTTCTCTTCTGTTCTCTGACTGACTCCCTCTTTTCTTAAGCAGCTGGTACTCTTCGCTGGTCTTCTATTATGTTCTGAGTGCTGAGTCACCAGAGATAACTTTTCACCCCAGCCCTGCATACTCTGATCTTTATCTTCTGGTCCTTAAAGCAAGGGGAAAGGAAAACACTCAAAATATAAGCCACGCCTGTCACCCAGCATCTTATGCTTTTCAGCAACTATGTCTATTTTCACAGGTTAATCACATCAAAGGGTGTTTATCATTGGATGACATATCTTCTTTTTGATGTTCTAGAGAACTGACTCTGGACATGCCCAAGATGTCCTGCTGGAATCTGGCTCGTGGCTACCCAAAGGTAGTTACTCAGCTCACTGTTCACAGTGCTGAGGGCCTGGAGAAGAAGTATGCCAATGAAAGTAAGAATTGCAGGGGTGTCTGGGAACATAAAATTCAGTTGCATTTATGGCACATATAGTTAGAAAAGAAGGTCACAAATGATTCTAGAGAAGTCAGGATGAATGGCAACAATGGCACAGAATAGGATGTCAACTTCTTTGGGCAAGGCTTACATAAAATTCATTTTGATATTATTATATAAAATGCGGAAAAGGAGGCCGGGCTCCATGGCTCAGCTTGTAATCCCGCGCTTTGGGAGGCCAGGGTGAGTGGATTGCCTGAGCCCGCGGGTTCGAGACCTGCCTGGGCAACTTGGCGAGACTTCATCTCTACAATAAATCAAAAATAAATAAATAAAATAAAATATGGAAAAGGAAATGGAAGTGGAAACAAAAACGTTGAGTCCTAGGCCATTCTGGCACTCAGGTGTTATGTTGAAAATCCAGAATTGACCAAGGTGGCTTCTTGCCTATTTAGAGAGGGAACTTGAATCACTGTGTTAAAAACACGTCACTTTGTTTCAGCTGTAAACCCATATTTGGTTATCAAATGTGGAAAGGAGGAAGTCCGTTCTCCTGTCCAGAAGAATACAGTTCATGCCATTTTTGACACCCAGGCCATTTTCTACAGAAGGACCACTGACATTCCCATTATAGTACAGGTAAGAATGTGTACAGGGGCCCCCGGGATGGCCCATATTTGGTACCAGATACTATATTATCCCAAGTGCCTCACGTATGTTTAGGATGCAGAATTAGAGTTATCCTGTTTTTTGGTTTGCTTTCTACTAAAAAACACCTCCCACCAAGCATAGACACTGACTTCCTTATTAATGTCCATGCCAAATCTCCTTTTCTCCATTTATTTAATTATGAGCAAAAGCCTACATGCTCACTAGTATGCATGTTAGCACATGTACTATAAAGTCCCATGAAGGGAAGCATATGCCAGCTCAGAGGAACCTTACATTGCTAGGTTAGGAAGAACCACTGAAGTCCGGCTGACTTAATACATCTGAACCACGGCCCTTAGTAACCATCCCACAGGTCAAGCACAATCTTGAGTTCTGATTTCCGACTTTCCATCTATATTCTTTGAGTTGTCCTCTTCTCAGTCAAAGGACTGTCAGGAAAGGACAAAATGGTCTCTTCGTTTTAAAACAGATTTTTCCAAGCTCAGCATTAGGTTCTAGATGTCCCTAGGCAAAGGCCAATATGATAGAAGGTTGCTTGTCTTCACTCCCTTGATTTGTCTTTCCAGGTCTGGAACAGCCGAAAATTCTGTGATCAGTTCTTGGGGCAGGTTACTCTCGATGCTGACCCCAGTGACTGCCGTGATCTGAAGTCTCTGTACCTGCGTAAGAAGGGTGGTCCAACTGCCAAAGTCAAGCAAGGCCACATCAGTCTCAAGGTTATTTCCAGCGATGATCTCACTGAGCTCTAACTCTTCAATCCTAGAGAATCCTGACAGACCTTTCCATCCTTTTATTTTCTGTCAGGTGCCAGGTTTTAGCTAAGATTCACAATTTTTAGAAAGAATGAAATTCACAATAATTAACATTTCCTTTCTTCTGATAAGTTCCCCATACCTCCCAATTCATGTAGCATCAGTAGCTACATAACCTATATACCTCCAGCAGCTGAACAGGGGGAGGTGACAGTCCTATCTGGGAATCATACACATGTTTGCCAAGAAAATATCTTTGGGGCTTCCGGGGGTGAGATTCAAGCAGAACAATAGTAAGAGCCTGGACATCCTACACATGTCTGATGTTTTCAGTTGTTCAATAGCTCTCCCCAGTAGGGCATATTGAGGAAGGAGGAGGGGTGATCAAGGCCAAGCTGGTCTAGCCTGACATCCCAGCTCCTGAATGAACACTACAGACTTCCCATCAGTATTTCAGCCAGCTGCCAGAACCGGCTTTAAGTCCCCAACCCTTACTGCCACCACTGCCACCACCACCAACCACCACCATCACTACCATCACCACCTCCGGAAAGTGTATTGCTGCCCCAACCCAAGTCACCCCCCATAGTAAGTTTCACCTTCATGTTGAGGAAGCTTCCTTGGTGCTTACTCAAGAGCTGGAGTTCAGTGAGTCTTGGACAGTGAGAAGGGCCTGAACTTCAGCTCAATGGAAGCCAGCTGTGTGCCACAAGAGGGGGAAGTGGAAGAAGCTGCAGTGGGAGACAAAGCCTCGGTCCCCCACCCATCCACACACACCTACACTCACACATGCGCACGTTGGCGCACACGAACTACCGTTTAGGCAGTCAGTGGGCGAGAGGAAAGATGAGTAAGTATCCCACACATCAAGAAAATGAGGGTATCCATCCAGGTGTAGGACAGCCAGTTTGGGGCCCCTGACTGCAATGTGAAACCTCTTGCTGCTGCTAGGTTTACAAACAAGCCCGTTGTCCTGTGCCTCTTAATATCATTGGTACTGAAGACCCCATCTAGGGGCTTGAGACTTTGGCCCCAGCCCAGGCTCCTCAGGCTTTTCCCTCAGTTGGGAAACTTCATTCCCTGGGGGTGTTTGTTTGCCCTCTTGTTTTTCAGTACTTCTACAGAATTTTCTCTAGGGTCAGTCATTTTGAAATGTTCTTCCCTCCATCTTCATCTATCAACATTCTACCCCTCCTTCAAGGCCCAGCATAAATGCCACCTCCTCCATGAAGCTTTCACTAATTTCACCCAAAACCCTCACCTTCAACAGTATCTCAAAGCTTCTGCAGTGATGAAAAAGAAACATAGTTGTAGTACGTAGCCTAGTCCAGCACGCATTCATTTTTTTAAAATGTAGTTTATTTTAGCTCTTTCATTTCCTACCATGTTTTCTAATCTGTGTAACTTCTATGATGCCTTCACCACACTGCCTTACATAAACCAAATCACAATAAAGTTCATATTCAATAAATTGACCAGTCTTGACTTGAATTGATGACACTGGGAAGATGGCAAGAGTGGCTACCTGTTGAGACTTGTTTCAGAGACACTGTAAATGGGAGGCGAGGGTACATCACTAAAACTGAGCCCAGGTGCAAGTCTGCTGGATTCAGGGACCTTGGCTGTACGCTGATTTGTCTGGGTGGTGGGGTAGTTGGGAGAATGGAGAGAGGTCTTCCTTTATTTCATATTTACGAACAGTTGGGTGCTATTTGGAATTACTCAATTTTAAAACCTCTTGATTGGAATTGCTCTTGAAGTCAGTAGCCAGACCTTTCAAGGGCAGGCCTCCCAACGAGACAAAATACCAACTTCTTTCTCCCAGCATCTCTCTTAGAGTCAAAGAGATGTAACGATTTCACTAATTTGCTTGCACATGCCATCTGCACATTCTAGGGTAGTCTGGGGGGAAGCTCTTCTCAATTTTTTCTCCTGACATGACAGGATGCCTAGCCAGGGAAGAGGTTTCTAAGGGAGTAGCTCAGCAGAACAGTTCTCAAGTACAGCACTCACTCTCTGTTGCTACAACACTAGCCCGGAACACACTAGAGATTTACGTATTGTAGACTTTTGTTAGAAATGAGTATCTCATGCAGATAATGTAATCATTCCATATGGTCACCAGATGGCACTATGATATTACAATTAAGCTCAAAGAAGCTACCGCATAAAAATATGATAAGAATTTTTCCCCAAATAAAAAAATGTAGAAAAGAAACTAACATTTTAAATTTTCTGCTGTGTGTCATACTCCATGCTTAGTGCTTTACATACGTGATCTAATTTGAATGCTTATAACAATCATATGAAGTATGTCATCATCCCTGTTTTTCAAAGATAAGGAAGTTAAGAAACAGAGGGGCAAAATAACTTGCTTATGGTTGCTCAGCCAGTAAGTGATGGATTCAGTATAATCATATCCCTTTGACTATGAAACCTGGGCCTTTTTCTTGAAGATATGCTGTCCTTGAGAAAGTGCTGACATCTCACCTACATCTGTATTACTGTGTATTCATAATTATGTACAGAGAACTGTGATGATAGCATACCAAATGCTTTATCTTAGAATGTTTACCTCAGCTCGGCTCGGTGGCTCAGCCTGTAATCCCAGCACTTTGGGAGGCCGAGGCGAGAGGATTGCCTGAGCCCGCGGGTTCGAGACCCACCCGGCCAACTTGGCGGAGACTTCGTCTCTACAAAAAAAAAAAAAAACCTAGCCGGGCGTGGTAGTGCACGCCTGTAGTTCCAGCTACTTGGAAGGCTGAGGCGGAAGGATCGCCAGAGCCCAGCAGGTCGAGGCTGCGGTGGCCGGGAGCGGCCACTGCACTCCAGTCTGGGCGACAGAGTGAGACACCAACTCAAAAAAAAAAAAAAAGAATGTTTACCTCTAATTTACACTTCAAGTATGTATATAATGTATAGGTAGACTTGGTCTTTCTAAAATGAATCAATACACTAATATGTACCAGCATGACTTTTTCAAATTTTTATTTATTTATTTACTTTATTTTATTATAAAGAAGTAGAGTACAAGTCAAGATTGGGTACATAAGTAAAGTACGGGCAGGTGAAGTTTGGGCTTCCAACTGGTTCTCATTTCTCCTGGTTTAGAATCAGGTACGCTTTGTGTTGTTACATGCTCTGCACTTCCTTCCTCCCCTGGCAGTATCCTGCGACTGCTGATTCCTCCCTTGCCAGCAAGACTTTGATATACACACCATAACTTAATCTCAGAATAATTATGCTGAGTGAAAGAAGCCAAACAAAAAAGAGTGCATACTGCTTGATTCCATTAATATAAATTCTAGAAAATACAAACTGGGCTCGGTGGCTCAGCCTGTAATCCCGCGCCTTGGGAGGCTGAGGTGAGTGGATTGCCTGAGCCCGCGGGTTCGAGACCCGCCTGGGCAACTTGGCAAGACCTCATCTCTACAATAAATCAAAAAATCAGCTGGGCATGGTAGTGCGTGCCTGTAATTCCGGCTACTTGGAAGGCGGAGGCGGAAGGATCGCCGGAGCCCAGCGGGTCGAGGCTGTGGTGGCCGGGAGCAGCCACTGCACTCCAGTCTGTGTGACAGAGTGAGACTCTAACTCAAAAACAAACAAACAAACAAACAAAAAACAAAACAAAACCCCACCTGACCGGGTACTGTGACTCATGCATTTAGTAGAGGCTGAGGCAGGAGAATTGTTGGAGCCCAGGAGTTCAAGGCTGCAGTTAGCTATGATTGCACCACTGCACTCCAGTCTGGATGACAGAATAAGACCTCATCTCAAAAAACTCCACCAGAAAAGTTATAATTTGCACTTTCAACAGTAATACATATTTTAAAGAACTTAAGGATTAAAACAGTTTTTTTTAATGTTTACTCAGCTACTTACTATTTCTCTTTATCTTTCTACATATTTCTGATGTTCTGAGATTCTCTTTGGTGTCATTTATCTTCAGCCTGAAGAACTGCTCTTGGTATTTTAGAGCTGTCAATGAATTTTCTTTGTTTTTTATCAAGAAAAACACACACTTCGTACATTGTAGATGGGAATGTAAAATTGTGCAACTGCTTTTATTTTGCCTTCATTTCTGAGGCGCTATTTTCACAGGATGTAAGATTCTGGTTTGTCAGGTTTTTTTTCTAATGAGAAACCCACAGTATTTCAAATTGTTGTTACCATATATATTATGTATCATTTTTCTCTAGGTATTTTTAAGATTTTTCTTGAACTTTGGCATTTAGAAGCTTTCTTACCTATTTGGAAATGGTTTTCTTTAATTTTATCCAGTTTGGGGTTCACTGATTTCTTGAATCTGTAAATTTATGCTCTTGATACATTTTTGTGACGTTTTCAGCAATTATTGATTAAAAATTATTTTCTACATCAATCTTTTTTTCCTCCTTCTGAAACTTAAATTACATGAACGTTAGACCTTTTGATTTGGTCCCAGAGATCTTTGAGGCTATGTACAATATATTTTTCATTTTTTGGTGGCATACTTTTTAAAATTCTAATTTAAAAACATAGATACAGTGAATGATTTGATAGAAATAAGCACAAGGAAATATTAGACACAAAGGAGTTATGCCTAGTTCCAAGGGTTAGGGAAAACTTTCTGGAGGAAGTGATATCTAAACTGAATCCTGATGGATGAGAACAATTAACCAAATGAAGAAGGAAGAGTCCAACGGTTACAAGCAATGAAAATAATGTGTGCAAGTGTACGGACTTGCAGCAGAGCCTGAGATGTTTGCAGACAGTTTGTTATGGTTGGAACATATGGTGTCAATGCAAGAGTGATGAAAAATGATGTTGAAGAAGTAAACGGGACAAATCAGGGGTTTTATTATTTCAGGATAAAAATTTTTTTACTTTGCCCTGAAGAAAATTGGGAAACATAGACAGTTGTTTTTGTTTTTTGTTGTTGTTTTTTGTTTGTTTTATGTGAATGGAACTTCTTTCTCGTTCTTTTGCTTTTCTGAATTTTCTAATGTTTCTATGATTAAAATGTATCTTTGTTATTAAAATGGATTTATTGAAATATAATCTATATACCGTATAATCCACATACCACATAATTTTCCAATTTAAAGGGTAAAATTCAATGGTTTTTAGTATATGAATAACCAACACCACAATCAATTTCAGAACAGTTTCATCACCTCCAAAAAGAAATCTTGTACCCTTTAACAGTCACTTTCTACTTCCTTACAACCCCTGTTCCCCTACCCTAGGAAAACACTAATCTACTTTCCTCTTTATGGATTTGACTATTTCGGATATTTCCTATAGATAGAGTCATTTTCTTGTGTCTGGCTTCTTTCATTTAGAATAACTTTTTTTTTTTTTTTTTTTGAGTTGAAGTCTCACTCCGTGGCCCAGGTTGGAGTGCAGTGGCACACTCACGGCCACCGCAGCCTCGACCTGCTGGGCTCCGGCGATCCTTCCGCCTCAGCCTTTCAAGTAGCCGGAACTACAAGCACACACTTGGCTAATTTTTGATTTATTGTAGAGGAGACGAGGTCTCGTCAAGTTGCCCGGGCTGGTCTCAAACCAGTGGGCTCAGGCAATCCACTGTCCTTGGCCTCCCAAAGTACTGGGATTACAGGTTGAGTCACCGAGCCCAGTTTAGAATAACATTTTTTAACGTTTATCCATTCTGTAGCATAAATCAGTACTTCATTTGTTTTCATTGCTGGATAATGCCACATTTTATTTATAGACTCACCAGTTGATGGAAATTTGGTTTTTTCCCATCTTTTGGCTATTATGAATAATAATGTTATGAACATGTATGTACAAGTTTTTGCTTGGACATGTGTTTTCTGTTCTCTTGGGTCTATACCTAGGAGTGGAACTGCTAGATTGCATGGTAACTACATTTAAATGTTTTAGCAACTGGAAGCTTGTTCTCCAAAGCAGTTGCACAATTTTGTATTCCCATCTGCAGTGTATGAAGGCTCAAAATTCTCTATTCTTGCCAATACTTGTTATTATCTGTCTTTTTTATTCTTCAATTTTAGTGGATGTGAAGCAATATATCATTGTGTTTTTGTTTTAAAAATAAAAATTGGGGGGAATAAAAATAAAAATTGTATTTTATACATGATATTATAAATGATGTTTTAATCTACACATATGTGGTGAAATGATTACTACAGTTAAGAAGATTAACATATTCATCTCCTCTCATAGTTACTTTTTTGGCAAGAGAACATAAAATCTACTCAGTAAATTTTCAGCATACAATACAGTATTGTATTGCTAACTATAGTCATTATGTTACACGTTAGGATTCTAAATTTATTCATTATGCTAAGCGAACACAGAAGGAAAATTACTGCATGATCTCACTCATATGTGGAATCTAAAAAAGTCAAATACATAGAAACTGAGAGTAGAATGGTGGCTACCAGATGGGGGAAATGTTGAGCTGTTGGTCAACTAGTACAAAGTTACAGTAATGTAGAATGAATAGATATCATTGTGTTTTTGTTTTGCATTTCCCTGATGGCTAATGATGCTGAGCATCTTTTATGCACTTATTGGAAGTGTGTACATCTTCTTCAGAAAAATGTCTATTTAGATACTCCACTGATTTAAAAATGGGTTGTCTTGCTGGGCTCGGTGGCTCAGCCTGTAATCCCGCGCCTTTAGGAGGCTGAGGTGAGTGGATTGCCTGAGCCCGCGAGTTCGAGACCCACCTGGCCAACTTGGCAAGACCTCATCTCTCAATAAATCAAAAATTAGCTGGGCGTGGTAGCGCACGCCTGTGGTTCCAGCTACTTGGAAGGCTGAGGTGGAAGGATCGCCGAAGCCCAGCAGGTCGAGGCTGTGGTGGCCGGGAGCAGCCACTGCACTCCAGTCTGGGTGACAGAGTGAGACTCCAACTCAAAAATAAATAAATAAATAAATAAAAATGGGTTGTCTTTTATTATTGCATTGTAGATATTATTTATATATTGTGAATCTAAGTCGTTTAACAAATATGTGATTTACTAATATTTTCTCCCATTCTCTGGGTTGCCTCTTTTATTTTTTGATGGTGTTCTTTGATGCACAAAATTTTTTAATTTTTGTGATGTCCAATTTATCTATTTTTTTTCTTTTGTTTCTTGTGGTTTTGTTGTGATAGCCAAGAAACCATTGCTTAAACCAACATTGCAAGGATTTATGTCTTTGTGTTCTTTCAAGAGTTTTGTAGTTTTCACTTTCACATTTAGGTCTTTGATCTATTTTGAGCTAATTTTTTCATATGGTGTGAAGCAAAAATCCAATTTTATTATTATTATTGCATGTGGATATCCATGTACAAATAGTTTTGTCTCAGTACCATTTGTTGAAAAGACTATTCTTTCCCCCAGTGAATAGTCTTGGCACTCTTGTTGAAAACCAATGGTTTGGGGTCAGGCTCGGTGGCTCAGCCTGTAATCCCGTGACTTGGGAGGCCGAGGTGAGTGAATTGCCTGAGCCCGCGGGTTCGAGACCTGCCTGGGCAACTTGGCAAGACCTCATCTCTACAATAAATCAAAAAAATTAGCCAGGTGTGGTAGCACGTGCCTGTAGTTCCAGCTACTTGGAAGGCTGAGGCGGAAGGATCACCGGAGCCCAACAGGGCAAGGCTGCAGTGACCGGGAGCGGCCACTGCACTCCAGTCTGGGTGACAGAGTAAGACTCCAACTCAAGGAAAAAAAAAAGAAAGAAAACCAATGGTCTAAAAATGTGTGGATTTATTTCTGGACTCTCAATTACATTTCATCGATCTAAGTCTATCCTTATGCCAATACCATGCTGTTTTGATCACTATAGCTCTGTATAAAACTTTGGAATCTGGAAGTTTGAGACCTCCAACTTTGTTCTTTTCAACATATTTTCTTTGTTTTTTTTTTTTGAGTTGGAGTCTCACTCTGTCGCCCAGACTGGAGTGCAGTGGCCGCTCCCGGCCACCGCAGCCTCGACCTGCTGGGCTCCGGCGATCCTTCCGCCTCAGCCTTCCGAGTAGCCGGAATTACAGGCATGCGCTGCCATGCCCGGCTGATTTTTTATTTTATTGTAGAGATGAGGTCTCGCTCTCACTGTCCAGGCGGGTCTCGAACCCACGGGCTCAGGCAATCCACTCACCTCAGCCTCCCAAAGGCGCGGGATTACAGGCTGAGCCACCGAGCCCGGCTCATATTTTCTTTGTTATTTCTGAGTCAGCTTGTCATTTTTTGTCAATTTCTAAAAAAAAGAAAAAGCCAGCTATAGTTTTGATAGCAATTGTATTGAATCTGTAGATTAAATTTGGAGAATATTGCCATCTTAACAATATCAAATGACACTTAAATTATCCGGGACATGTATCACATTTTAGATAAAACTCAAACATATATTATTTATTTATAAAATGGATTACTAGCTCCTTTTTAAGGCCTCCCTCTTAACAAATGTCCCTTCTCCCTCTTGTGTTGTTTCTAGTTGATCCTAGCGACAGAAATAAAAACCTTACTGTGAGAACTGGGTCAGTTCAAAAAGAGACAGCTCTGGTCTTGGGGATTCTCGGTTTTGAAGGCTCACTTTTCATCACACAGTCTGAGGCTGAGTAAGGGAACAGGAAAATTATTGTTTATGAAGAAAACATATTTTGTCAAGCCCTGTGCCTTATGTTTCCCCATGCCATAGTTCCACTCAATCTTTATTTAAAAAAACTTTCACATGAGTATAACTATTCCAGTTTGACAGATGAGGAAGTGAAAACCTGTGAAGGTTAAGGAATTGGATTGAACTCACAGGGCTTTCAGGGGACAGAGACAGGATTTGAACCAAGGTTGGTCTAACTCCAGAGCCACTGATACTCCCACTGTTCCCATGTTTTGAAACCACTGAGAATATGAAAACATCTGTTTAAACCCTTTCCTTACCCTGCTGCCCAGATCTAGCATAAGGGTCTCATTTCCTTTCTTTGGACCCTATTAGGCTGGTGAGTTGTTCCCAGATGCTCCTTCCAGATGTTGATGGTCAAAAGGAAAGTTCATAGTCCATGCCAGAGTGCTAATCCAAGCTGGCTTGGGCCCTGGCACAGTTCACCTCTCCAGAGGAGCTCTGCCCAGAGAAGGGTATTATCTTTTATACCAGGGCTGGACTTATAGCCAAACCTACAAAACTCATACTTAACTTTTTTTTTTTTTTAATTTTAAATATGTGGGGTACAATTCAGGGTTAGGTATATAAATGTTCATTATGGAGGTACCCTTGCTGATAAGGTGAACCTATACGTTTTATTTCAGTGTAAACCTTCCCTCCAGATAAATCATTGGGTGAAGCTCTCAGTGACAATTATATAATAACCCATTTTATTGTAAAATAAAAGAAATCTGTGTGTCTGGATCTAGACCACTATAGGATCATTTCCAGGAATGCTAAAAAAACCTCAAACCTGTTCGCGTTGATGGTCAAAGGCCATGGCTTCCTGAACATCAAGTTTAGAAGATAGTTTATTTTCCAGGACGGAGTTTGACCTGCCACAACTGGAAGTATAAATCTAAACTCCATGGGATAAGCAGTACTGTGTGATTCTTCTGTATGATGATCAGTAAGAAAAATGCCTCCTCCTCCTCTTCCCCTTCCTCCTCCTGCTCCTCATCTCTCTGTGAGTTCTCAGCTTGAGAACTAATTATATCATTAGGCTTATATACTTTTTTACAAGATTATCACATAGGAAAAATTTGCAGCCATGAACTACAGGTAATGTTCCTCACCATCTTTGCTCACACTCTACTGGCTTAGAGATAATAGTTTTTTATGTAACCTCCATATATGGTTCCCATATATTTTTATGGATCCATAAGCAGGGGTCATGCTTTACGTTCAGAGTATTAGACAAGCTTTTGAGCTTGAGCAGAGGATCCACATGAAGGGATGCGCTGAAGAGCCAGAAACCCATCGTGATGGTGCCAGATAGTCCATGGAAGGCATTTAAAAGGGGCATGACTTGGTCAAATTTTCTTTTTTTTAAGAAAGAACACTGGCCAGCAACGTAAATTAGAAGAATGCCAAAAGTGGAAGCTAAGAGACTAGTTCCTTTAGATCTTCATTATTATTTATTTTCCTGGATTACTGCAATATTCCCCAGTAGTAGTGAGGGTAAAAAAACAAGGGATAGTTTAAGAGATATATAATGGGAACTATCAAGATAACTTTGTAACTGAGGAAACAGTCTGGGCAAATAAGATGAGGGGAAATTTGAGCATGATGCCTAGCTTTATGATTTGAGTGGTGACAATAGAAAGAACACAAGGAAAGGCTCTGATATGAGGAATATAAGATAATATATTCAATTTTAGATAACTTGCATATCAAGTACCTTTGGAACACATTAGTGGAGATTTGAGTAGACAGATGAATTTACAATGTGTCTAGAGCTTTGAGGAAACATATGGGCTGGAGATATTAATTTGGGAGTTATGATATAAGTGGGAGCTAAAGACATGGGTGTGACCAAAATAGACCATGAAAGAATCCTGAGGGACATCTACATTTAAGGGATAGCTAGAAGCAAGAATATGAAAATGGAACTGGAGAAGTGGTGATTACAAAGGTAGGAGAATGATCAGGAGAGATTGGTCACAGAACCAAAAGACGACAGAGTTTCAAGAAGAAAGGGACAATTAACTGTCACTCAGTCAACTAGGGTTTATTGAGTGACTACTGTGTGTCTGGGGATGCCTTCCAGGAGTTAAAAGGGAGAGATGCCTTCTCTGGTAGAGCTTACATTCTACTGACAGAAATGAGACAATAGACATAATAAATAAATGTTTATAAATAAATACATGTATTTTATTCATAGATGAATTTATTTATAAACATTTATAAATAAATACATTATTTCAACTACAAAATAAGTTGATAGATGTTATGCGAAAAAGGACCAGGGAATGCAGATCAGGAGTTCTGGTCAGGGAAGTGACATCTAAATAAAGTGATCAGGGCAGGTCACATTGCAAAAGGAAAACCTTAAGCACAAAAGACTTAAAATGAGAGATGATGATGTGGATATCTGAAAGAATGTTCCATCAGAAGGAACAGTTTCCACAGAGGCATGAAAGCAAACACATGCCTAAAATATTTGTGGAACAGCAAAGAACAAATGTGCCTGCATCAGAGTGAGTGCAGGGGAGAACAGAAGGGAATAAGATGAGAAGGCAAGAGAGTGGTACACATAGTGGAGGGCCTTATACGATGTCATATGAAGGATTTTGTCTTTACTCTGAGAAAAATATAGAACCACTGTAGAGTTTTGATTTACATCGACTGCTGTGCTGAGACTATAGTTAGGCGTGCAAGTGTAGAAGCAAGAAAACAGTTTAGGAAGCTATTTTAACAACGTAGGTGGAGATGAAGATGGCTTGGATCAGACTGGTTGCAGCAAAGGTGGTAAGAAGTGATCAAATTATACATATATACATACAATCACACACACACACACACACACACACACACACACACACACACACACACTGTTACTTTTAAGTTTCACCTTCATTGAAGTATAAATACAAGAAAATTGCCTGATTTTAATTGTACAATTCAATTATGAATCAACTAGGTTTTATATGGATGCTATCATGCCTCCTGATAAAATAAACAGCAATAGCTAAATTGTTACCCCAAGAATATTGTCTAATAGTTTATGGTTTTGGCAATATAAGGGAGAAAAAGACTTCAGAACTATTAATTAACTAGTTATTTCTGCCTAAGATGGATAAAAAGCTTGACATACAAATATGAGACATGAACTTGCTTTGCACAGTACAAGGCCTGGCCAATACAGAGCTCATAACTGGATGCTATCCCCACAAGCAAGATACTGATGTTAATGAGCAAATATTTTTTTTGCCTTTGGATATAGATGGAGACAATTGAGGTGCATCCTAACACTGCACATTTTACCAACTAGGAACCACCTAGGATTGTCCTACTCAGGCCCAAAGGTCTCTAAGAATGGCTATAGTATTATGGAAGAACCACTACTATGCATTTAGATTATTAAGAAAATTTCATCCAGAGCAATGACTACTATTGGCGGTGTTCCAGTTGGCCAGGATTTTTTTTAGGGCTAATAACCATGATATCTACCATTTATTGAGTATTTACTATGTGGCAAAATGAGCATCTTTTTTTTTTATTTTAAAGGTGTGGGATGCAATTCAGGGTTAGGTATACAAATGTTCGTTATGCAGGTACCCTTGTTGATGAGGTGTGCCTCCCCAGGCACTTTCCCACTATTGCCAATCCCTTTCTTATAGTATTACGATAATTGTTCAAGGTCCGTTTATGAGTGAGAACATATGGTACTCTGTTCTTTGTTTCTGTGATAGATCACTGAGTATGATAGACTCCAAATTCATTCAAGTTGCCACATAGACCATATGTTTGTCCTTCTTTATGGCTGCATGATATTCCATGGTGTATATGTACACATTTTAAAATCCAGTTCACTTTTGATAGGCAGCACGGTTGGTTCCATGTTTTTGCTATTATGAATAGAGCTGCAATAAACATGCGGGTGCAGGTATCTTTTGTGTAGAATGATTTGAGTTCCTTGTGGTATATTCCCAGTAAGGGGATTGTTGGGTCACATGGAAGGTCAATTTCTAGTTCTTTCAGAAATCGCCACACTGTTTTCCAAAGAAGTTGCACTAGTTTGCATTCTCATCAGCACAGTAGAAGCATTTCTTTTTCTCTGCATCCTTGTAAACATTTCAATGTGCTAACTTTTTTATTCTTCACAACTCCTTTTTTTTATTCTTCACAACTTTTTTATTCTTCACAACTCCTCTTTTTAAAATTGAGGAAACTCATGCAGTTGTAGCTCTGAAACCTAAACTCATGACGGGTGTGGTGGTTCATGCCTATAATCCCAGCACTTTCGGAGGCTGAGGTGGGAGAATCACTTGAGCTCAGAAGCTAATGACCAACCTAGGCAACATAGTGAGAACTTTTCTCCACAAAAATAGAAAAAAAATAGCCAGGCGTGGTGGCACGTGCCCGTTGTCCCAGCTACCTGGGAGGCTGAGGTGGGAGGATCCCTTGAGCCTAGCAAGTCAAGGCTGCAATGAGAACCAGGATCATGCCATTGCACTCCAGCCTGGGTGACAGTGAGAACTTGTTTCAAAAAAAAAAAATCTAAACTCTTAGCCTCGTATTAGCCCAACGGGGATCCATAATTTCAGAGATTCAATTGACTTGACAGCATGTGATCCAGCCAAGTTGAGGCAAGAACAAAAGAGGCAGGGGAGAGATAGGATGGAACATTTTTGGGACTGGGCTACCACCCTACCAGGAATGATGATTTTACCTTATAATTTTATTTTTGGTGGAAAACCTCAATGCTCAGAGACTTGCTTTATGGAGGAAGAAATGGGAGGTTTGGAGATTTAGGAAGTTATAGAATATGCTGCTAGTCTAAAGTGGAAATTACTAGAAATATACAGGTTGGTTTCCAAGACATTTTGCAACCTTGAATGGAACAAACACTAGTACATTGTTACGGTATGATGATAGGAGCTGTATGAAGGGGTGTTGAGTTCTGTGGAGGAACTCTGTTTATGGGCAGGGAGAAAAATGGTGTAAACCTATCAGAGTGAACCACAGTGTATACTCCAACCAACAGGAAATTAAAGGAAAACCACCGGGTCACCATCCATATGTTGGCCAACAAAGAAAGTGCCCCTCTAGACAGAGGTCATTCCTTTAATTCTTACGTAGAGGCTAAATAGACAAACTTGTATTTGACCTCGCTCCTGTAGCAGCAGGTACTACCTCAGCTGTAGCCAGCACTATGACAATAATGAAGGACAACATGATTTGAAATTATTCATTAGGGCAATCCCTTCGTGTCCCCTCCCACTGTGGGAGTTTTTCTGTCCTCTCAATAAATCCTGCTTTCTAAAAAAAAAGAAAAGAAAAGAAAAGAAAAAGAAATTATTCATTACAGGGTGGGGCAGGGGGACTTCTTCAACTGAGATGCCATGATGGTGGGTGGGAGAACAGCTAATGGAAAACCTGAAGATCTGAGAAAGTGAGGTGAACTCAACTGAATACATGGCACCTTACAAACCCTCAAACCAGCAACTATGCACTTAGTCTCACCTTTCCCATCAGAGGAACAGAAGGCTCCTGGAAGGTCATAGAGAGCTCACAGGCCCAGCACAACCAACACTGCACCTTTTATAGTACAGATGTTAGTGCAAATGAAATCAAGGCTTTAGCTTCTTTAATAGCCTATAAGGTGCTACCGTTGATATACCATTTGAGTGAGGGGCTGAGGTTGGTGTTAATAATGCACACAATTACACAGATAATGAGTTAGAAAAGATCAGAGCTTACCATGTAACTAACTAAAAAGTGTTTCATTGATCCTGGGATTGATGCCTTTGCTCCTCTCATGAGTACTAATGCAAAGAAATATTCTAATCCTGCGCTTTGGGAGGCTGAGGTGAGTGGATTGTCTGAGCCCGCGGGTTCGAGACCCACCTGCGCAACTTGGCGAGCCCTCATCTCTACAATAAATTTAAAAAATGGCCAGGCGTGGTAGCGCACGCCTGTATTTCCAGCTACTTGGAAGGTCGAGGTGGAAGGATTGCCGGAGCCCAGCAGGTCGAGGCTGCAGTGGCAGGGAGCGGCCACTGCACTCCAGTCTGGGCGACAGAGTGAGTCTCCAACTCAAAAAAATAAAAAATAAAAAATATTCTGGACTATGGATACTTATCCTGGTATTATAGGCTACTCTGATACTAATACACACACTTGTGTCACTGGTTAACAGATCAGTCCAAGGGGAATCCATGCAACTCTGCCATGAGAGATGTAGTTTGTATGGAACTGAAAAATTAATGGATTCTGCTTCTTGCATATACCTTTTGGTATTGCCCCCCATGTGGGGGATAAAACCGTTATTGTTTGGGATTTGGTAATATAGCCCTGCACACAATGAGGTATTTATATCATTTTGAGGCTAGATGTGTTGGTATTGGTGAGATTGATGATAATATATGGAATCCAGATAGTGTTTTTTCAAAGGAGTTAGAAGAATCTAAGTTATAAACTGGGACAATTACTGTTTTTCCCACAGTCAGGTCTTATAATAGAAATACTCTGAAAGAAAATTATGACATGAACTTCTGTTTCAGGTGAAAAACAGCTTACTAAATGCAATGCATTCAAAATCAAAACAAAAATCATCGCTGAAGGTGGTAATGGACTATTAACACCAAGGATTAAGATCCTCCTCAGCAGGAATAGTCCAGTAATCCCTGCTCTCTACTTAAATGCTAGAGGATTAGCTATCTTATTTAAAGAATTTTTAAAAATCTGAATTATATGAGCTACATATATTTAAATCTGAAAGGAATTTTAACTCTGCTGCTAATTTCTGTTCAAGAGAGTTTAGAAAGAAAATATGGAAAATATGGTAGGGCTATTCATTTGTACCTTCTGCAGGGTTTTAGAACACAATGTCAAGAATCTTACTTTGTAGTGTAACATTATTAGAACATGGCATAGCCCTTTTTTTTTGAGTTGGGGTCTCACTCTATCGCCCAGGCTGGAGTGCAGTGGCATGATCACGATGATCATGGCTCACGGCAACCTCGACCTCTGGGCTCAGGCGATCCTTCCACCACAGCATCCCGAGTAGCTGGAAGTACAGGATTGTGCCACCATGCCTGGCTAATTTTTGGATGTTTTTGTAGAGGCGAGGTTTTTCTATGTTGCCCAGGCTGCCTTTCTGTCTTTTAAAGCAAAGCAAATCAGTTTTACATGTTGTAAATTATAAGTTGTTTCTCAGTATGAATTTCATTCTTCTGCAACATCATTGGCTGAGAAGCCAATCAATCCATGCCCATAGGGAAGAACACATAAGCAAAGATGTTTTATTTCCCTGCTTCCCCTGGTGAAGCCTCAAAAGTGGCTGAAAAGAAAATAGTAAGTCCTACTACTTAGGGTGGGTGGGACTGGTGGCAGCTGGAATTTATTTAGTGAGGAACTTCTTGATACCAAGGTAATTGATGTTGGTGGTGAAAGTGGGGTGGGGCATGATATCCATCTTATCTCATTACCATGACATCTGAACTATCACGAAAAAAGATGCCATGACACCAGTCTGTTGCCTTTCTTATTGAGAATTTTGTTGAGATAATTGTAGATATCACATGTAGCTGTAAGAACTAAGGGATCCTGTGCACCTTTTATCAGTTTCTTTTCAATGGTAATAGTCTTGTTTCTTATTTATGGGAATGTATATCTCTAGTAAATAGGAAGAGAGTACTCTATGTAAAACGTTGAAGTACACATATAATGGGACCAAACTGCCAACTTCCCTTTTACTTTAAAGTTGGCTGCTTGGGAGAACACTGAGTGTGTATAAAGCAATGACAATAGCAAAAGTTGCAGACTAACCTCTACGGTAGGTGGTGGGCTTGAACTATGAAAAGGTTGAACTGACAATGAAGGAAGAGAGGAAAACCCAAGACCAAATTTGTTTCATGGTTCACTGAGGTGCTAAGAACTGAAAAAGAACCATCAAAACAGGTTCAAAGATGTAGTGAAATGGTTTGATTCCATGGGAGGCATTCCTGCTGTCAGGTGTGGAAAACAAGTAAAAAGTAATCTGCTATCAAACGGCTAAGTGGGTGAGTCACCCCAGTGCCCTACCCAGTGTTCTGTTAGCACCAGGGACTGGTGTGGATACTGCAGATACAGGTAAGTAGAGTGGCAAGCACAGGAATAATTGGATAGTGGCACTGGTACAGGATTAGCAGAGGGCA
The DNA here is from genome assembly GCA_027257055.1 of Cephalopachus bancanus. Taxonomy (NCBI): domain Eukaryota; kingdom Metazoa; phylum Chordata; class Mammalia; order Primates; family Tarsiidae; genus Cephalopachus; species Cephalopachus bancanus. The sequence goes on along the minus strand of JAPVLO010000723.1, from coordinate 235,356 downwards.
GGGGTAGCAGTTGTTATTGACACAGGTGTGTGGAAAGCCAGCAAATGCTGCCCAAATGCCTGGGGGCCAAGGCCTCATGGGATGTGGAAAACCATCCTTTGTGGGACACTTAAGATTAGCCCCACCCCACCTCAGTAGGAGGTAAGGGATTTGGATGAGGATAGAGTTCAAGTAATTGCGATCGGGGCTGAGCTGTTGAATAATACATTTATCATTGTTTGGGCCCTATTCCTCCAAGTCATTGTGGCAAAGGTAATTGCCTTTTAAGTGTTTTTTTTTTTGACAGAAGATATTGGTAATTTTTAAATACATAAATGGTGTTTCTACTTCATTTAATAAGGATAGAAAAATAGTTGGAGAAAATATGTCAAGGAAGGTTGTAAGGATATGAGACTAACAGTGGGAAAGGCAAAGTAGTAATTTGTGCACATGGGCAGTAGAGAACTTGGCAAAGCCTAGCTACTGGCATTCTCATTTACTTTTCCACTCATATTTGGAGAAAATGTCTCTTTGGATTTCAACATAAAGAGATTCATAAAAAATAAAGTTTGTAGTTCATGTAATACATGTAATTACAGAAAGCATGCAATACAGTGAGCTTTATGTAATACATAAAGCATGTAATACAGTGAACTAGAAAACAACCAAATAACATTTGGTAAAATATACAGTCCATTTGTAGGGAATATATTAGCAGTGTGTATCTACTTACACAAGGGTATATAACATGATATACACATAACTCCAGAAGGAGCACTATACCCACTCTATAAGTAATACTGGTACAATAAACCTCCAGTTTGCCAAATCTCTGGGCTTTTATATCTTGAGGACTCAAAAGAGTCTCTGACAAACCTGACTCCGACAGGTGTATCTACCAATTTTCAATGAGCTTGACTGTCATTTAGTCACATTTAGAAGTGATTTTTAAAAGCAGTTATATTTAGTAGAAATGTCCAGTGTCTGGCATATAGCAGAAACTAGATACATATTTAAAAATATTTTTAAAATGTGAATGACGGTTCTCAGTATTGTTGGTTTCTAATCCTTCCTTTGACCTCTGCACATTGCTATCAGATAGCAGATAAGACTAAACTTATGCAGATGGCTTTACATGTTCAGAATTTTCCAAGAAGTTGCCCTGCACTGAGTATACATATTCGTCTCTCTGAGCTATTCCATGTAAAAATTAGATGGACATTCTGGGTCTGAGTGATTTAATGGCAGAATCTGCAGGGAATTTCCTGTACTGCTCACAAGGCTGGGCATTTCTCTGACTCCACACCTGTAAAACAGTGCTACCTTCCAATCTATGAAGTAGGTAAAATGGTCAATGCCAAGGGGGTGAGTGGGAAAGGTGACAGAAGAGAGAAGCACTAGCTCATTGATGTTTGTCATTTTTATTTGCAATACTTTAGGTCCAAGTTTCAAACTGCAATATTTTTACACTCAAGACACAGTCATGCACAATCCATATTTCAATTTTCTATTGCTTCAACCACATTTTAAAATAACAATATTGGAAACAAAAATTCTTAAAACGATCAGATGCTGAGGTCAGAAGGATGGGACCACACCATCAGCAGGTCTACAAAAGAAATAACTTACTTAAAAAAAAAATCAAACAAACAAAAAGACCATAAATACCTTTAATCCAAAGTTACAGAAGAATTTCACTACACATGGTTTACAGATAACACATTCTGACAAAAGTAATGCACAGCCAAATGAGATACAATTTTGATAAACAATGAAAATGTAGATCCTCCTCAACTTGTTTTGTCTGGATATTATGAGTATAATCCCAGTAGACATCAGTACCACTGTGATCTGGCTACTCCTGGCTGATGTACTGAGATTTAAAACTCAACCCATTAATAGTTATAGGATTCTGTGAAAGATCTTATCATCACTAATGAATACAGTATATGCGGGTCCATAAAGCACACCACACACAAGCACATACATAGAACTTGAATTTTGTACTCAGGGCTGGTTGGCACTCTGCTGTAGGCAGGGCATTGGAACCATTCACTAGATAATCTCGTTTATTCTCTTTCCAGCAGCGTACTCATATAAATGGTCAATCACTGTGGGAGTTGTCATCAGAAATATAATCTTTGATTCCCAACAAGTTAATTTGTCAACACTCTTTAATGCTTATAGCATGTAATTACTTGTTCATGCTCATGTCTCTCTTTGTAATTTCCACGTACTTAGGTTCACTCTTCGTAGTCTCAGCCATTAAAATGCATGGGCTCTGCCATATTGTGTCATTTGTGAATTAAACTATGTAAAGCCCAGCACTGCTTCATAGGAGAGGCCCAGGTACAGTTCTATTCTAGCAAGTGTGACAATGTATTTCTGTTCTATTAGCAAATACTGGCCACAGCTTAACAAAAACCAGACTTTACATACAAGTGTATGGAAAATGAAAACTGGGAACACTCAACCGAAAATGGACATTAAAACAAAAACAAAACAACTGTGAGTGAATTGGAAGGCCGCCACAAGTCTAATCAACATAACCTAGTATTACTAACTTCATTTACTTGAGTTTTTCAACTTACATAGTTCTATTGTTTAGCTGCAACATAAGAGACTCAGGCTTAAGCATGTGATATTTGCCATCACTACAGTAGGTTGAATTTGCAAAGCAACCTATGTCACAAAACATTAGAGCTTTTGGAAAGATCTTAAAGATAATCTAACTCAATGCTCTTATTTTATAGATGAGGAAACCGTCATGGAAAGGTTAAGTGACTTGCCCAAGGTCATACAGCAAGTTAGTAATAAAGTCCATATTAGAATCCAGGCCTCCTTCCTCCTAGACTAGTATTTCTTCTGCTACACTGGACTCATTCTCAATAATTGCTGATTTCCTCTTAGGAACTATGTGAGATGATCATGGTGCCTGCCTTACTGCTGGTACTGTGGGATAGCATTCACCTGATGGCAGGTACTAAGGTGATGGTACTAACCAACTTTGATAAGTTTATCTTGCAAGTTCAACCAAATTAAGTGGCAGTAAATGCTACAAGCTGTATAGTATATTTGTACACAGAAGTGTGCGCATGGAGGTGAAATCTCAGTTCCCGCATTTGCAGATTCAGTTAGGTATTAATATTAAACAGACATTTTCCAGTGTAAGTTGGGTTATATTCATTTGGCCACTAAAGGAGTATGAATCAGAAAAGGAGCAAAAAATAAAAATAAAAAACAAAAATAAAAGCTAATCAACAGAAATATTATATCAGAAACAAATCTTCGATGAAAATTCTTTCCTAGGAAAAATATTTCCATTATTTTCAAGGTCTCATTTATTTCCTTCCCAGTCCACATGCAATATATGTTCAGAATTGTGTGTTACGTTCACTCAAAATCCCAGGCCCTCTAGACTGTCAGTTTACAAATATTGAATTTCCAGGTTCTTGCTCAGAGCTCAGAGACTGGGAGATGCTTGCCTCACTGACCATGCCTTTGTCTAACTGATTATTAACTCTAAGTAGTTCAGAAAAAGACCATGAGATTCAACCGGGGATGGCAGAGTTAAGACTCCCGTAAGTATTTTTATGTTGAGAATGGCCAATGAAAAGCCTGTAAGTTCTCCAGGTATAGGGTCTACTTTTGATGAAACTAAGTAACATATCTGAAGCTACTACCTCATTATTAAAACCCTCACCTAAAAGTTCTTTGGTGATTTAGGAGGAGATTCCTGTTTTTTAGTTAGACCGTCTCCATTGCTTTTTAAAAATCACAACTACCGCATACAACCTATAATTAGGCAGAACAAAAGCACATGAAGACCATCTCAAGCCAAAATTAATGGGACTGTAACTGAATACCAAGAGGCAGAGTCAGCTTTTAATCGCAAGTCATAACTTTTATAGAAATCAGTGGGACTTGCCTATTGGTCATTAAAAGAAGAATCGTACCTGAATGATACACAGTAATATCCTGTTGGACAGGAAAGTGGTGGAGCTGGGGATTTTATCTTTCTGTTCTTCTAAAATTCAACCTGAAAATCTGCTAAAACAATCCAGAAAGGTGATACCGTAACAGATGTTATCAAGGGGGCTAATCAAATTATCAACCCTCCAATCTAAAGTAACCACAAAACAGACCCTGAATGCCGTATCAAAGCAGAGGGCAGCCTGTTTTGAAGCAGAAGAGTGCATTTGGAGTTCTAATATTGACATCTCCCTAGCTTTAACATATAGATAATAGTCTCCTAAGAAAGCACGTGCCATACCCGAGCGTGTGCCAACCTCAGCACCCAGGCAAGTAGAAAGCCTATGGAATAATTTTAACTAGCAAATATCTGTGCCCTGCATGCTCTGGGCTCTGGCCAGAATGCATATGCTTCTGGCGTCTTTTCTATGTTTCTATAGTTTCCTTTCTGATGTGTATTTATTATAAAACAATATCATAACATCAAAAAAATTTCAAAAGAAAAAAAATTCACATAATCCCACCACCCTAACACAACTGATTTCAATTATTGGTGTTCCCAGTCTTTGCCCATATGCACACTTATTTTTACAAAGCTGTAATCCCTGTTTATGTTATTTAAAAGTGATTTTGTAGAATCTCTCTGAGAACTGGCAGCCTCATTAGATATAAACAACCCATTGAGCAAAGGAATATAATTATTTACACGATCTTTGAGCTGAGAAATATCCTTTATAGACAAACATCTCAAACTATCAAAACAGTTATACAGACAACAGGAAGCAATTTAATATTTCTTTTTCTTTTAGCAATGGAATGTGCTTCACAGGGGAGGGATAGATGTGAGGATCAGGTGGTTAAACTCAAACATTGGGTGCAATTCACAAGCCCAAAAGAAATCTGAATAACACAATTAAAGAACAAATACTTGAGTTAAATCTTCTTACATGACTTGGCCATCCAGTAGCCAAAATGGAACATGGATGCACAAATATTTACAATGACACATAGACGAGATCAGCAAGAACGAAGTCATTACCCAACATGGTGACTGATTTGAGGGGATTGTGTCATCCAAAAATCTTCATGGGATTATGACAACGCACCGGATCCTTGCTACAGCATTAATGCTCTTTTCTTTTGTTAAATAAATAATCTCTACTGTGCTTCTCACCCTTCCCTGACTTCCCCACTGCCCTATTCTTATCTCAGGACATTTTGGAATCAACATTCGATGATGTGCCCTCATTATCTCAGGGCACACTAGCAAAAAGATCTGGATAGACTCACCTGTGTCAAGATGCACTTTAAAAAAAAAAACAGGGAAAGGGAATAAACTATTAACCATCTGAAGTCCAAGTTGTTCAATTGTACCAAATGTGAATCCTTCAGCATCATTTTGGCACGAGAAATAACTTCTCTCTAATACTTATTAGACATAACTCTCCAACACAGGGAAGGGACTTTAAAAGCTGTTCTCATTAAAAAATTTACATGGGTATAAATTTGTAAGAATAACACTTATTGTGATATATTATTATCAAATCTTGGTACAAAGTGATGGTAAAGAAGTACCTGGCTCCTCATTGTTTATGTGCTGAACTGAATGCATAAAAGAGCAGCCATTTCTCTGCTTACAGTGATCTGAAGGATCACTCACTCCTCCAGGGCCTCCAAAATAACCAAAAAAAGGCCTTTTTAACATATAAGGGATGCTAATTAATGAGCAAGGCTACCCAACCAGGTTTTTGGCTCTTTCCACTGGCAGGGCATAGTCAGCAATGTACTGAAATTTATTTGCATCCCAGGTATTTCACTGAGGTCCCTGGCACTAAGAGTGAACAATTTAAATACCAATACTTGATTCTAAATGAGATAAAAATTAGATGTCTCTCTCTCACTAGAGCAGTGTGGCATTAAAAATTTTGGGCCCAGACACCTTTTTGCAAAGTATAATGCAGTATGCTTCAAGTTAATATCATTTGCTTTTCTTTTTGCATTCATTGTTTTATCCCACTATAAATGGTTTGGGGGGGTGCTAAGCCCCTCCCACACTTTATAGTCAAATATAACAATAGGAAATACACCAGAGGTGTCGTCTCCTAAACAAAAACATGTGCACTGTATGGTTATCCGAAACTCTAAAAAAGTGTCTTTATTTTAATAAATGGATGGATGGATGGTTAGATAGATGGATGTACATCAGCAGAGAAGGAGAGAGGCCTATGTCATTGATCTTTTTCCCCCTCTTCCTGAACATAGATAAGTCCTATTCAGATTCTTCATATACTACAAATCAAGAAGCCTTCTACAGCACAAATTGTTAACTTTTCAAAGGCTTAGAGAAACAACTTTCCAGAATTTATAAAACTGACAATACACTCAAAAGAGAAGCACATCCTTTTCTATGCAGACACACTCCAGATATTGTTCTACTCTCAGAAGATTCAGGAAGTGCCAACTGTTGAATTTTTTAACAAATAGAAACATGGTGAATTAATAGTCAAATTTTGATATTTTTCCCAAGCCACAAAAGGACTAACATTTTTTGGGGTATGATTACAAGCCAACATTATTTTCACTGGAGAGAATTTCAAGATGTTTATGAACACGCTTTAGATATTCAAAAGCCCAAGGAACTAAGTATGAACACACGATATTCCAAAACAGAAATTGGTGATATACAGGGAAAATGGGAATAAGCACTTAGAGCCAAACGTTGGTTGCAATGTAACTGTCACTGAGGTTCCATTTCTTACAGAGTTGGATGTTTACTATCTGTTCTCTAGATGTTTACAAAAAATTGTAAATGTTATAAATTGTCAAAATAGGTAATTTTTATAAGGAAATGATGGTGGATGGATTTCCTCTGGATGTGCCTATTTTACAGTGCATATATTTCACAAGTACAAGAGAGGATTAAATTAGGTATCTTCACCTTTGTCTACTCAATGTCCAACAAGGATTTCAGTATTCTACATGTATCTTGTTTTCCTTTTGGCTCTCAGAGAAAGTCCCATTTTTGTTTAAATATGGTTTCTCCTATCAGGATTTCCTCACCCAGCGGGATGCCACAGTTTCAGTGTGTCCTCTTTCAGGTATCACGAAGATCAACAAACTGGTTTACATAAATGATAAGTCAACTCCCTCTTAAGTATCATTGTAAAAATGTGACAGGACTTCACCATTTGAGCTTCATTTAGATATATAATTTTAAAAAGCCCTTCCTGAACACACATATTCCTCTCTGCTTTTGGAAAATGTCTTAAAAGAAACTTTTTCCAATATAAATGCAGAAAAATAGGTACACAAACCAAGTCACCACTATAGAAGAAGAATAAAAAATTGCAACTCTATTAGGGCATGGACTTCCACATGTTCACACAGTACTTGCTCTGGTTTTTTTTTTTTTCGTTTCTTTGTTTGTTTTTGTTTTGTTTTTTTGTTTTTTTTGCTTTTTTTCTTTCTTTTTTTAAAAAAACATTTTGACATCTTTTTTCTGGACATCTAATGACAATGCAAGTGAAAAACATCACATTGGGTAAGGAGTTTTGAAGGAGGTTCGAATGCAAGAGGGACTATTCTCTAACTTAAAAACAAACACAACACTATGAAGAGGAAGTGTGCATCTTTGAGAAACCTTTTTCTTCAAAGTGAATGCACAAAATGAGGGGATTCACTACTGGCTCTTTCGCTTCACGGTGGAAGTGACCACTTTATGGTCACTTCAACATTGCTGCCCTGTTTGGGCTGCGATTCAGGCTTACAAATAAATTACATAATCTGAGGGAGTAGGAAAAAGGCTTATAAGAAGTTTCTATTTATTTGAAAGTTAAAGAACCCCCACCCCATTTGACTGTCTTTTCTTCCATCTTTCCTGCAGCAGAGTTTTATTTCAGTCTTACTCATGAGGGAGATGGTGAAGGGTAAGGCTTGCAGTCCTAGCGGCTGCTGTTCTTAATCGCTTCCTTTGCAGCGATAATCAGAGGAGTCAGGCTGGAGAGAGGCTTGGCTAATTTTAAAAATGGATGCTGCAAAAGGAAGGAAAAAAAGAGAAATTACTGGAATTCTTTTCTCCAACAAGTATATTACTTTACATTTTCAAGCAGCCCTTTTTTATTAAACTATATTTTGAACACCCAATTAAACAACATTTAATTTAAAATGGTGCCAACTTTTGTCCTTCAGATGTTTTTGTCCTTCCTTCACAGTCATGAAATCCTCTGAAAGCTTACTGGCACAGCACTGTGTTTACAATGGTCTGACTTTCTGATTTTCTTAAACTGATGGATTTATCTGGAGCAGCCCTGGTGCTTGAAAAAGTGTCTTCAGTTGACCACTAAAAATCTTTATCAACAAGCCAATGGCTTCCTGATAAACCCAATAGCTGTGCCTCCATCATTTGTCTTTTAGTCCCTCTGCAGTACTTAATACAAGTAAATCTCTCTTCCTTTTAAATGTTTTATTTTGAGGGAGTCTGTGACATTCTACCATCTTGGGTCTCTTTCACACCCACGAGCACTGTCTATTCCCTCTCCATCTTCTTCTCTGGTTTCACTTTCTTCTTCTAACAACATATAAGAACTTTGCTCTCATCATCTTCTTTATCTAATTTATTTATTTTTCACAGATCTCATTTCCTTTCATGGTTTCAACCTATCATCAGCTTTATGGGGGTGACTCCCAAGTCCATAGTGTATGACCTGATCTCTTTCCTGAGTTCTAGTCCTTGATCTCCAATTGTCCACTGGATATTTTCTGTGGAATATTCTTCTGTCACCTTAAGTTCAACATTAAAAAAGTTGTGTTAAAGTCTCCCAAACAGAGTACTCTTGTATAATGTAAGCTACAGGCGCTTTGAAGTCAGAGCACTTAGGTTTAATTCTCACCCCTCTGTTTATTAAAATGGTTAAATGAGGTGACAATTCCTTGTAGGGTCAAGAAATGTTAGCCATTGGATTATCTTCCATCACTTGTCCTTTTACTGAATGCTACCATTGATTTGATGCTCTAAAGTTACTTCTGTCTTCCTCTTTCTTATGTTCTAAATACAATCAGCTACCAAAGTAATTTCTTCTCAGTATCTCTTATATTTTCCTCTTGCTTTTCCTAGTTTAGGCCCAAACAACTTAATCCCAAACTGTAATAACTCCTCTTTGGTCTTCCTGCCTCCATATTTTCCTATTGTTAATTCTTACTGCATGCTACCAGATTAATATTCCTAAACAAAGCTTATATCATGTTTGTTCCTCAGAGATATTCAACATTTTCCCAGTGCCTCCAGTCCCAACTCCTTAGCCTAAAGTTCAAGGCCTTCCACAGTATTATCTACTGCAGGTTCTTTACTTGAACTCTACTTCAGCTATACTTTCTATGTTCTTTTCCCTTAAACACTGCTTATGTACTTTTGGTTATACCATAACACTTACACCTGAAATCCCTTCCCTCTTTTCTTCAACCTATGTAAAACTGATCTTTCAAGGCTGAGCAGACCTCTTCCCTGTTTACAGATATTTTCTGATCACCCTAGCCTATAGAGATACTTCTCTAAACAACCATGTCAGTTACTATTTGAACAGTCACTTGGTTTGAAAGCGTCTCTAAACAACATTGCACTATCCTTTAATGTACCCCAAAAGATAGGAAACTTTTTAAGAGTAGGAATCATGCCTTAAACAGGTTTGGACTACCCAGGGAACTTATGCTTTGTTAATTGAAGTTGCTCAAAAACTACCAATAGATGGACAGAGAATTGACTTAGGTCAAAAGAAAGGCACACAAATATTCAAGACCTGTGTCATTTCTCCAGTCTTCTAGTGGCACGAATGCCATGCATCTCTCTCTCCTTTCTAACTTCTAAAATGGTAATAGGCTAGCGTCAGAGAGAGACTTACATGGACTTAAGGAGATATGCAGGTTATTGCTTACATGTATGAAATGAAAAGATGCAATAAACAGACTATTCAATTTAGACTTAAAATATAGCCTTGCGTCAGTTACCTGAGTGATTCATATAAAAGTATTGTTGAGGAATGAATTGTCTAGATATTGATTCAATGACCTATTTTGCTGTATAGCTACATGAAAAGAACATGTATTTTCAGTAAGTCATCCTTGGAAGCACACATAACTCATATGTGGGGTGGTGGGAGGGGTGAAAAGGTGTGGAAGTGTAACACCAAGAATTTCAGGTTTTTCATCGGTAACTTGAGGCTGGATTAACAAAGGGCCATTCCAGATTTGACATTTTAGGGCCTTATGACAATGTGTGAGATGCTCACAGGTAGCAAAAAAGTGAAAGTGTAGTCTCTTCTGTTCCTCCAAATAGGTTTATCCCAGGTATGATCTGAGTTGGGGTGGGGGGTATGGCACTGTCTCAGGAGAGAGTTTAGAAGCAATTGGAACAGATTTTTATTTCTTTGAGGATGGCAGGCTAAAACAAACTGAATCTGTGGTTAACATACTGTATAATCAAATGTTGCACCTTTTGCTTAATGGGCTTATGTGTTCAAAGTCACAGAGAAAACAAGGAGTAATTTTTCTTAGATGTTATAGGTCTTGATACATGTCCCCAATGAACAGTCCCCAGAGTGAAGCTATGAATGTAATCCTGACCACGTGCTGCTTTATCACATAAATGCATCTTTTAATCTAAATTTGTTTGTGTGTGATATGTAGTAAAAAGTCAGACAATCCAGGGCTCAAATCCCAGTTCTGCCATACAAGAACTGTGTGAGCCTCAATTTCCACATCTGATAAATGGGATAGTAACATCTGTCCTATAGAGTTGTAAGAATTAAATGATAAACTTATGTAAAGAATTTGGTACATAATAAGTACTATTTGTCAACATATATATATATATATATATATATTAATCCCTGAGAGTCATGAAAAGGACAAATGGTTACAGAGGCACTCACCACTGGATGGTACTCACCCAGGCAAGCAGGTGCCTGCCAATTGGCATCACAAGCAAAGGGGCTTTGACCAGTAAAGCATTAGAGTAGCAAATGCCATGGAAATAATTGCATAGTTATGTAGAGAATTACCTCCGGCCAAGAGCACCTGTATACAACATCCAGGGGCACAAGTAAAGTTTAGAACAAAACAGCAACACCAGAGGGTCACATTGTTTTTTTTTTTTTTCCCTTGCAAAATAAGACTCCAGGAAGAACAAAAGAGATTTATAGATTAAACTGCCAACTTCTCAGAAGGAAGGCAACATGTTAATTATCATGTATTAGATGTATACCTATAGTTATGTGCCTGTGGTCTAAAATCAAATGATAATAGCCTAACTCTAAGTAGACATGTCTTGACAGAACTCTCTTACTGTCACACACTGAGATGAAAAACCTCAATATAATGACTGTCTTTGTAATTGTCCTATTTTATGTTCACCTGCAAAAGCTCCTTGGCAGATCCTCGCCTATCCACATCCATCTCAAGACAGCGATTTAAAAAGTCACGGAATACAGCCGACAGTCTCTCAGGATTCTGGAGCTCTGGGGTTCCATTAGTGGCTATCAGATATAATGCCTATAGAAAAAAATTAGAAAAAATTCTATTCAGCACATACATATTAGGGTCGTGGGTTGGTACAGAAGGCACAAATTCAGTTTCTTCTGGTATATACTCTGGGCCTTAAAATTTTCATTTTAGAGAATGACATTCATATATATTGCAAAGTTTCTACAACATTTAGAAATGATTAATCTTGGCAGCAACTGAGGTGACAGTGAGGTATCCCATCTCCAAAAAACTTAAAAATAAGGTTACAAGGTTGTCCTCTGAGAGTTGTCAGAAAAAATTCATATATAATGAATGTGTGATTAAGTACCTATGGAATTAAAACAAAGGACTGATTGTAAGTCTGTTACACTAAAGAGTTGGAGAACACACATCCAAGCATGTTGACCTGAGTGTAGTTTCAGGAAGGCACAATGGAAAAGTATTTGTAATATACTAAGTGCTTATTTTGTTTGAAGAATATTTGTGAGTAGACATGGGATGAAGAGAGTAAATTATAGAATAGAGAAGCACAAAGAACCAGAAGACTGCAGTGCCTGGATGAGAGGCAACATGTGGGGCCCAAGGACTCAAATACTTTTGTCCTATGTCAGCTGTATCCCTACTGATCTTAATTGAATTTTCTGTGGCTTACCTACAATGAAAGGAAATACGAAAAAAGTCAACAGTGGTGGTGGTAGTAGTAGTAGTAGTAGTAGTAGTCCTGGCACTTGGGATTTACTATGGTAAAATAGTAAGTTGCTAATAATTATATAAACATGTCTGAGAATTTTGTGGTATAAGGCCACCAATAAGAGACAACAACTCATGGTGTGTTGGCAGAATCATGGTCCCTAGCCTTCAAGTTAGAGTTGGACCCAGGACCATGATCAATTCATAAAGGTAAACTCATATTTTGAAGGTTCTTGATAGTCAAAAAAGCCAGTCATTCCTGATCTCCCCATTAAGCAAATAATTCTAGAGCATTTAGTATTTATTAGGTATTCAATTAGACATTGGAGATCCAAGGATGAATAAGATTGTGATTCTGCTTTTGAAGATCACACAATTTAGTGAGGGAGAGAGACTTCCAGAGCACTACAAAACAGTGAGATAAGAGCTAACAGAGGAACACAGAAAGTGCTAAGTAAATACAAGGATGAAGCAATTTACACCAGAGTTCAGAGAAAGCTTCCCAGTGAAGGTTGGCATTTGGAAAGGGTCTTGAAGAATAAGCAGTAGTTTGCCTACAGATACTGCCACCAGGGTTATACCTGCCCATGCATGCAATCAACACCCTCTTTTTTTTGTTTAAGCTTTAGGAAAAGATGAAGCTGATAGGCCAGGAAGGCAGCCCTGGCACCTTTTTTTCTCTTTATTTTAAAGATGTGGGGTACAATTCAGGGTTAGGTATACAAATATTTATTATGCAGGTACCCTTGTTGATGAGGCGTACCCCTCCCTTCCCTGGCAGTTTCCCTCAACTGCCAATCTGGCCCCCCTCCCCTGGCAGTTTCCCACTACTGCCAATCCCTTTCTTACAGTATTATGATAATTGTTCAAGGTCCACTCATGAGAGAGAAAATATGGTACTCTGTTCCTTGTTACTGTGATATCACTGAGTATGACAGACTCTAAATCCATCCAAGTTGCTGTGAAGTTCATGTGTTTGTCCTTCTTTATGGCTGCATGATATTCCATTGTGTATATGTACCACATTTTTAAATCTAGTCCAGCTTCCATGGGCAGCATGGTCGGTTCCATGTTTTTGCTATTGTGAATAGAGCTGCAAAAAACCTACGTGTGCAAGTATCTTTTTGGTAGAATGACTTGAGTTCCTCCGGGTATATTCCCAATAGGGGGATTGCTGGGTCAAAGAGAAGGTCAATGTCTAGTTCTTTCAGAAATTGCCACACTGTCTTTCAAAGAGGTTGCACTAGTTTGCATTCCCACCAGCAGTGCAGAAGTGTTCCTTTTTCTCTGCATCCTCATCAGCATCTGTTGTTGTTTGTTTTATTCATGATGGTGTTAGGTGGTATGTCAATGTGAGTTTTAATCTGCATTTCTCCGATGATTAGTGAGACTGAGCACTTTTTCATGTGTCTGTTGGCTGCCCGTATATCTTCTTTTGAGAAGCACCTATTCACGTCTTTTGCTCACTTTTTAATGGGGCTGTTTTTTTTCCTTTCGACGCATTTGAGTTCCTTGTAGATCCTAGATGTTAGGCCTTTGTCAGATATACAGGTGGCAAACATTTTTCCCATTCTGTGGGCTGTCTCCTCACTCTCTTGATGGTTTCTTTTGCTTTGCAGAAGCTTTTCAGTTTGATGAGGTCCCACTTGTCTATCTTATCTCTTATGGTAGGGACACTTGCAACTCCCTAACTCTTATGAAGACATGCTCCCTCTTAAACTTGTTTGGGCTTTGCAGAAAATTATCATCTCCTTATCCCTTTCCCTACCATAGCTTCTAATAATATCAATACGAGTATTTCTCTCAGTCTTTTCCCAGTCCAGTTTTCATCAGCTGGTAAGGACATCTCTTCTTTCCTGCAACCTCCACAGTTGTACTTTAGAAAGGGCAAGGAAGAACTATCTAATTTAATCTCTCACACAATTTAATGAGGGAGAGAGACTTCTAGAGCAGTACAATACAGTGAGATAAGAGCTAATAGAGGAACATAAAAAGTGCTAAGTAAATATAAGTATGTAGCAATCTACACCAGAGTTCATAAAAAGCTTCATAGTGGAGTTTGGCATTTGACCAACTGTCGACCTACGGCATGCACCAGAATCATACAGAGTGTCTGTTAAAGTACAGGTTTCCGAGAGACCTCCAGAATTCCTGACTCAGTAAATCTGGGCAGGGACCCCAAATTTTGCATTTTTTTTTTTTTTTTTTTTTTGAGTTGGAGTCTCACTCTGTCGCCTAGACTGGAGTGCAGTGGCCGCTCCTGGCCACTGCAGCTCAACCTGCTGGGCTCCAGCAATCCTTCCGCCTCAGCCTTCCAAGTAGCTGGAACTATAGGCATGCGCTACCACGCCCGGCTAGTTTTTTGACTTATTGTAGAGATGAGGTCTCGCCAAGTTGCCCAGGCGGGTCTCGAACCCGCAGGCTGAGGAAATTCACTCACCTCGGCCTCCCAAAGCGATGGGATTACAGGTTGAGCCACCGAGCCCGGCCCCAAATTTTGCATTCTAATTAAGTACCCTGTTGATGCTGAAGCTGCTGGTTCCAGGACCACACTTTGAGAACAGTTGGTTTAACCCACCCAAGTAATTAAGCACCTAGATATTCTCACTTATCTGTACATTATAATCAGCTGGGGAGAGTTTAAAAAAATCCCCATACCCAGTTTTCATTCCCAGGCCAATTAAGTAAAAATCTTTGAGAACAACATCCAGGCATCAGTTTGTTTTTTTAATTGTAAAGATGTGGGGTACAAGTCAGGATTAGGTACATAAGTAGTTTATATGCAGGAGAAGTTCAGGGCCCCAACTGGTCTTCACTTCCCCTGGTTTAGGGTCAGGTACCCTTAGTTATGTTACATGCCCCCTACTTCCCCTGACAGTATTCTGCTACTGCCGACAGGCATCATGTTTTAAGCTCTCCAGGTGATTCCACTTTAGAGTCAATATTGTGAACCACTGGCCGAAAACCTGCAGCCGACCCCATACTTAATAACTCAGAATCTCTGCATCATAAGTACACCAAACAGAAGAACCACAAAATTCCATAGATTTTTCTCGCATAGTGATGTGTGAGAATTATAATGCCATATTCTTCTATAGAGTTCAATTAAACTTCTGGATTTTCCCCCCTAGTACTGTACAATTAAAAGCCCACATGCAAATATACTTCCTTCAAATGAACACATTCTTTCCCCCCACCTCTCATTCCTTTGTAATTTTTAATTCCTTCGTGGATGAACAGTACATGCCAACGGCAGCTATTTGGACTTCCATGCTAAAATACAAGTCAGTGACAAATCCAGTTTTGACTAAAGAGATGAGATGGAAAAGGATGCACAAACTGCTTTTAGGAAATCACTGATTGGGCTAAAATCAAATGGTGCATAGTCATAGCAGATATATTAACTTAAGTTCAGTCAGAATATTTTAGTTCTTGGATGATTAGTGCTTGAAACACCTGTCCTCAAAAACCATCATTGTTCTTGTATTAAAAGAAAATAGGTTGCTACAAATTCCATCAGCTGCCTCTTCCTCTCTTATTTCATCTGGCTACTACACCCCACCAAACTCATTGTCCTTTGCTTGCTTTTTTCCTGCTCTGTAGCCAAGCCCATTCCTAAGCAAACACACCTCTTTTTCCCTTTCCCTCTGTCTTTTTCACTCTCCTTAGATCTGTATGCCTGCTACTGTTTCATTTTCTCACTTTTCTTTCACCTTTCTTAGCTTAATACATTCTACTCCATACGCTCTTTCTAAAAAGTACATACACATCTTCTCTACCCAACTCCTTCTCATCACTCTTCAATCCCTTCCTAATTACCTCAGGAAATGCACACACCTTTTGCCATTCCATTTAAGAATGAAAAAAATGGGCATATTCATAGGGTGATACAGTGCAACTGGGGAGAAGAAACCCCTACCATTTGAGTGAAAATCAGAAATAAGGAGTCAGTGTTATGCACCTTCACAGACTTCAGAGAACATATATACCGTCCCCAGAACTTCTACAAAAAGTCTGGTTGTGGTTGTTGTTGTTGGGGGACTGATAGTAGGGTGTTTCAGTTGGTAGCCTAACAGCAGACTTCTGCCCTGGTTGATTAGGGTTGCTCACACACCCTTATCCCCAGTCATAACAGATCTATTAAGTTCAACCAGAGTATTTTAGTTTTTGGATGGTAAGTGCTTGAAACACCTGTCCTCACAAACCATCTTTGTTCCCTTATTAAAAGAAAATCAATTGCTGCAAATTCCATTGGCTGCCTCTCCCTCTCTTATTTCAGCTGGCTACTAAACCTCCAAACTCATTGTCTTTTGCTTAATTTTTTCCGGCTCTTGTCGCCAACCCTAGTCCTAAACAAACATAACTCTAATCATGCAAGGCTGCCTTTTACTCAACACTATATCACTATATTTTTGATGTTTAAAAAACTATTCATAAATATCATTTTAAGGGCTGCATAACAGTTCATCATGTGAATGCAACATAATTACTATTGTTGGACTGATTAAAGAAACACATGCATTATGAAAAAGTTGAAACCCACCAGTATAACAGTGGTTCTCTCTGGGTGGTAGGGTTATTAGTGACTGAATTTTTAAAATATATTTTTCAATTTTAAAAATTTTCTACAATGAACATGGTTACTTTTATTATTTAAAAAACCCTCCGAAACACTTTTTGAAAAATAAATTTGAAAAGCTTTGGTATCCAATTTACACAAAAGTCCTCATCTATTTCCCTTTGTCTTCCTAGGATTAAACCTGCTTTTCATCAAGCCCTACCCTTTGAGGGAAACAAAAACCCAGACTATTTCTTTTGCAAGTATTGTTTTCATTTTAATTGCAACAGTATTATTTCCAACTAATTTCCATTGCAAAAATTCACACTTTCAGTTATACTATTAGCTAAACTGGCCTTTGTGGACTGACCTGGGAATCTAATCACTATGTATAATGCCGCTTCTATGGGAAAATGCACTTTGTGTTCCAAATAATTAATTTAAGAATGAACTTTGGGGACATATCCTGTGTGCAAACTGGGGACTATCTTAGTAAAAAAAGAAAATTGCTATCCATTGCCCTGCTAATGAGAAACAAATACAGTTGTAGACAATACAATGATGACAGCAAAAAAAAAAAAGTTACTAGCAAAGTCAAGGCTTAGAAGAAGATTGAGGAGCACAGATCATAAATTTAGGCATAAGTGATCACATGGTTTTATCTGTGTTAATGAAAACTCAAAGAAAATAAACTGGTTGTTAGAAACTAGACTAGAAACTTCCCATATACTCATTGGTTGCTTCTATCATAAGACACCACAGAATCATCTTTTGAGTTCTTCTTCCTCACTTGGCAAATTCCCCTTCCCCCTACCCTCACTATAAGCAGTCTACCAAGTTCTAGTATTGCAAACTTTAGAGATGCCTTTCATATTCATCTACTTCTCTCTATTCCCATTGTTTTTTGCTTACAGTTGGGCTTCTCTCAGAAGCTCCAAGGTTATAATAGCCTCCTAATTGGTGTTTGTTACTCAAGTCTTTTTAATTTTTAGTCCATTCTCCTTAACAATCTTATCACAGATCTCATCGTCATTCACTTCTCTGCTTTAAAAATTTCACTGGTTCCCCATGATTCACAGATGTGATTTTCAAACTGTGCTCCCCAAAATTCTTCTCAAGAGCAGCTAAGAGAGAAAAAAGGAAGGGGGGGGAGAAGGAGAGGGATTTAGATAGATAGATAGATAGGTAGATAGATAGATTCTAGGACTCCACCCCTACACATATCTGTTTCAATCAGAATTTTTTTTTGCCTTTTTCTCTATTTATTTATGCTTTGAAGCAGTGTCACTGGAACCAGAGGATTACTATAGTTGTTTGAAAATCACTGATCCACAGGACATAGTAGATTCCCTAACATGGCATGTAAGATCCTCTCTGATTTGGTCCTGCCCAACATTCCAGTTCTCATCTGTTCTCTTCTCACCCTAAGGCTCTTCTCCCCCAAACCCCACAAAAATATACACCAGTCAAAGCTTACATACTATTCACATCAATTTCTTCATCATTCCCTGAATTAAAAAAAAATTATCCTTCATAGCTGCCTAAAATGCTATCCTCGTCTCTCTTAAGTGCCTGGCAAACTGCTACTTGCTTTTCAAGCTCTAGTTCAAATGGCATCTCCTCTTTATTTTCCCCATACCTTCCAGTAGATATGGTAAGCAACCACCCTGATTTTCTGGGGACTATCCTGGGTTATAGCACTGAAGGTCTTGTGTCCCTCAGTCCAAGCAAACCAGCAAAGTTGGTCATTCTGCAGATGGAAGTAGCCATTTCCTTCTTTGTGTTCCCACAGCCCTTTGTTTATCGGTCCATTTTCACAGTGTGCTATGTATGAATACTTGTTATTTGTTTACAGGTCTTTCTTCCTTCCTAGACCGTGAGTCCATACAAAGGAGGAACTGTATCATGATCAACTCTAGATGTTGTGGTAATTTGCTTAAAATAGCTGTTTAATAAATATTTTTGTTGCTGAATGAAAGAACCAAAATGTATAAATTCAACTGAACTGGGAATATGACAGACTGATATACAAAGTATTAAAGTTCAGAACCTAAAAGCGGTCTATTAAAATCTAAGAAGAGACATAGAAAATGAAAACAAGCTCCTTTTCTGAGTTTAACAGGCCTGGCATGTGATGATAACTTTTGACTACCCATTGTTCAATGTGGGGAAAGAAAAGAGCTCCATGAACAATGTTTGTAAGGGGATGCCTACAAAAAGAAGGACAGTTGGAAAAAGATGACCACAAATGTCTGATGTAGGCAGATCCATGGAGGAAGGGAAGATAGTAAATACTCTCTGGAACTTGAGACATAGTTCAGAAACGTATTTTCTCTGGCTGATCTTGAATAGAGAAAGTGCTCTTGATTAATCTGTTGGATCATTAAACAAGGTCTGTTTTCTTTTTAAGTGTGGCAATATAGCTCCCATGACCTACTGACCTTATTTATAATGTTAAAAACACAACTGTCAGCCAGAAAAAATGTTGTCTTTTTTCATTGTGATATACACATTACCTAAAAGTTTCTGATATTCTAGAATTCTTCATAGTAACTCTGGTATCTTGGTAATAACACACAAACATCAAAGTTTTCACTAACTCTAATGTGCAACTCAATTTATCTAAGTACTAAGAGAAAACTAGGCTACCCAGTTGAAGAAATAATTCAATTTACTTTATTGGCAATTTCCTTGGTTAAAAAAGATCAAAGCAGTCATCATAGAAGTTACCACATTTCTCCAAAGAAGTCCCCAAACAATCCATATGTACTCAATAAATTTTCATTAAGGCAGTTTTGCAACAGGACTAACCATTTAATTAAAAAGCTTTAGTTTGTGACTTGAGTTCATTATAACAGTTTATAAAGTTTAGGTTAAGACATTAGAAAACAAACCAGGAGACTTACATGGAAATGTGCTAGCAACCACAAGAGGCCATGGTACCAGTATACTCACTTTACAAAGATGATAGGGTGTGGCAAAAAATTTCTTTGTAGGCTGAATACTTGGGACTCATAACACATTTTACCATGAAAATAATATTTTACATGGTGAAAGAGCTCCAGCCTAGCCCACAAAAATCTATTCACCGTACAATGCAACTTAACTGTAAGAACAAGAGGGCTATTCATCTATATCTCACTATCTGTATAAATATTATCTCTATAGGAAGTATTAATAGATAACATTGAATGATTACTATTAGCTCATATGCCCTGAAGTAGATTCTATTATAATCTCCAATTGACAGACGGAGAAACTGAGGTTAAGAATAATAACTTGCCCATTGTCACACAACTAGTAATGGGAGAATCAGTATTTGAATCCAGGGAATATGAGTCCAGAGTCGGTGTTCTTTAACCACTGCACAATACTACCTCTCACTAATCCCAGTCTCTAGGGTAAGAGATCTCTTAGAAGAGGCAGACAAGGGCTTTTCAAGAAATGAGGCACACTGCCCATGAGCAACTGGCTTACTGGTACTTGATCCACCCCTGCTTCTACAGAGGAAATGGGCTCTCTCGAGTTCGATCATTCTCTACCTGCTTGGAAATGGGGAACAAAGGGCAAGGTACCCAGTTAGAGGGATAGATGGGTTTCACACTGCATTGCCCAGTGTCTACACACACACACACACAGAGTTGTTTCTCAGTATCCATAAGGGATTGATTCCAAGAACACCATGGATATCAAAACCCATGTTAGCTCAAGTCCCTGATGTACAATGGTATAGTATTTGCATATAACCTATGCACATAATCCCCTGTACTTTAAATAATCTCTAGATTACTTATGATACCTAATACAATGTAAATGCTTATATGTAAATACAGTCATGTGTTGCTTAATGACAGGGAATACATTCTGAAAAAGTGCATTCTTAGGCAATTTCATCATTGTGTGAACATCATAGAGTGTACTTACATAAACCTAGATGGTCTAGTGTACTACACACCTAGGCTATATGGATAGTCTATCGCCCTTAGGGTACAAACCTATGCAGCATGTGATTGTACTGAATATGGTAGGCAACTGTAACACAATGAAAAGTATTTGTGTATCTAAACATATCTAAACATAGAAAAGGTATAGTGAAAATATGGTATAAAAGAAAATGGTACACCTGTATATGGTACTTAGCATGAATAGAGCTTGCAGGACTATAAGTTGCTCTGGGTAAGTCAGTAAGTGGTGAGTGAATGTGAAGGCCTAGACATTACTGTACACTACTGTGGACTTTATGAACACTGTAAACTTAGGTTACGCTAAATTTATTTTTTAAAATTCCTTTTTTCAATAACAAATTTACTTTAGCTTACTGTAACTGTTTTTACTTTATAAACTCAAAAATTTTAAATAATTGACTCTTTTGTAATAACTTAGCTTAAAACACATTGTACATTATACAAAATGTTATTTCCTTATATCCTTATTCTATAAGCTTTTTGTTATTATTATTATTTTTACTTTTTAAATTTTTTTTGTTAAAAAAGAAGACACAAACACACTGTGTTAGCACACACATTAGCTGAGGCCTACACAGGGCCAGTATAATAAGTATCACTGTTTTTCACTTCTACATCTTGTCTTCCTGTAAGGTCTTCAGGAGCAATAACACACATGGAGCTGTCACTTCCTATGGTAACAATGCCTTCTTCTGGATTACCTCCTGAAGGATCTAAGGCTCTGCTTGAGGAGTAGGTTTGTTCATACCAGCATCACCGCAAACACTGAACTAGGACATCACTAGGTAATAGGAATTTTTAGTTCCATTGTAATCCTATGGGGCCACCACTGTATATGCTGTCCGTCCTTGACTGAAACATTGTTATGTGGCACATGACTGTAGTTGTCATACAGTATTGTTTAGGGAATAGTGGCAAGAAGAAAAGTCTGTACATATTTAGTACAAATGAAACCATTATCTAAAAAAACTTTTTTTGATTTGTGGTTGTTTGAATCCACGGATTTGGCACCCATGGGTACAGAAGGTCAACTGTATACACATGTACACTGCATATATGTTATTAGGCAATTTCAGATAGATATATATACATACACTATGTATATATACATACACATTATATATATGTTGAAAATTTATGTGCAGCTTTTACTCTGGTTGATGCCTGTAATCTACTACTGTTCTGATTCTTTTCTCATTTTAGAATTTTCAACTAACTTTGAGTGTTTTATGAGAGAGATTTGGCAACGAGTGACTTGACACCTTTTGCCTTAGTTTACTCATGAACTGAGATTTCAGAGGTTAAAGGCCAGAGTGTATTATTGCTGCTTCTGATGTGTTTATGGATTTCATGAAAGACCTTGACATTTTTCTTTCTGAGAGAAAATTGTGCCAAATCTGCAAAAAGAAATCACCACATTTTTAATAAGTACTGTATTCCATACTTTGACTTATTCAGCCCAAGAGTCCAGTATGATAGCCGAATAAGCAATGGGGTTTAATTTCACTCCCTATATGTGTGTTGCATAGAAGTTCTCATCCGTCACAAATTATGATGGGCCTCTATTGTTGATGTTTTGTTGTTTCATCCATAAAAAAGCCATTTAAAATGAACCTATTCTGGGTCTATTCCCTTATAGGTTGATAATAAAAGTTAATTAGGTAGTGCTGACTGATTAGGTGTTAGCCTAGCTTTAAAGTGCTCTTTTCAAACACAAAGAACTGACCAATGCTGTAAAATAAATACCAGATGACTTTGACAATACATGTGTTCATTTTCAGGATTAGTAATGCTTGTTTGGAAATGTGGAATAGACTGTTTGTGCTTATGAAGCAACCTTGGGCAGTCTAAGCAGTATGCAAGGTTTGGCGCTCCAGGGGATTTGGAAGTGGGGGTGTGAGTAGGCAAAGAGTTAAGAAAGGAAGGAAAACAAATTGGTGCAGGAGATAGAGGAAAGGAGCTGGAAAAAGCGTGGGGAGCAGAAGAAAGTAGGGCAAGGACAGTGGGAGAGAAGGTGGCTGGTGGAATGAAGAGAAAAAGAAATATAGTTAAAAGTTAGAAAGTTTGCGAGGTCAAGGGGACCTGGATCCTAGGTCCTATTCTGCTACTGGTCCATTTCTCTTGTCCTTGTCACAAAAAACTTCTCAACACATTTTCTGTATTTGGTATATTGCCCCTCCCATTTTTTTCTTTAACCCATACCTAATTTTCAGTTCTAAGGTATTATTTAACACTATACATTTGTTCATGTTCATTTCAGAGTATTAGTGCAGGAGAAAACTGATTCTTTTTAGCTTTTCCGAATTATATTAGGGTCAAAACATGCTGAGTGTGATATGACCTGTGAAACATGCATTGCTGCTCACATAAATTGATGTCACCTTTGTTTTCTATGCAGTTCATCAGCTCTGGTCATAACAACATAAATTATTTCCATCATACTCCAGAGTGTAGAACATGTGTCCCTGCAATGGCGTTATCACTACAGTGTTCTTCAATGGCTTCTCCCCAAGATGACTATCAAAGTGAGGTTACTGAGTGCCACATGCAGCATGTTTCACATTATGATCAAGTGTTTTTGCTTGATAGGAAGAGGGGTATCTTTTTATTCTATGGAATATAGACCTAGCTCAGAGGTGATGAGAGAGATGTTTCTGAGCTACTTTCTGAAGATCATTCCTCTGGAAACACTCATAAAGATAATACATACTCAAGCCATGACCCTTTTGGTAAAGTCAGGGAAGGTTGCAGCCTATGTACAGCCAGAGCACACAGAATTGGAGCAAGGGACTCATGAGTTTCTCCCCTTATTTAAGTAAATCTCATGTGAAGCCCAATGTAGAGAATCAATTAAAGAGGAAGTATTCTGGTGGAACTAAGAGTACTACTCATATGACCTCCTCCTTGACTCTTTCAATATCTCAAATAACTCCATGGAACTCTGGGGCTTTGGGAAGCCCACTGGCAAATAATAATCTAGTTAAATTCTACTCCTTTGAAGCACAAGACCATACAGTTCTGACTGGCAGATCTGGGTAAACAATTCACTCTTCAACCGACATAATGTTATAAGTTGGTAGAAACACTAGAAGGCCCCTTGTCTAGATCCCTCACGTTCACTGACCATCATAGATGAAAAGGTACTGCTGAATTTTGCTATCTGAGCATGAGGGTAGTTCTTTACCAAAAAAGAAAATAAAGCAAAAAAAAAAAAGGAAAAAAGAAAGAAGAAAGAAAGAGATGAGGAAGGAGGAGGAGAGGAAGAGGGAGAAGAAGGAGGAGGAGGAGGAGGAGGGGAAAGGGAGGGGGAAGGGGGGAGGGAGAAGGGGGGAGGGAGGAGGAAGTGGAGGAGGAGGAGGAGGAAGAAGAGGAAGAAAAAAAGAGGGAAGAAGCAAGCAATAACAAAAAGGTAAGCTTGATTCTTGGGTTAATGTTACTACTCTGGCTCTCTCAGCTACAGAGCTATGATTGCCTTAATCAATTTAACTTTCTCCACAGAGAGGCTTATCTAAGACATTTCAGAGTATCTTTTTATCAGAATGCAAAGGGTTTTGTACAAGGATGTTACAACCAGGTTGAAAAAGGTATATATCAAAATAACAACAAAGGTTAGAAATTATCTTAATTATAAAGAAAACCCTGATTTTCTTGGTAAAGTAATTTAATTGGCAGAAACACAGATTTTAAAAGCAACAAAATAAAATATGTGAGTGGGCATTTTAGTGGGCAAATACCCATTATCACACTTCATGATTTGTTTTTTTAGAATGAACTTTGATCGAGGGACTTAGCTACTTAATTACAGGTATAGCCCTTATCAAGGCAATAGGCATATGCGTCCTTGGCTTATTTCCAAGCAATGCTATAAGGATTCTGAGAAATGATAATAGCAGGACAAGGGATATCAGTCTTGGCCTACAGTGGGTCCCTGGTCACCATATTTTTTAAACTTTCTTTCCCCTCCTTTTCGCTGGTCGGAGCCTCATGGATTTGAATTTGCTATGGAATCAATTTCTCCTTTGGCTGTCTTCTGGGTCATAACTCACCGGTTTTAAGCTGTCTGCTTCTGAATTACAATCTAAATGAGACTTGCAGCTTTCCCTATGGCTAAGTCCCATTTTCCTATGCTGAATTCCTGACAACCAATGATTCTTAAGAGCTGTTTATCTTTTGACAGACCATTTTTTTTTCTGATTAAAAAGAAACTGTTAGTGTTCTATAATTATTTTAGTTGTAGTTATCCCAACTTGTTCCTCATCTTAGGCATAGGTTTGCCCTCAAAGTAGGAGGAGTGTCAACAAACCATCAATAAACCTTGCTGTTCCATAGTGGCTTACGGAAAAAGAAGGGAATGCTCCCAGCTCTTCCTGAAATACATTCAAAACAATATTGACTGAGTGCTAGCAAAGTATGCTTGCTTCTCTGGGGCTCAGGAAGTTTATGTCTGACTTTAATTCCAAGTGAGCACGCGCGCCATGAAACCCAGACATTCCAATCCACAACACAGGTTCCAGTGCTTGGAGGGAGCTAGAAGCAGTTTGGCCCTTAGTTGTTTTTCAGTTGCTAGAGATTCTCTCCTTCTGTTTAGCTCTCTTCCCTAGCCAAAAAGCTAACTAGAATTTCCCTGTTCCTATAAAAAAAAAGAAGAATAACTAACATTTGTATAGTGCCTTATGTTCAGGGAAAGGGGGGAGTAGGAAGCCTACTAGTGTAGTCAATAGGCCTAAATTTAGATTTCTGCCCTCCCTTCTCCCTAGCCATACAGGTAATTCACTCCTAATCATGAGTAGTCAGACTGATGGTGTTATTATGCAACAATATATGCTAGGTACTCATTCAGCAGCTAGCACATTTTAATGATGAACTCCATTTTCAGAAGAAGCAAAGTTGGAAAAGAAAATCCATAGCGTGGAGGTATATGCTGAACTAACGTCATTTTATTGATAGTGCTACTGGACTGGTAAATCAGAGTATGACATAAAGCACATTAGATTTCAACTAGGCCTTGACAGTATTACTCATAATTTTTTTGGATGAAATGGAGAAAAGTGGGCAAAATGAAAGCGTGTTCCTTTTTGTTGGACCATCATGCTCACAGATGACTGATGAAAAATTGTTTTTCGGTCTAGACAGTGTTCTATAAAGAGCTTGCCATACAGTTTTGTATTTGGTCTAGTCCTGGTTACCATTTTTCCCTGGGGATGGAACCCTGATGCCATTGGTTCTTAAAAGTCCACAGATCATTCCAACATATAACCAAGGAGGAGAACCACTGGCAAGGAGGCTGTGGTTCACATGCTATACTGCATACTGTTTTTTAAATTGATACCAGTAACTGTCTTTCAGTGATCCAATCTTTGATACGGCTTCATAGAAGCTTTAAGCAAGGGTAGAAAGAGAACACAATGTTCATTTCAACCTGGATAAAAATTTGGAAAATCACACCAAAAAAAGGTTTCCTAGGGTCTAGTAGGGACTTCAAGTGGACATCATTGAGACATTTCGAAAATACAAAATTCCATAAAAACCTGTTGACAAGAACAGACCTGCTATGTGTGAATGCAAAGTTAATAAAGAGGCACACCCTTGGTGCTGAGAAATAAAACAAATCAACATTTTGCTTTACAAAAATGATGTGGCTTTTTACTTAGAATCAGGTTATTATAATCAAATTAAAAATATGTATCTTCAATTAACAAAAAAGTTGAGGATATCAGCTGAACACCAACATATGATTTACACATCCACAGGGAAAGTTAGAGTTTTAACCCCAGTCACTTTGGCAAACAGAAGAAACAAGGCACTTCATTATTGGAGGCTGCACTAAAACTGTCCATGGGTCACAGAACAACATGTCCAAAGTCAATTATTTTTAGTGCAAAGACTTCAGGCAGTGGAAGACGGTAAGGAACTTGTCTCCTCTCTGTCTCTGGAAGGGTACCAACCTCATAACATCAGTACAGTTAATAACTCCCTGACCTTTAAAAGGCATTTCATGAACAAATTAGGTCAATTAGTACAGAGCAATTTACTTTTAAAAAAATCCCAACCACTTTATAACTGGGGTGGGGGAGGGGGGCGGGGGGGAGTTAATTCCTTGTATCAACAATATCTTAATAGGCAATATTCATAGAGGATCTGCTCAGCTGGAACTAACACAACAAAGACACACACACACACACCCAAGTGAAACACAAAAAACCTTAAAATGTATAGTCCCAGACTTCACCTTGAATTTCTTCTGTTCCATGTTACCTGTTCATGGTAATTGTGCAGAATACTCTACTCCTTGAAAGGATGGGGATGCTGCTAGTGTGAAGAGAGAGTTCTTCAGGAAGTGGTAAATCCAATCTCCCTTCATGAGTGGGTATAAAGTACTCTAAGCATTTTTTCTCTTTTTCCTTTCTTACCTTTCTACACATTATACATTTCCATATTTTGAGAGTAGAATTTGAATCTGTGCATATATTCTTTTTATCAACAATGCGATGCCCTCTGTACATTCAAAACACAGCTTCTACCTCACTGGCTATATATAACACAATAGCTACTGGCTTACTTCTGTATTGAGCAAGCATTTCTTCCATACTCCTTTGCTTTACCCCTCATGATCAACAACACATCTCTAAATAAATATGGTAGAGTTGGGCTATTTTCCATTAAAGTTATATATATATATATTCCTATAATGAACTGGACACTGTTTCAGGTGATCTACACACATTATTCATTTAGTTTCACGTTAAGTCTGCAAGATAGACATCATCTCTATTTTACAGATAGAAAAAAAGCGAAGAAAAGTTTTTAAGTGACTTGCAGAGGGTCACAGAGCTTGAAGGATGCAGAACCAGGACATACCCAGATCTGCCTGACTGCTGGACACAATTTTTTGCATATCAACATGCTCTACTACTCTGTACTCTAACTTTGTCTTCCTTCCAGTTATTTTACTTCCTTCCTTCCACTTCTTTCTGCCTCAAAGACTAAAATGGTGAACAAGATGTAGTATTGGAAGAATTTTAAAGAAAGGACGGATCTAGCATTCTTTTATACCTTTACTAAAGCTCTGGATGATTTTCTATTTCCCCACACATGGCCTAGTCCAGGATCCAAGAATATGCAGGTTCCCTACAGGCTCTTGTTAATATCTTTTTCTCTCCAATTTCCCAATGGTTTCACTGACTACTTTTGTCCAATTCCAAATAAGGGTTAACAGTCTAAGACACTGTGTTTTCTTTACGAGAACATGAGGAAAGCATATTTGAAATCAAAACTAAAAATGCATTCTTGGTGTTTAGGAGAGATAGGCTCAGACCAGGGCTAGCCCAATATGGACTTTTGATTGATTGGAGGTAGTTCACACACGCAGAGTAAAGAATAAAGTTAGAGTAAATCCTTATCAGTGTAGTTCAACACGGTGGTCTTTGTCTGTTGTCATTTTGTTATAGCCTTAATGTAGGCTCCTGAACCTTGCAGTTTGTTAATCTGCAAGTACTTGTTTAGATATAAGACAGAGGATTCTAAGAGACAAGCTGTTCTAATCCCAGGCTAGAAGATACCTAATAAGATTAAAACTTGTTTCCTTTTTTCTAACAATTAGCAGCCTAGCTAAAGAGCAATCAGTTGTAATTGGGGAACTCAAGAAGGTAATAAATGCATTACTGAGACTAGTTGCTTTACAGAGCCATTTATTTAATCCTTAAATTTTTCAGGTTGTAAATTACTCATTAGAAGGCAGAAAGCAAAATAGCCATAATCCATTTAGTGCCTTCAGACTCCGAAGACTTAGAGGAGGAAATCCATGGAAATAAGAGGACTGATGTGTTCTTTCACTGCTATTTCTTAATGGGCAAAGGTGGTTAAACAATAAGGAAAAGCTCATGCAATTATCTCGATGCGTTGGTCCGTAGGTCAGGGTGGACTTGATTAAGTCCATGGAGGGTTGACCCACACATGGTGGGCAAATACCCCTTCTTTTCTACTCAGCCCTGCATGCAGCTAATCAATGTGCACATCTCACTTCCAGATTCTTTCATGAGACCAGAGCAATAGCCTATAGCATTCATTAGGGCATTCATTCATATCTGTTGTTTTCTAATCATCATAGGGACTAGGACAAGAGGCCAAGTAACAGAGAGGAATTGGGAGGGGGCCAGGAAGAGGCTGTCCTCCTCTCTATACATAAGAAATGTAGTTTCCAACTACAAAATGTTCAACTGCAAAACAACTAGGCAATTAGTTCACATGTTCCTTTACATGCATAGAAAGCTGCATATATTTCAATATGGATTTTACAAACTTTATGTGAAAACACTTAACCGTTTACTAAAAACAATGTTTTTTGTATACTAAGGGTAAAATTCAATTTTAGATTCTTAGTGGTAATGATGCAGACAATAGGCAAGATGCCTTTGACATTGGCACCGTGCACAATTTTGAGAGTAGAATTTGAATCTGTGCACATTTTTTCCCAACAATGTGATGCCCTCTATACATTCAAAACACAGCTTCTGCGCCTCATGGTTGGACTATATACAACACAATAGCTACTGGCTCACTTCTGCATTGAGCAAGTATTTCTTCCATACTCCTTTGCCTTTCTCCTCATGATCAACAGTACATCTCTGAATAAAGATGGTCAGGTTGGGCTATGAAATGGAGCTTTCACTTTGCAGGGGTAACTGGATCACATGAGGATCAAATCTCTGATTTTGCAGTAGCAAACTGAGTTATCAACTGAACTCTTTCCATTAATTTGTTACTTGACAGTAAAATTAAGTTTGTGATTTCACCAGGCTGGTGCTCTGTCTATCTCTGTGTTCTACTCAATATCCACCCAAGCTGTTGTTGCTCAATAAATCATTACTGGTAACGTAGGAAAATCCAACTTTAAAAAATTACAGCTGTGCTGGAAATGCATTTATTTACTTCGCTAAAGTAATTACAAAGCACGTTCTTTTTTAAGATAAGTCATTTAACCACGGCTTGTGGAAAAAATACTTTCTTTCCAAATATTACTTTTTTAAAAAAAGCTGTATTTATTTTCCATTAGAAAGCTATACTAAAGAATTCTAAAGACGCTTGTCATTCGAAATGCTGATATCAAAGTATTCAACAGAAAACTGTTGAGACATTGTAGGATAAACTTTAAATAGCTCACAGTAAGTCTGAAATTATAACTTGATGCTTCTATGTTACTTGTCCCCAAAACGAGCCATTCTAGTCACTTTTGGCGGAATCAAGAAATGACATTTGATCTTTCCCCTTTCTTGGGAATAAAGTACCTGAGTTCTCTTCTGACTTACCCTGAGTGGATTTTCATTAAGGTAAGGAGGTTCACCTTCCACCATTTCAATTGCCATAATTCCCAGAGACCAAATATCAACTTTTGGACCATAAGCTTTTCGAGTCACCACCTCAGGTGCCATCCAATAAGGGGTTCCCACCATAGTGCTTCGTTTACTTTGCTCTGGAGTAATCTGGGCACAGAACCCAAAATCAGCTGCAGAGAAGAAAAGTCAGTTAAAATAAGACCAAGTTATTTTTCTTTTGCAATACATCACTTTCAGGCATGGCGGTACCTTCCTTTGTTATACACTGAGTTCCACAACTGCCTAGGCTCATATCTTTTGGGTACCTGATCTTTCAGCTGATTCTGGTTTTAGAAGGGTCTGAAATAATTGAATAATGTGATGCCATTTTTACAAGTTCCCTCCTAATTATTGTGTTCTCAAACTTACAGTTAGGTATTTGACATCTATCTATTCTAGAAGTCACAAAAATTCTGAAATCTTAAATTCAAAATATTTGGTCATAGTATACAGGCACACAGTGTTAGAAAAATTCTTTTTTTTTTTTTTTTTTGAGTTGAAGTCTCACTCTGTTGCCCAGACTGGAGTGCAGTGGACGCTCCCTGCCATGGCAGCCTTGACTTGCTGGGCTCCAGCGATCCTTCTGCCTCAGCCTTCCAAGTAGCTGGAACTACAGGCACACACTACAACGCCCGGCTAATTTCTTTATTTATTGTAGAGATGAGGTCTCGCCAAGTTGTCCAGGTGGGTCTCGAACCCGCGGACTCAGGCAATCCACTCACCTCAGCCTCCCAAAGGCACGGGATTGCAGGCTGAGCCACCGAGCCCGGCTTGAAAAAATTCTTTACTTAAAATGAGGCTCTAACTGATTTCAAATCAATCTATTTCAGTAGTCATTATTTTCTCAAAACAGACAATAAAAGAAGAGAAATCCCCTGATAGTCTCTCAAACACCATCTGAACAAAAATACCTACTCAATTTAACAGAGCCATCCATCCCGAGGAGAATATTGTCACTCTTGATGTCTCTATGGATCACTTGGTTTGAGTGCAAGAAATCCAAAGCTTGGAGGCACTATTGAATTAGAAAAAAAAATCTAATTATACCACAAAGAACTTCTACAAATCCTAGTTTCATTTTTAGATAAATTTTGGGCATGGGTATACTTTTATGCTGTCAAGTAAAATAGATTACTAAATGTTTTCACACCACTTTGAAACCACATTACCATTTACACCAGGGATGCTTCTTAGCATTATACATGTTAAGTATGATAATGCTTATGTCAGACTAGGACAAGAAGAATGATGATGATGTGATGGGTAGTACTAATCATACAGCTAAACTAATCGATTATTACAATCACACTTTTGTTTAGTTATCTGAAGGATACAGATTCAGCTTTGTCTTATATAGATGTAGTAAGCTTCTGTATAAGTGATATGATTTGATTCAGAATTTCTGGAGTGAGACCCGGGAATCTGCATTTAAAACAAGTGCACATTGCTATTTCTGATGGACAGACAGGTGGAGGAAACACTCCTAGGCTATGAAGTAACTAAAGGTACTTGACTGGAAAAGCCTTTGTACATAATACTGGAAAATAGAAAACATAGGCTCAGGGTAGAACATCCCCCTGAATATTTATAAGTTTGATTTATTGCATGAATAGAAAACATATGCAATTGGTGGATATGTGCATGCATTTGGAGTGGGGGAAATGGGAATGTGAGGAGAGTAAGAAAGAAAGAAGTTTAAGTGAACAATTTAATGTAAAATATAAGCAAAAATTAGCTATCATTTAGTTTGCTTCCTGTAATTGTTTTTAAAGTTTCAGAGAGCCAAAGTTCCTACTTTTGCATATAGAAAACCACACCACAATAAATTGGGTGAATGTCCAAGATGAGATGCTAATGAAGACAGTGCATGTGTGTTTAAAAAATATTGAACAAATAAGTATAGTAAAATATCCTTAATTTAGTTTGCAACTAGGGGTGTGACATTGTTATTGGAAAAGAGACAGAGACAGACACTGACCCACTGGAGGGCTATGAGGGATGTTTATACTATATTCAGTAGTATATAATATAGTATATTCAGTAGTATATAATACAGTATATTCAGTACTATAAAAGTAACTGCTTTCTGGGCTTTGGGGAAACCTTGTTTAAACTGCCTTCTAGAAAATGACAGAAACAAAAAGTGGTCTGTATTTTACATGGCTTGGTCTGCACACGCAGAACAAAGCTATCAAGTAAAAATTCTTTCAAATCAGAAAGAAGTTCCATGCCAGTAGTACTGTTTTCTAGGTTCAGTGAAATTACAGCACATGAGCTTAGATATGGCATCTTGCAAATGGCTTAAAGCAACGAAAAAATATACATAAAATAGCAACTCAAATAAACAAGGGACTGGGGAGGGTTAGGGTTAGGTTGCAGATGCTATTAGGTAAGGATTTAAAATGTTTTAATGAAATTTTTCTTAAATTTTAATAAGCATTAGAATCACCTGGATATATAATTAAAATGTAGATGCTGATTTATTGAGTATAGGATGGGACCTGAGATTCATTTCTAACCAACTCACAAGTGATTCTTAAATTACTGATCTCTTCTTCATACAAATACTTTCAATGTTTTTTTGCATTCTATTAGTTATTCCCACTTGTTGGAAAAATTCCAAACATTACAAAAAGGTAGGCTGTTAAGTAACAGTTAACATCTCAGAATCCACTGTTAACATTTTGATATATATATTCTTACAGGTTAATTTTTTATAGATATATAGTTTGCATGCAATATTAAATGCCTATTTTGATTGTATAGTTCACTGAGTTTTAGCAAACATATGCATCCATGTAATCACCACCGCATTCAAGACATAAAAGATTTCCATCACTCAAAAAACTGTTCTTATACCCACTCCCCATCAATCTTATAGGTTAGGATTTAAATTGAAATTGGGATCTCCAATGTTGTTTTAGTAGAAAAGTTTTGCTATTGTTAATTTGGTGATATAAACATTCTCAATAATCAGAAATAAAGAACTGCCAATTTTGATGTTCTCATCAGCTAGAAACGCTCGATTTTCTTACCTCTCTGCAGACAGCTGCTATCTGTCCTTCATCCATACAAGTCTCTGTGACCACATCAGTCAAGGAGCCACCAGCCAAGTATTCCATGACTACCCATAGTTCATCACCCACTAAGTAGCTATGAAAAGAAAAAACTTTGACTTAGGTTGAAGGAAATGGGGACTAACACTTTCAAGTTTCAGTCCTGAGAGAAGTCAATTGTGAATTGTGCCATGCCCATTATCTTTAAGATGTTATTGAAGAACATGCTCTTTTTTGTTTTTTTTAATTGAAGTATCACTCTGTTGCCCAGGCTGGAGTGCAGTGGCACACTCACAGTCACCCCAGTGTCAACCTGATGGGCTCAGGGGATCCTCCCACCTCAGCTTGCCAACTAGCCGGAACTATAGGCACACATTACCACGTCTGGCTAATTTTTTGATTTACTGTAGAGATGAGGTCTTGCCAAGTTGCCCAGGCTGGTCTCGAACCCATGGACTCAGGCAAACCTCTCACCTCGGTTTCCCAAAGTGCGGGATTACAGGCTTGAGCCACCAAGCCCAGCCGGATCATACTCTTAAGTGATCAAATATGGGGACAAGGGTGACCAGAACTCCATAACTCAGGCAAAGAGAGCATGAGGTTATTCAAATCACCTAGGCCCATCTGAAGGCACTTTAGTAGTATCATCAGGTCTCTCTGACCCCCTGCTCAGCAAAAGAAAGGAATTAATAGGAAATGGAATGACCCCAATATTTACAGCCTGTCCTACGACCCAGCACAATGTGATGTAAGACTTTCTATACTGTGGAGTTCAAACTACAGTGTCCATTAGATTCACAAGGGAAACTCGTTAAAAATGAAAATTCAGAGGCCTATTTCATTAATTATAGAGAGCAGCCTAGGAATCTGCATTTATAAAAATTTATAAAAGTGCAAATGCAAATTTTACAAAATTATAAATGCAGAGCAACTCTAGGTCACTAAATAAAACTGCAGGTGGTCTCTAAATAAAACTTTATGAAACACTGGTCAATACTTAAAATTTAGCCTGGCATAGTGGCTCACATCTATAATACCAGCATTTTGGAAGGCTGAGGTGGGAGGATTCATTGAGCCCAGGAGTCAAATCCAGCCTGGGAAACATAGCATGATTTTGTCTCTATAAAAATAAAAATAAAAAATTAGCCAAGTGTGGTAGCACATGCCTATAGTTTCAGCTACTCTGGAGGCTGAGGCAGCAGGATGACTTGAGCCCAGGAGGTCAAGGCTGCCACAAGCCATGATCACACCACTGAACTCTAGCCTAGGCAACAGAGCGAGGCCCTATCTCAGAAAAAAAAAAAAAAAAGACTTTAAAATCCATGTCACTTTTTACCTCCTCTCTTTTATTCCTTCTGTATCACTGGTCTATCTGGCCCAAAACACAGAAAGCAAGATCTTAAGCCCATTGAGACTGAGGACCTAGCTTTAGCTCCTTTGTATCCCCCTAGAGAACACAGCACAGAAGCACTAAGCAAACTCTTTTTGAAATTAAATGAGACAGATGTTAACCACAAATGAAGACTTAGTGTTGTCTTTAAATGCCTATTTATAACACACTGTTAATACTACTGATGAAAGAGTCATTAATTACCTGGTTTAGGAAAAAGGTTTGAGATTAAAGTCTGAATACCCTAGACCTCACTGTCAGTTAATCACGAAGCACCCACTGTAGGGCCATTGTAGTTGGCCTTCTTCACTCAGACACTCAGAAACTGTGCCGTCTCCAAACAAACACTTGATGAAATGTTTAAAACACCACTGCTCTCTCCTATGTGTAGTATAGTTTATTTCCTGTCAACATGGAGCCATGATCCTCAAAGGAAATTACACAAACTGCTTATGTTTACAACCAACATCATAAAACACTTCTTCAAGTGTTTGATGGGTAGATAAAGATAAGTGGGTGTAAGTTTAACATTAGATGTAAAACTCAGCTACTTTGTAGCATTTGATATATATTTGGAGAACGACTATTAAATGAATAAATTACAAATAATTTGCCAAAAAAGACTTCCCATAAAGAAAGCAAGTACATAATGAGAGAAAACACTTACCTGTCTAAATAATTAACAATATTGGGGTTCTTATTTTCCCTCATGACCAGAATTTCATTAATAATTAATTCCTTTTTGGGTTGCTGTTGAAGGTTCATCTGCTTTATGGCCACCTGAATGACAATTAAAATATGAGAATGAATTACAATCATTATAATAAACATAAACATCCATATGGGGGGGGCACAAAGTAAATCATACAAATTATTTATCTGTACACAAACCCATGCCCTCTCTCACTTTTGTTTGGTCAGTCATGGGTAAACCATCCACTTCTAGTGCTTGAGACATCAGTGAAGTAAACTCCCATCTCAACCCTGTGCTACCCATTTTTTTCAGGCATAGATGACATCAAAGAGAAAGTCTAATAAATATGAATAAAATAAAATAAAAATCAGGATTGAATGGTAGCATTTACCTCTTGTCCTGTTGCAATGTCTAGTGCTGTATAAACAGTACCTGATGCCCTGTGAAAGTGAAAATTATCAAGTGAATAAACAATCAAGGTATTACCAACATATTTCATTTAAAATAAAATGTAATTACTTTCAGGAGAGGAAAATTAGCATACTCAAGACTAAAGGATGAAGTAAAAAAAGAACAACTTTTTACAATATTACTATTGTGGTTAAAAAAAACCACTTAGCATGAGATTCACCCTCTTAACAAATTTTTAAGTGCACAATATTGGAACAATCTTTTTACAGGTACTTGCCCCTGAAACAATAACAATGTATCTCTTGTGATGGGCTAGAAACTCCAGTCAGACTTTCTGGCACCAGTTTGAGTGTCATACGCTACGCAGTAATGAATTGAGCAAAATGGCCTTGCTTCTTTAAGGAAACTCCCTCCTGGAACATACTAAACATTTCTTGCATCTTTCAACAATCAACACCGAAGACCTCTGATTAAACTGAAGTATAATTTATGAAAAAATATACCATCTTTTGCTTTGGCAAGTGTAAATTAACCTTCACTTTTAGCATAGAAACAGAGTGTCTCTTTTCATAGATTTCTAATTTTTAGGAATATCTTCACCTAACAAATTAATCACTCTCAGTGCTGTACTTGTACTATAGCTATACAAAGCAATAACAATATGGCTATACTACTGCACCATTGGTTGGTCTTTTTGCTGAATTCCTCAGCAACTACTATGAGGTGTCACACCAACCCAATATCTCTTTAAAATCGATCATATCTTAAGTCTTGGTAGTAGTTATGCTTCCATTTTAACTTCAATTATAGGGCCCCCTTGCTTTGCAAATAGAAATTGTATAGTAAGCTAAATTCATAGTAACTTTCTATGAATCACACACACATTCTAAACCACCTTCCACCTCCATAGCCAAGAAAGAGAAAACAAAGTCATCAATTTAATTTGTGGTGAACAAAGGAATTAGGATAGATCAAGCCTATAATGCTCCAACATTGCTACCTCAACTTTCTGGTAATTTTTTTGTCTCTCTTGCTATTTCTTTATCACTTGCTCTTCTATTTTTTTGAGTTGAGTCCAGAAATTATTTTCTTATGGCAGGCATTTCCTTGTAACTATTTTCCCTTTCTCTCTCTGGAGGAGCCAAATTATTTCTTGCAGGCCTAGGAAGCGTATATTACCTGTTTCCAGGAAGCAAACTACATAGTATAGTATAAAAAATATTTGAGTATTAGTAGAGATCTGAGTTCTATTATTTGCCCTAACATCAACACACTATATGACCTTGGGCTAGTCATTTCCTCTCACTGAGTTTCAGTCCACTCACATGGAAAATAGGGATCACAATAACAATCAACACTACTAAGTATGTTGCCTGTGTCAGACACTGCACTAAGAACTTTAGTTTATCTTATGTAATCCTTACCATATTTCTACAAGGCAGGCGCTATTATTCCCATGTTACAGACAATGAATCTGAGACTGAGAGAGGTTAGTAACCTGTCAAGGTCATACAATTTATAATCCAAGTTCATCTGACTCTGCAAAGTACAGGAAATGGGATATTTTATTTCTAAGGTTTTTTAATTCCATGATCTATAATCTACAACTCTACAGTACTCCTTATTTTGCTTGGGTTTTAAAATATCTACTGGAATTACCCAGAAAAATCACACTTAACCATTATGTGTCACCTAAATCAGAATTCGGTAATTCTGGAAATTTCTTAGGCTGGTGGCTTATATCAAACAAATCATTCTT
Organism: Cephalopachus bancanus; assembly: GCA_027257055.1. Taxonomy (NCBI): domain Eukaryota; kingdom Metazoa; phylum Chordata; class Mammalia; order Primates; family Tarsiidae; genus Cephalopachus; species Cephalopachus bancanus. The sequence continues at coordinate 197,996 of JAPVLO010000723.1, read as the reverse complement.
TCACTTTTTATGTTTGAGTTTCTGGGTTCAGAGCATACAGTTGGTGCCCAATAATTATTTGTTAAATGAACAAATTAATATAAATCTTTTCAAGCAAACATGCAATTACAATACGACCTTCCCTTTTTGTGAAGAAAACATTTCTTCTCTACATAAAACGCTTTCCTTTTGGAATAAGCAATCAGAAATTCCTGACTTCTGGGTCTAGTATAGGATCAGTTGTTCTGAACTTGAGCTTTTCTCCTCACTTCCGTGCCCATCTTATTGCATAGATACCAGTTGCCTAGTAGGATTCATTTTCTCTCTTTCCTACCCTTGTTCCCTGTCTTAAAATGGTAATGTCTTCCCCCACATACCCCATTTACTAACTTCTGCAAAGCAAGCAGGTTGTTAGGTGGTTGCAATTCACTGCTCTGACCAGTAAGTTATTGATTTGCCCAACTTCCAGCCTTTGCAGAACCCTCAACTCAAATGCACAAATTCAAGTACTAGCCTGCAGATTAAAACTTATCCCCAACTCCATTTTAGCACCCCTGACATTTCTCTGCACCCTAGTTCTTATAATTTTTCATATTCTAAAAATTTAAGGCTCCACTGGCATAAATATGAATCTTCCCTTTAAGAGATCTCAATATCCTTCAAGGTTCCCCTGTTAAAGCTCTCTCCTTACTCATTGCTGGGTTGAGGAGAGTAGGCCCCACTCTCATGCACTCTAATTTTCCCCGGTTCAAATCCTACTAGTTCCTAGTAGTGTGACCCTGAATAAGTAATGTAATCTCTCTGTGGCTCAAGATTAAAGGACAATTAAATGTACACAGTGCTTAAAATGTAGAGTCCTGGCTTATAGTAATTGCCCAATAGCAACAATGACAATTATTATTATTTGATTGATTGCTCCCTAATATATTCATTAAACTTCCAAATTGTAGTCTGTGGATCACTAGAAAGCTAATTAAGTGTCTGGGAGTTTTCAGGATATTTTCTGTTTCCAAATTCATAACAAAAATCCAACATTTGGTTAAGATAAAGCTAATTCTATTATCACCTATATTTCCTTTTATTTTTATTTATTTATTTTTGTTTGTTTGTTTTTTTGAGTTGGAGTCTCACTCTGTCACCCAGACTGGAGTGCAGTGGCAATTCCCGGCCACCGCAGCCTTGACTTGCTGGGGCTCCGGCGATCCTTCCGCCTCAGCCTTTCAAATAGCTGGAACTACAGGTGTGCGCTACCACGCCCGGCTAATTTTTTTATTTTATTGTAGAGATGAGGTCTCACCAAGTTGCCCAGGCAGGTGTTGAACCCGCAAGCTCAGGCAATCCACTCACCTCAGTCTCCCAAAGGCACGGGATTATAGGCTGAGCCACCGAGTCCAGCTTATATTTCCTTTTAGCTAGAATTAAACCAACTTGTGATTGTGTTGACTATCACTTTCTGATCAAAAGTTCTAATTAGCTGTTATATGTATTTTTTGTTTAATAAAGTGCAAGAAAAATTACTTAATAAATACAGTTTAATAATCAAAATTATTTATAACCCGGAGTTTATATCAAAAGAAGTAAATGAAAGGGTCCTTGGTAGAGTTGTGAAACAATCTTCTTTCTTGTAAAAATGGAAGCACAGTATTGTACACTTCCAAAGAAACATTCTTCAAGTCAATCATGTTATACTGATTCCCAAAAGATGAGCTTTGCAACAGCCTGGGAGTATATCAAAGTATTTCAATGTATATCTTTACAAAATAAAACGTTTTTAAAAAGTCAGTATCATGAAGCAATTCAGGATGTAAGGATTTCAGAATGTCAGCTAACAAAGATGGGGGTTAAAATTCCTAATTCTCTAGCACAGTGGGGCTGGTATGCTAAAATGGTCAACATTGTCCATTTGATTTGTATACTAACCATTTAATCACATTGATCTCTATTATCCATCTAATTCAGTTACACTGAAGCCAGACTATTACAGAAAGAATGTTTGTTTATGATGGGGATTTTGTTTACCCTAAATCTCAGTCACTCAGATAGTACAAAGAAATCATGTGGCCAGGCTCAGTGGCTCAGCCTGTAATCCCAGCGCTCTGGGAGGCCGAGGTGAGTGGATTGCCTGAGCCTGCAGGTTCAAGACCCACCCGGGCAACTTGGCGAGACCTCGTCTCTACAATAAGTCAAAAACTAGCCCGGTGTAGAAGCACACGCCTGTAGTTCCAGCTACTTGGAAGGCTGAGGCAGAAGGATTGCCGGAGCCCAGCTGGCTGAGGCTGCGGTGGCTGGGAGCATGCCACTGCACTCCAGTCTGGGTGACAGAGTGAGACTCCAACTCAAAAAAGAAATCATGTATTATCAGGACTCAAGGAGAAATAGAGATTATTTAGTTTAACTTCCTCTCATTACAAATGAGAAATCAGAAGCCCAGAAAGCAAGAAGGATATGCCCAAGATGACACAGCTAGTAAGTAACAAGGTTCTCCTAACTCTGAGTTAGATATCTTTCCATTAACCTACAATATGGTGAAATGCTATTAAGCCAACAGGCTGCTCAATCATTAGGACTCATCATCAATTACAATGTGATGAACAGTGTTGGGTTCTTAACATCACATTAGATGCTTTATCAATAGTCTTTTCCTGACATAGCCTAGCACTTAATAATCAAATGGAAACATTGACATCTAGCCCAGAGGGTCTAAAAACAATTCAGTATTTTCCCTTTTGCTCACAAGACAAGTCAGGTTAATTATCAGCAATCTTCATCAGGTTTTGACATTTCCTACCAAGAGCCAATGTCAAGTCACGATCATGTGTAGTTGCCAAAGCAGCAACATGATGGGACTAATAATTTAGATAAATCACTTTGATCTCAGCATGGAAATGGATTAGAGAAAAAGAAGCACACAAAAAGTGAGGCTAGGAAGAAGCTAACATACTAGAAGAAAAACAAAAGGTCAAGAGGACTAGAGGGTTCAGTGAGATCCAATGTAAACCTAGTGGGAAGAAGAATAAGCGAGCCAGCAGGCTAGGCAATATTCCCATTTAAAGTTTTACAAGTAAAATTCGGGTGCTAATGAGATCACAGTGAGGGATTTAATCTCTATATAGGATGATTAATTTCTGCATTTACTCCTACTGCTGCTGCTGCTGGAAAAGGCTATTTAATTTATTGAACCTTATTCTCTGCAGCTCTCTGTTAAATGGGTAGTATTACTTAATGCCCTCCATATACAACCATATGGGGTAAGTTCTATTATCCTCACTTTGGAAATGAGGAAACTGAAACTCAGAAATGGTAAGTAGCTTGCCCAAGGTTATACAGTTAGTCAACAGCTGATCTTAAAAACTATCAGTTTGACTCCACAGCCCATGCTCCTAATCACCATTTCATGTTTTTCTACAGATATTTAGCATTTTTATATCAATGCTAAATGCAAGTGTGATAACTCCCAAAGCCCACATTTGTATTTGTTTTGCTAAGCTGCCTCCCCAAAATATTGATCTTACCCATAATTTTCTGCTCACTTAGTCCACAAGTCATCTACTTTGTCTCAAGACATGGTATGTTTGATTGCTTTGGCATAACAACACAAAGGTGGCTCTTCTGTTTTCTAACTCAACTAAGATTGGTCATGTGACTAAGAGTGGACTGGAACTGGGGTTAGTTTTTAGAATTGGACTTCTGTTGAGTATTTTAGAAAGTCATTACTTATAGGCCCCTGTCTAGAAACTGTCTCACTATATTAATGCCTGACATAAAAATACAGTTATGCATATGGCTTGATAGTACCATATAGTTACTTGTTTTATTAAGATGTCCTTTATTGCTTAGAAATAATGTTACCATTACATGCAATAAGTTTTTCAAAGGAAGTTTCAAAGTGCTTCTTTTGTGTAATTTACTTCTAAAATATTTATCTCTAATTAAAAAATTAAAATTATGTAAAAATCATATTATCTCAGTAACTTTCTTTTTGGTGGGGGTGTACAAGTGTTTATTAAACAAAAAGCAATACACCCTCAAGATAGGAGAGTGGGCAGAAACAGTCTACAGAAAGCTGCTGCTTCTATGCCCAACTATTGTTGAGAGTATCTTTCTAAGTACACAGAATATAGCCAAGGATGGGTGATATAATTTTTACTTACCAGGATTATAAATCAGAACAGGGATTTTTTTGTTTTTTAGTGCTACAGCATGATATTTCCCAGAGAATTCATGGTCATCTAATTTTAAATAGAGATGTAACACATTATAGGTGTGGGGCCAGGAAGCTCAGTGTGTTATAGTCCAGTGATAATGAGGCCACAGTTACAGGGCTTAATCCCTGGAAATGCCAGATAACTCTCAGCTACTCACTCCAATATTAAGTCTAAGTAGCTGCTTCACAGCATGCGCCATTGGTTTCAAGAGGGCCTGGACAGAAAAGGGGGGCAGGTGGCTTAAAACAAGCTCATTACTATGGCTAGAAAAAACAACTTAATGTGCAAACTCTGCTAATGGTGTTTGATTGAGTGGCATCATCTTTCTTTTCAAGGGACAGCACACAACACGGTGCATTTAAGAGCATTAAGTAGAACAAAGAGCATCTTCCATTGCTCCATAAACACTGTTCTTCACAAATGTTAATGTATTTCCAATCTCCTATATCACAAAGCCTTTTATAGGGCTCAGACTACATCTATTTAGTGCTTCATGGCAGTGTTCTATCTTATGGCCCAAAATAGATCCGGTGAGGAAACAAATACTTTTTGGGTAGGTGGTCCTATCCAAATAATTGCTTTTGTAAGCACACCAGACACCACTTCTACTCTTGCCCATAGTTATCTGTACAACAAAAAAAGTCAGAGATGTTATTCTCAGCACTTATCCCTGAACACTGCTTTGTCAGGTTCTCTAAATAGAACTGTTATTCATCAAGTTCCTTAAGAAATAAGTTTGGGCTGGGCTCGGTGGCTCAGCCTATAATCCCAGCACTTTGGGAGGCCAAGGTGAGTGGATTGCCTGAGCCAACGGGTTTGAGACCAGCCCGGGCAAATTGCAAATTGGTGAGACCTCGTCTCTACAATAAATCAGAAATTAACTGGGCGTGGTAGCATGCACATGTAGTTCTGTCTACTTGGAAGGATTGACGGAGCACAGCAGGTTGATGCTGGGGTGGCCATGAGCATGCTACTACACTCCAGTCTGGGCAACAGAGTGAGACTTCAACTCAAAAAAAAGGAAGAAATTTGAAAACTATTCATCTTCAATATGGGAGCTTCCTGTTAGAGTAAGAAGATGGAGGCTCCTCAATGAGCAGCAGAGTTAAGTCTGAAAAATACCTAGCATGATATATTTACTTTCTGAAGCCTTAAAACTAAAATTAATTTAAGGGGATAGGGACTGAAGGCTTGATTACACATGAGCAAGTAGTAAACTTCATTTGTAATTACTGATGAATTGATCACATTCCCATTATATAATATATGAGTGGCAAAGATTCAGATATCAGACAAAATTCCTTTGGCCAGATACATACTTTTATGCCTAGAACAAAAATGATTTCAAGTAATGCTCTCATTATCACTTTCTGCCAAAGGTAGTTGCATGATAGATCTAATCTATGTAGCCATATGTTATGTAACAAAGATACTTTGGCATTATACAGACACGGACTACATTGGTCAATGGATTCTTCAGGATAGCCTTTTGTTTTGCCACACATTTTCTTGTGAGAGATCCTTTCTTATATATTCTCCCTTTTAAAACTCAGTGAAGGAAATGAGTTTTAATTGTAGTACTATAATCCCAAATAAATGAATACAACTCTGTTGGTAAGGGTGTGGGCAAACAGGCAATCTCATACATTATTGATGGTGTGTTAAAGAGAAAAACCTCTAGAGAGGGCAACTCAAAAATTTTAAATGCATGTCTTTCCATGTAACTATTCCACTTTTTATAATTTATCCTAATGATAATTTTGCATAAGCTGGTTTATTTGTAAGGATCTTCATGGAAGCCTTGTTTATAATAGCAGAATATCAGAAACAAACTGTCAGTCAGTGGGGGCCTATTTAAATAAATTATGGCATATCCAAATAACATACTATGAATCTGTTAAAAAGAATGAGGTATGGATATGCAACCATCTCTAAAACACAGGCATGTAACAGAAAAGGAAATATATAATACATTAGCACTTGTATTAAAAATAAGCCAGGCTCGGTGGCTCAGCCTATAATCCCACACCTTGGGAGGCTGAGGTTAGTGGATTGCCTGAGCCCGTAGGTTCGAGACCCGCCTGGGCAACTTGACGAGACCTCATCTCCACAATAAATCAAAAATTAGCTGGGCGTGGTAGCGCGTGCCTGAAGTTCCAGCTACTTGGAAGGCGGAGGCGGAAGGATCACCAGAGCCCAGCAGGTCGAGGCTGCGGTGGCCGGGAGCGGCCACTGCACTCCAGTCTGGGCGACAGAGTGAGACTCCAACTCAAAAAATAAAAAATAAAAAATAAAAAATAAAAAAAAGCCAACAACAAACATACATAGGCACAAAGAAATGCACTTTATATGTCCAAATACAAGATAAGGGTTCTTTTCCCATAGAAAGGGAATTCCTTATATTCAAATTCTTATAAATCTCTCATGTAGATGGTACTTCTTCATATTTGTTTGTTTATATCCACTAATACAGTTTGGAAGAGACATACTAGGCTGAAATATTCTCAATTAATGCTAGTTCTAGATGTTCACAGAGAATACCTGTTAGAATTGCAAAGAAAGGATATAAATATATTAATTCTGAGGGTATGGCCTCATAACTGCAAGTGTTAGATGTCATAAGTAAGCTTTCAAACGATCTCTTTCAAAACAAACGCAGTGAAAGGGGCTGTCAAAGATAATACAATCTGACCATCAAAAACAATAACTATTGTAATTGAATCAAACAAATTGAAAATATATAAACCCAAGAGTTATTAAGAAATTTTTTAAGACCACCACCAAAAAGCAAAAATAAAATAACCAAAAAGAAAAATTCCCCTCACTGAATATTTCTGGAAGTAACTAACTTAGTACAAACTTCATATACTAAAAGTTGGCAACTTAAAAATTAAGCATTTATCTTGACATTTCTGTATAAACCATATTCCAGAATAAGCAGAGTCCTACCTGATAAGGTAAAATTCTTTCAAACAAAAGCATTCTAGTTAATATGAAAGGAATGAAAGAAAATCATTATTTTTGTCCCTAATGAAATAATTTATTCAAGCAATAATCATCAAGATAAAGTCATTAAATGAAAAGTTGATGGGAAATTTTACATAGGGGACAAACAATCATCAACTGAGTTGTCTGATCAATCTACTCATCACTAAAATATGGGACAATTCCACACTGTGTGCAACCTGCTGTGGTGTGTAATATGAAACACATAGCACCATCTATGAAGAAATCTTGCAAGAATTTAACCTAAATATAATTAAGCCTCTAGAGCTAACTTCCATTTATAGAAAATACAGCAAGGTAAATGACATCAAATGAAACTAACAAATAAATCCAGAAAATGGTACATTCTACAAGATGATGACCAGTTTCTTTAACAAGTCAGTGGCAATGAAAAAAGAAATGAAACTGCTTCAGAGTACATAGACTTAAGAGACACAACAATTAGAATGTGTGGATCTTCTTTGAATGTTGATTTGAACAAATCAACTATAAAAATGGCATTTTTGAGACAAGTGGAGAACTCTGATTATAGAACAGAAAATATCAAGCAATTTAATTTTTTGTAGGTGTTATAATAGCATTGCGATTTAATAAAAATTACTGATAAATGTTGAGGCTGGGTGATAAGAATACGGGAGTTTCTGTATTATTTTCCCTATTTTGTGTAAGTTTGAAAAAGTATAATAGAAACTTTTAAAAAAGTGATGGAGTAGATAGTAGATGTATGTTGTGAAGATCTAAATATATATCTACCAAAAAAACTCAGAAAACAATCATCTTAATGTTATATAAAGGGGTCACTAGGAATAAAATATCCAGGAACAGAATCATATGTAGATTCTAAATCCCAAAGGTCTCAGATAGAAGTCAGATAATATATTTGGGTAACTGCTGGGAGACTCAAAAAGTTGTTCTAGTGATTACAAAAGCAATTATGTTAAATAAAGATGCATAGGATTTTGAATTATACTGCTCATGAAATATGACAGTAGGAAAATCTTTCCAAATTAATATATTATTTTATGATATATGGTTTTAAATATGTAAATGAAAATAAATTAGCAAGTTAAACATCACAAGTAGACATTCAGTCATTTGTTTATATATCTAACAGTTTTTGTAGTCAGGTGAGTCAAAACTGTTTTACAGATTATTTTATTGTGTCATCTAATATTTGAGCATATATTGGGTGTATGTGTGTGCATGTGTGCTCATGCACACATGAGTGTTACAGACCCTAGGGATGCCAAAGTGAATGAAACCTATAGCCTGAAGTGAGTGCTCACTTGGTTTCTGTCAAATGAAATTTTAGTCCCCAGTTGTTAAATTCCTACACTTTTCATGTCACTACTCAAATATGTGTACTTTAAGAATCCATCATACATCATATCCACTCCCTGGCTATATATCATTTGCCCGTCCTGTCTGACCCCATAGCTCTTTGTGACTGTATCACAATACTCACTGTATTCCACACTATATAATAGCAACCTGTGGGTGTGTCTTTCACCCCCTAATAATGACTAGCATTTATCAGGCACTTAACTGTATGACATGTACTATGCTAAGCACTTTAAATGCTTTCTCTTGTTTACTTTTTACAACCTATGAGGTAATGTACATTCTGCCTACTATGAATGAGAAAACTGGTGCTTAAAGAAATTAAATAATTTGCCTATATCCTTCTGATTTCAGAGTCTTTGTTTTTGCTTTTTTCAGAAATTATCCCTTTATTCCTCTAGGGTTTTCAAAGTTTCAAGCAGTTTTACTACTCTAGATAGCTAATATATAAATGGTGAATACATGCCAATGCAGATCTAGTCTGTAAAACTCAGAAGGACACAAGATAGAAAAGGTCATTTAGGAACAGGGCAGCTGAAGAGGGATTCATGAGGGAGATAACAGTGAAGATTAGTGTGTGAATAAAATATAGGGAAAAGGCACAAGCATGGGGCTGGACATCCTGCTATTTCTTCTCCTTTTCTTCCTCAGATGTTAACAGGGACAATGAGCATAGAGGTCACTGTGGACTCCCAAAACCCGATTCTTAACTACTATTCTGCATTACACATAGTAGACACTCAACAAAAGTTCATTGAATTAAAAAATATATTTGTGAATTGGATTCAAATTATCTCCTGTGAGCTACTTCCTCAAAAATATTTTTCTATTATAATGTTGCAGAGAAATGACAATATGCACCTAAAAGAGAAAAGAGGCCTATCTTTCAGCATACTCTCATTTAAGAAAATACTCTAACATGAATTCACATATATTAATGAGAAATCTGTGAGGACAGCTGCCAACGTTGGTAAATTCGGCCCTCTGTTACATAGCTATTGCTTATTCCTGAATTATACAGGCTTGCCAATGGTAGCTGTTGACTGAAAATAAATATTTGATTTTGTTGCCTCACCCTATCCCATTTATTAAACAAATTATTTTGCCCAACTATACTAGAGTGAAAATTCTTAAGTCTCTACTAGAAATATTTCTGACAAACTCATGTTGTTGAGTTAATGATACTTTGCGTGACAGTAGGGGTACCTGACATTTTTTTCTCTCTTTCCTTATTATTTTAGCTTTTCATACATTTGCTTAAAATGTCTGAATTTGGTGGCCAATTATAGAACACTTTTCACAGTAAATCTAGTGAAATAATGTTATTTTTAACCTTCAACTCACAGCTATGTACTCAAATGATTAGATGTGTGATTCTGAAACTGACTTATAGAAGATGGAGCCCAATTCTCTGGCCCCAAGCCTGAATTCTGGAATGGCAGAAACCCACACTGGAAAAATTTAGCTTTTCAAGTAAATGAGGGTGATTAATGGAGGGCTTCTTCTCAAATCCAGATCCCAAGAGTGAGCTATTGTGCTCCCAGGAGCTGAAAACAGAATACGGGCGCTGATTATTCCTAGCACCAAATGACTACTGACAGGACTTTGAATGTCACCATAACAATAGGTAAAACAAAACAATAGAAACCTCAGACTTAATGAAAAAAGCAAAACTATAAATTGAGAGTGGAGGCTAGTTTGTCTAACTTAGGCTAATAATGCATGAAAAAAATCAGTTGAAAGTCATTTGAGATAAAATAAAGTCAATATAAGTGGATTTTGTTTTGTCTAGAAAGAAAGAAATCAAGAATTTTCTCATTCACTTTAAAAATTAAGAACAGAGAGCAATCAACTAAGAACAAAAATTAAATTAGTAAATAAAATAAATGATAAAATCAAAGTAAGTAGATTTAAGTTACTAGGTTATATCTTAAAAACTACTTTAAAAACTCATCCCAATTTTATAAAAAAAAAATACATCTTGGTTTTCTATTATGACTACTTGGGGAGGTGTGCAAATGGGAAAAGAAGGTTGGCTCAGCCTGTAATCCCACGCTTTGAGAGGCTGAGGTGAGTGGATTGCCTGAACCCGCAGGTTCAAGACTTGCCTGGGCAACTTGGCGAGACCTCATCACTACAATAAACAAAAAAAATCAGCCGGGCATGGTAGTGCATGCCTGTAATTCCGGCTACTCGGAAGGCTGAGGCGGAAGGATCGCCAGAGCCCAGCAGGTCGAGGCTGCAGTGGCCGGGAGTGGCCACCGCACTCCAGTCTGGGCGACAGAGTGAGACTCCAACTCAAAAAAAAAAAGAAGGTAAAGCCAACACGCATGAAAAAGACAGATGTGCAGCACACACAAATACCCAAAGGATAGAGGAATCAGATGTGGTAGGCCCTCCAAGTCATCGTGAAAGACAAAGAGATAAAGACACACTAAGAAAAAGGAGAGACAGAGGATAGAAAGAACAAGACAGACATGTATATGCACACGAAAAGACAGAGGACAGAGGAATCTAGAAAAACAAATATTTTCATTAGTTCAACAATATTTACTGAGACAAAAACAGATCCAGAGAGATGGAAATGGCAGACAAGCTTCTATAGTTCTTTGAATGTGGCCAAAGTGAACCCGACTATTGACCGTAACTGTACAAAATTGTTATCGAAGACCTACTAAGTGTAAAAGCACCATGCTAGACACTAAAGACAAAAGAAGGAGTAAAATAGACTCCTTATCCTCTAAGGACTTATTAAAATGTTGGTTGGGCATATGAGTGAGCTATTGCTGGTTTCATCATTCTTTAAAATGATGAACATTCTGGTACTTTTAAAGTAGACCTCTCTGAAGTGGCAAGTAGAATTTCTGCTTTGATTTTTCATTTTAGATCATAAAGACTTTACAAAGGTACTCAGAAATAGAGAACTTTCCTCTTCACCTTTAAAAGTCAAAAGCATGAATAACAGCATAAAGGGAAAATCTTTTGAGTACACAAAGTTGCTATCTTTGTTCTTGGAGAAATTAGTCTTACTTAGTAGCCTGGTGTCTGGGAGGTATTTTAAACCAGCTCTTACTTTTTTCCTTTTTAATATTAAATGCTATTTTTGGCTCACTTGAGTGTTAATGGGAATAAAAAATTAAAACAAAATTATAACATCTCCCATTCCTATTCCCCCCCAAAAAAAACTCTGGGAAAAAACTTAATAAATAAATCACTTCCATTTAAACCTAGAACTAGAGTAGTGCTGCTCATTAGAAATATGATGTGAGCTATATTTTAAATTTCCTGAAGCTACATTTACAAAGTTTTTCAAAGATGAAATTAATTTTAATAATATATTTTCTTTAACCTAAAGAATATAAAATATCATCTCAACATGTAATCAATATAAAATTTATGAATGAGATATTTTACATTCTTTTTCACACAATGTTTTTTAAATCAGGTGTGCATTTTATACTTACACACATCTCAGTTTGTACTAGCTACATTTCAAATGCTCAAGAGCCAAATGTGGCTAGTGGCCACCATACTCGACAATGAAGATATAGAGTGCCACTTTTAAGATTATATAACCCTTCATATTGTTAGCTCTGCCAGGAACCCAACCAGATTAAAATAAAATATAAAAGCCAACTTTTGTTTCTCAGCCACCTTAGTACATAATATGGTCTTTTTGTAACCTGCCTGGTAGTATTTACCTTTTGGGCATGAAGAAGGTAAGCTGAGGTTTGTATATAAACTTAAGAAGGAGCAGTTATCTTCTTAAGCAAAGCAATCAGTCTACCAGAGGTTGTGAAGGAAAACTCCAGGTAAGAGTTATTGGTTTTAGAAGCTAATTCTGTCCTGCCCTTGGGTGAACTGAGTAGACTTGCCTCAGTGTTCTTCTTCCACCCTTTGTCAAACATGTATCACTGTAGATTGTAAGTTCCTAGAGGACCTACACAGTCCTCTAGCACTTGGCATAGTGCCTGGCACATAGCTGGTGCTCAAGATATGTCTGCTAAACAAATAAATGAATTCAAATAAGTTCAGTTTCACATTTGCACTAGCCACATTTTAAGTGCTCATAGCCACACATGGCCAGTAACTACCATATTGGATAGCACTGTTCTAGAGCAATGAGCAGAAACACTATTTGATCTATGAGGTTACATAGAGTCCTCAGAGTTCACAAACACCTCTCTTTTATGAGCACGTAAGAATACCAGTGATACCAAAGGAAGAAGCAAAAGCACTAATATGTATATCATTTTGCCTCCTGGGAAGTTCAAATGCAGTACCATTATGGTTTCCACTAGAAGAATAACCTTGGTTTTGTATTTCTCCTGAGTTTCTATCTCCTTCTCAGGACCTTTTTTTTTTTTTTGAGTTGGAGTCTCTGTCACCCAGACTGGAGTGCAGTAGCCGCTTCCGGCCACCGCAGCCTCCACCTGCTGGGCTCCGGTGATCCTTCTGCCTCAGCCTTCCGAGTAGCCGGAATTACAGGTGTGTGCTACCACGCCCGGCTGATTTTTTGATTTATTGTAGAGATGAGGTCTCGCCTGCCCAGGCGGGTCTTGAACCCGCGGGCTCAGGCAATCCACTCACCTCAGCCTCCCAAAGGCGCGGGATTACAAGCTGAGTCACCGAGCCTGGCCTCACGGTCTTTTTACCTTAATTCTTATCAGGCACAATCCCTACAAAGCGCCTCACTTACTCTCGAGGCCAAATGTCTAATGAATGCTTTCCCTTACTTCCTGAGAGACATTGGCATTTTCAAAAGAAACTTTAGCACAAAAGCTAAGGGAAAAAACAAAAGGCATATAAAAATCATAAAAAAATAGTCAAGTTTATATGCAATACACACTTCTTGAACCCAAGTATCCCAGGAAAAACAATGAGGCACTTGAAGAAATCCTACATTCTCTTACCCTAAAATAATTAGACTCTAATGGCTAATGGGCTAGCACAATTTTTCAGGCATGTTAATTGTATCCCTTTTTCTTCAGTCCCTTACCTCAACCAGGAGACCTGTAGGGTGCCATCTTGGTTTCTAGCATATAGTAATTGGTGCACCTGAATACGTGTCTCATTTCTCATTTAAGGATACCCCTTAAGAAGTCTCAATTTCTTTTTAAACAAATTTTTGCCTGTTTCAAGTGCTGCTGCCTGCTCAGATCCTCCTGTTAGTTTCACATTACTACCCGAGAGACATACTTAATTATACTTGACTTGCATAACTGGTAACTCTCACCTTCAGCTCTAGTGAATGGTCTAATGTCCTGGTTCCTATGTCTAGCTGATTATCAGGATTATCTGAGAAACTTTTGCAAAGTTTAAATTCCTGGACCCCAATCCAAACTGCTGAATCAAATCTCTGGCAGTGAGGCCTGGGAATATTTATCTTTAACAAGTATACTAGGTGAAAATGATGCATCTCACTTAGGGATTATTTATCTGTTTCCTCTGATATCGGATAGTCAACTCTGTGTACCTCTGGATCATTTAATAAGGACTTTCCCCACACTCATTTTGTCACTTTCCAGTTTGACAAGGAAACAGGATCTTAACCATATCATTCCTAAAGAGGTAGGAGGAACAGGGATAAAAGAATTTTTCATACAAGCTAGAAATTTATATAACTCTACTGCTTTCCTAGAGAAATCTCTTTGAATCTGCTAACTACATGGGATCGAAATGTCCCTAGAGAATTCACTGTCAGCTTGACAATAATGAAGGTTCCAGCAGGATGTGTTCCTAGGTTAATGAACAGTGAGCCTGCCAGCAAGAAAGGCCAATATTGAGAATGTAAAACACAAATAAAATACAGGAAATGAGAAGTACAGTTTACCAGAAATGCAAGCTGTTATTGAATTTTAATGTATGTTCCTGGTGCTCACTTTTTGATATTTCAAATAACAATCACTTACCCTTGACCAATTTTTTCAAATCTTGTGTATTTTTTCTTTGGGTCTCCAACACTCACAATGCTTCCTGAGAGACAGGTGGGGTAATGGTGGGGGGGAGAGAGAGGGAAACAGAGAGAAAAACTGATTAACTGGTTTTCTTTTATTTAGTTATGAAATTCAGATGCCAGTCTATGATGAATACAAAATTAGACTAATGCTCCCATGTAATTTCTATAATTTGTATAAAAAGTGATGCTTTCCAGCCGGGCATGGTAGCTCATGCCTGTAATTCCTGCTACTGGGAAGGCTGAGGCGGAAGGATCGCCGGAGCCCAGCAGGCGAGGCTGCGGTGGCCGGGAGCAGCCACTGCACTCCAGTCTGGGCGACCGAGTGAGACTCCAACTCAAAAAAAAAAAAAAAAAAAGTGATGCTTTCTATTTCTTAAAATAACAAATAGTAATATATTAATTAAAGCAGTAATAACCCGTGTTGCTTATATTCAAAATTGATGATATTTGGGAAACAAAACAGACTGGTTACAACCCAACATTTATAAACAGTTCTCATAAAATGATATTATATATTAGGAGATCAAAATCATCTAAGAACTTGTCCACACCATTCAACACAATCACTATCTTCTCAGAATTGGAATAAAGTTAAACACTGTACTACATTTAATTCTGCTGGACAAGTATTTATTGAGTAATGATTTTGCACCTAGTGCTGTGCTAAGGGTTACTGGGAGGGAAATGAGTCTAATGAAGAACAATGTTTAATTGTAAAGTTATGAGATTTATATAGGACCCTACTAGTATCCCAGACATTCAAACAGCTTTACTGAGATACGATTTACATACCATAAAGTTCACCCATTTAAAGTACACAAATATATCCCTTCTTTATTACTCCTGCTTCATTCTCAATCTTATCTTTCACCAGTGCCCCACTAGAAACTTTGACCATAACAAACTAATGGTAGTTCATGATCAGTTCTTGCTTAATAGTTAAACTTCCTCTCTTACAGCTCCAGTACCACCCTCAGCCACCAATTCTTTATTCAAGTAACATTAAATAATTTCCAGGTATATGCCTTTAAGTTTTCTTTACATGCTACTCTCCACTTGAAATACCCTTCCCATATTTTCTCTATGGCAAGTTCCTATTCGTGCTTCAAAACTCAGCTTAGATGTTGCCTTTTCTGTGAAGACTTCCCTGTGCTCTTTGAATTAATTTAATATCTTCCCTTCTCTATGCTACTACTGTCTCTTCTCTGTCTTTTGCTCTTGCCCTTTCTCTGTACTTAATGCATCAAATTTCTATATCTATCTATCTGACATCCCATTTTAGACTGTGTCTTAATAACAGGAGCCATGTCTTACTCATCTCTGTATCCTTAGTGCCTCCTGACACAGTGCTGTGTATGGAAAAATTCCATACTCAATAAATGTTTGTTGAATTTAAATAAAATAAAATTAGGCATTTCCTTTTGTAAATGCCCTTATAGTTTAAGATAAGTGTTGGAGAATGTATTTTACTTGAGCTATGTCTATAGAATGCCACCAATTTAGAAATTTCTGAGTTGGTATTTTATTTTTCAAATTCTCTAAAAGATTTCTATTTTACTGAGAGCCAATCTTATTTGAGTTAGCTATTCATGGATAAGGACCTAGACTTTCTAAAAAATTAAATGATGATTTTTAAAGTCTTTGAAACCATAATTTTATTAAGTAGTTTATAGTTTTCTAAAAAAGTTTTACTATTAAGTTGCTTAGCAAACTCTTTTCTATAGACGAGCAAAAGCAAATAAGTTTCAGCCTAAGCCACTTTCTGAATTATGACCAATTGGCAGAGTTCAGCTAATAAGGCTTTATGGTAGTAAATTATTCAACCTTTATTTCCATGGTATGTGGTAGAGGAGAAAAGTGAATATAAATCCTTTCACAAAGATTACCAAAAGACAACCATTTTGATGAGATTCTGCTTCTGAATTTAACTGCTATTCAAATGAAATGGCGTCTCCACCGCCCATTAATTTTCACAGGAGAGAGTGTGCTGCCATCTACTGATGTTAGGCAAGCATACAGGAGGCCTTGTTTACAATTACAAATCACAAAACAAGCTTGTAAAGTGATCTTTTTCATCAGTCATTACAATTTGCTTTTATAAATTATAATAAAGAAACAACAACAAAAAAAACCACTGTGACACAATAGGAAATAAAGTAAGAAAAATCACCAAATCAAGATCAGTAGAAAAAGATAGTAAACCCAGAATAATCTCTGAGCAGAGCAATTCCCTTAATAAGACACAAACTATTCATTTTAAAGCAAAGGTTTTAATAAAGCACTAAATATACTCGTATTTGAAAATGGGCTTCATGATGTGGCTTCAGTGGCAGGAAAGTCCATCAATACATTCTCCAACATATTAAGCTAAGTTGAACTCCCACCATTAAAAGATTATCCCTTTAGCATTATGAAGATTTTGAATTCTGAGAAAAATTAAAATAATTCTCTAAATTAATATCAGTTTGACCTGAGGGTGAATTAGGAAAAAGAGCTTTGAGTGGGGAATGCTGGGAGAGAGGAGGCACAGGAGGAGTAGGTGATTATGGGGCCTAGATGAGGAAGGCCGAAGACAAATTTCCTGTTCTGCACAATTTTCCTGAGAGTGCCTTTTCACATGTTTCACTAAGATGTAGGGGTTTCTTTATTTTCTAACAGATCCACAATGAAAAAGCCAGACTCAAGCTGCCTGTCTGCGTAAAACTGAAAGATGATATGTTCACTTCAGCCATTAATGATCTCTTGGTGTGGCCCCCCACAATCAGTGTCTACATGAAAGATGAATGGCCTGAAGGCTCTGCGGTCTGGGCTGCCCATCTCATAGTAATCAGTCTCTTGAGGCTGAAGGTAAGGATGATTTAGTAGAGGCTGCCATTTCCTCTTCCTCAGGCTTGTGGGGTTTACTCTGGTATGGATTGTTGGCCAGTCCTCTACCTCCCTGCCTTCCTTTACCCTCTGCTTTGTCCCTCAGCACAGGCTCCTCTACCCTTTCCCCAACTTCCAATGAGGCTCTTATTGAGAGCAATGACTTTGCACAGGGATCATGCATCTGGGATCATTCCTGTTTTCAAACATTCTGTCCCATTGTGAGAACTGACGCCCCCATGTTTTGTACTGAAAAATATGATCACACTCATTTTGTAACAGTAGAATAATAATTTCATACTATTATTTATTGTGCTAGATGACTTACATACTTAAATCATTTAGTTCTCACAAAACTCCTATTATAAAAATACTTTTTTTTTTTTTGAGTTAGAGTCTCACTCTGTCGCCCAAACTGGAGTGCAGTGGCACGCTCCCGGCCGCCGCAGCCTCGACCTGCTGAGCTCCGGTGATCCTTCCGCCTCAGCCTTCCAAGTAGCTGGAATTACAGGTGTGTGCTACCACACCCGGCTAATTTTTTGATTTATTGTAGCGATGAGGTCTCGCCAAGTTGCCCAGGCGGATCTCGGACCCACGGGCTCAGGCAATCTACTCACCTCAGTCTCCCAAAGCGTGGGATTACAGGCTGAGCCACCGAGGCTGGCTTAAAAATACTATTATTATCTCCATTTTTCAGATGAAGAAACTGAAGTTCAGAGAGGTTAAGTAACTTGCTTAAGGACATACAACTAGTCTCTATAACTCGTCTCTATAACTCAGACTAGCTATAACTTATTTCAAAGCCTGTGTTACTGTATTCTCTTATTAAGTCCTAATACTCATGTAATGAAATTGTAACTTCCGTTTATCAAGCACCTATGGTTTGCCAGGTACTGCTGTTTAGATTTTTTACATGGATTGTTCTCATTTGATTATCATAATGATATGAGGTTGGTGTTATTACTATCCTCACTTTTTAGATGAAGAACGAAGGCCCAGAAAAGTAAAATAACAGCCCAAATGACACAGCTACTAGCAATGGGTCTTTCTGACTCCAATACTTGTCCTCTTACTATAGGTTAAGCTCCCTAAAATCCATCCTATAGAAAGAATCCTAAAATGTAGTTGTGATTCTATCACCATTTGACAGATAACAAGCTGAGGTTCAGAGGGGTTAAATGAGTCCTCAAGGGTATAAGTAGCAGAGAGAGGTCACAGAGAGGGTGACAGTGGAGCAAGAGCAGTAAAGTCTGACATTCCAGTAGTATAGTTCAGCCTCAATCTGCTTCATGAGAAGAACTGCCCCATTTCCCTGGTGGTTCTACTTGCCAAGATCCACAAGTCCAAAACAAGATTGGCAGTCACAGGTGGCCCACTGGCTAGAGGGAAAAGGATTCTCTCTAGGTCAAAGCATGAAGCCCAATAGAAAAAAAAAGACAATTCTTAATTAAAATGTAATCAAAGTTAGTGTCCCCATCTTCATCATGGTGCTCAGTACATAAAAGAAAAAACAATAAATGATAAACGTCAATGCTCTAGCACCATTACAGTTCACAAGCAAAGCAAGATTTTGGCCCAAGGAAATAATGCTTGTTTCTCTTTCAGCTAACTTAACAATGCTGTAAATGCACTTTCATTATGATTGCCTGATAGTTGAAACAGACACAAAATAACAGTCATTTTTATTAAAGCAAGGCTGTTAGATTTTTTTTTTTTTTTTTTTTGAGTTGGAGTCTCACTCTGTCACCCAGACTGGCATGCAGTGGCCACTTCCGGCCACCGCAGCCTCGACCTGCTGGGCTCCGGTGATCCTTCCGCCTCAGCCTTCCGAGTAGCTGGAACCACAGGCGTGCGCTGCCACACCCGGCTCATTTTGATTTATTGTAGAAATGAGGTCTCGCCAACTTGCCCAGGCGGGTCTCGAATCCGTGGGCTCAGGCAATCCACTCACCTCAGCCTCCCAAAGGCGCGGGATTACAGGCTGAGCCACCGAGCCTGGCTTAGGCTGCTAGATTTTTATAATCTGATATGATTTCACAAGTCATGTCTACATGTCTAAAATAAAGGAAAAAATTAAGACAATTGTCTAAATAATTGAACTTAAATCATCTAGATGATTCTTTCATTTTGTTTTCCCCTTTTACACAAATAGACAGTTGGGATATGCAGAAGCAAAGTGGGTAATGGAAAAAGTATAAATTTTGAAGGCAAACAGATCTGAGTTCAAACTCTAGCTCTGCCACTAATTAGTTTAGTGATTTAGTCACTTAAACTTTTAAAAATTTACTTTCATTGATCTGTAAAATGAAGATACTAAAATCTACCACCAGAAATTATTGTAAGAATTAACTCTGATAATGTATATAAAGTGGCCTGCACAGAAGGTCTTCAATAAAGTGAGAATTATTCCTGCTGTTACTACAGAAAATGGTTGGTATTAGTGCTAGAGATATATTTAATCATGTGTAGGAAGTCAATTGCTAACTCAGGAATTGAAGTTCTGAGTGCTCACTGACAGCTACAACCCCATCCTTTGCCTTTCCACACACAGCTTGCTCAAAACGTTTCAACCGCAGTACTGCTGGTATTTTGGGTTAAATAATACTTTATTCAAAGGAGGAGGGAGGTGAATTGGACTGTGCATTGTAGGATGTTTAGAAGTGTTCCTGGCCTCCACCCACCACCAGTTACTAGCACTGTCTGAAACATGACAATAACAGCTATCTCCAGACATTGCCAAATGTCCTCCAGAGGGCAAAATAATCCTACCGCCTCTGCAGAGCCTCCCTGTGGCCTATAGCTGGAATTGCTCTCTTCCTTTTCTGAGGTCTGTTAAATGAAAACGACATAATCCTATTCTCTATTACATTTTATCTTCCAAATAAAATCGTTTCTTTTTTTTTTCTTTTATAGAGATGAGGTCTCACTATATTGCTCAGTCTGGTCTTGAACTCCTGGCCTCAAGCAATCTTTCCACCTTGGGCTCCCAAAGTGCTGGGATTACAGGTGTAAGCCACCACATCTGGTCCATAAGTTGCTTGATGACAGGTAATTGTTGCTGTAATGAGTCCTCCAAAATTTCTTGCATAGAACAGACAAATAGGAACTCAATAAAGATGCATTTGTTTATTTTTTTTCATGCATTCACTCAAGCATTTGTTGAGTGCCTTTATGCAACAGATACTTACTAGGACTTGGACATACAAGGTAAGAAAAGTCACAGTCCATGCCCTTGAGGAGCTCACAGTCTAGTGAAGGAGACAGACTAGTATGGTGTGATATTTGCTCCAATAAATGTGATAACGAAAAGGCACCCTTAACTTAGACTGGAGGAGACAAGGCAGGCTTTTGAGCAGAGTATTGGAAAATGAGTAGGAGTTAGTCAAATTGGCGTGGAGGGGGGAAACTGATTGTTGATATATAGCAATTTGTTAGATACTACAACTACAGAATATGCTTCGCACCTTTAACTCTGTCAGCAGAGAACCTATTTTCTTATTTTCTTGGCCCAGAAAACCAGAAGGTGAATGTTCGAATGTTTTGTAAAACTGTGGCAACAAGCATGAATGCACCAGCACGTACACATTAATGACACTGTGGAAGGAGACTACTTAGCACTTGTTGGCTGCCTCCCTCCAACATAGAAATGCTCCTAAAATAAGGGGAAAGGCTATATTATTTGAGGTTGCAGGTTTTCACTGACTGTGTTGGGCTTTAGGTTTTGAGGCTGACTTGCCTATCATCAGCTGGGGGCCCTTGGGGTATAATCATAAGATATTTTATGACACTATTATATCTCCTTTGAGGGCATAATCTTAGAACAAAACTCACTACTTAATTTGTTTTGTCAAGTTTTCACTTCAATTGACTTTTTCAAGTAAAAATATCGTATTTCTGTCAAATAAGAAGTGAGAGAAAGGGAGTGAACTGGCATATACATTGGGTCCCTAACTTTTTGTCTCATGACTTCAGAACAGCTGGAGTTCATACAAGCAGACTTAAACTTCTAAAGGATCCATTACTTTTCTAAATAGTTTCTAAGAAATCCTTCCATGAAGAAAGTAATGATGGCAAGAAAACTCACTTAGCTTCTCTAAGATCTCTTCATCTGTCATCTTGGATTTTTTTCTTTGTCGATCTGTGTTTCTATACAAAGTACTGGAATTGGCATTCTCAGCAGAAGGTGGTGTGACCTCTTTATTTGGTGCTGCTGGTGAAGCAATGGATTCAACCACAGAACGAGTATAGATCTATGAGACAAAAACCAAAAAGTTCTACAATTAAAACAGTAGGCCAAGGAAAGAGCATGAAGTCAAGTTGTTGTCATATCAATGAGTTTTTAAACACAAGTGGTTTTCTATTTTAAAACATTTTTAAGTAGCTTAAAGTACACCACCCTTGAAATATCTTGAGAGCTAGTCTTTCGAGGTCCCTATACATGCTCTGATAATTCTGGTCTTGGTGCCTTTGCTTATGCAATTCTTCCTACCTGGTTCACATACATTCACTTCCCTATCTTAACTTCTCCAGCACTTTCATAACTTAGCAGTTATTTATGTATTGTTTGATATTATTCTTTGATGGTTCGATGTGCTAATCTTGTATCTTCAAACAGCAACCTCAAAACTTGGGTTGTATCTTAGATTCTAGTTCTGGGACATAGAAGATGCTTAATAGGTAATAGTTGGTTAACTATACTCTAACCCTAGGACTATTCCAAGGAGTTTTGAATCATTTGGAAATAGCTACTTGTAACTTACTGATTTTGTATGCTCTGGTCTTGGTGCAATAACTGGTGGGGGCTCATTGTCATCTTCTTCTTCCTCTTCTTCATCTTCTTCTTCAGACACAGGAGGAGCCAAAGGAGGCTCAGATGCTGTTTTTGTACTCTTGTGACAGAAACAAAGTTTAAAGACCAGTTATTAACTCCTCATTGTTTTTCCTCAGAAACAAGACAAGGGAAATGAAATATTTAAGCATGTAGGAATAGGACAGAATTACATCTTTTACAAATGAGCAGAATCATTGACAATTTGGTGGCCAGGACCTGATCATTTTCAGAGATAAATTCATGTCATGATCGAAATGATCATGAAGCATAAAAATATATATATTTTAATTTTTACTGAGTTAAAAAAGAGTAAATGGTTATTTACCTCATTTTTTTAAAGTTCAATATTTTTAAATACATTAAAATCGAATTAATTGCTATCAAATCCTTGAATCTGTACTGAGCAGACTGTCAATTTGTTGACTGACAGTTTGCCAAACTGAAAAGGGCTATTTTCTGCCTAAAGATCAGAGCATGCATATGGATATAGTATTAATACAGCTCTGTAAATACTTACTAAGAACAAGCAAGCCAATAAATGTTTCTTCCCATTTCAGACTCTTGGAAAGAAGCACTTGGAGAGTAACAGACATGAACATCTAAGGAATAACCAGCTACATAAATAATTATTCAATATTAAGCAACAGGTAAATGGTGATTTACAATATTTTATAAACTGCAATAACAACACCACCAGCCACAATGACAATAGCCACAGCACCTAGGTTCAGTTCTTGATCATTCACGTTAATGCAGTGGTAAAATGGTTCCATAGTTGGATTTTGAAAGAACTATGGCCGTGGTTCTCAAAGTGTGGTTCTCAAAGTGTGGCCCCCAGATCAAAATTATCAAGAAACTTGTTAGAAATGCAAATTCTCAGGCTCCATCCAGATCTATGAATCAGAAACTCTGGAAGTGGGGCAGCAATCCACCTTCCACGTGATCCTGATGCATGCTTGAGTTTAAAACCATGAATTTCAGTGTAGGTCTGCACTGTTTAATATGGCAGGAACTAGCCACACATGGCTACTGAATACTTAAGATGTGGCTAGTCTGAATTGAGATGTGTTGTAAGTATAAAGCACATCCCGGACATTGTATACTTAATGTAAAATATTTCACTAATGCCTCTTATATTGGTTATATGTTGAAATGCTGATGTTTTGAATATACTGGGTTAAATAAAATACATTTTAAAAATTCATTTCACTTTTAAAAATTATGATTACTAGAAAATTTAAAGTTATATATATGGTTTATATTATATTTCTGTAGGATAGTGCTATTATAGGTAGTTTTTGTTTTTTGTTCTATTTTCTTTTTGTGTATTTATTTGATTTTTGTTTATGCCATTGGGGTAAGTGGCCTAATGTAATCCTACAACAAATTTTCATTCTTGGAGGACAAAGCTCCTGAGGCAGTTTAGGTAACCTATTAATAGACTATTACGTTGCAAGACCTCAGTCTGTGATTAAAAATTCAACATGGCTTTTCTACAATCATGTATAAGCCTATGGTCAAGTAGTAAGGTGTAATCATATATCTGAAAGGAGCCAGCAGGATTTATTTTTGTGAAAAGAAAGACAATCATGAATTTATGAACAAGTATTTGAAAGAATATTTAATTGCCCTGATATATATGCTGAGTCGTTTATAGATTGAAGTATGTACAAATGCTGAGTGTTTTATAGATTGAAGTGTGAATGCTGGCATTCTAATTTATGTACCTCTATTTATTCTTAATTTGACCATAACTATCGGACTACTATATGGTATTATAGCTATGTAGACAGCAACATGTGTTAATGAAATTACATTTCCAGGTTTAAAAAACACATACACACTTTTTCATGTGGAAGACTAACTCTTCAGGGCACTTCAGTGGGCACAGGGAGAAATGACCTTTGGGTTACTGGAATGTGCTTTGATACTATGTTCCAGAAAGTTTTACTCTATTTTATGCCCACTGGGATCAACCAATCACTGTTCCTTTGTAGAAAGGCAGAAGCTGCATATAAATGAAAAACTTTTTCATATAACAAATAGTATTATTTTACCCATTAGGCAATATAAACCTTGCCCAGGTATGATCAGCTTTACGTGGGCCTATGAAAATGTTTGAAGTCACAAATGAATCATCAGCTCCAAAAAGCCATAGAAAATGATAAAACCTTAATTAATGTCTAACTAAATGACTACTAAGTATAGCAGTGTCAGCTTAACTAGTCACTTAAATCCAGCACTTACAAAAATTTCATCACACTATAAACCTCTAAAATTGGTTTTTTAGGTTGGATTTTCTTATTTAGCAACAATTCTTGAGTATTTCACAACGATTTACCAAGAAATTATATCTAACCATAAATTGTTACTTGTGACCAAATAATTTCAAAATCAATATATTTAAAATCACTTCAAAAATTAACAACAAAAATATAAAGTGAGGTATGGGGATCCTTTAATATGTGTGAAACAATATATCATGTGGCCTCCACATGTGAGCGTATATATAGTCTATAAGGCTCTAAAAATGGCCCCAGTGACAAATATTATGACTCAAGGTCAGTTTTCTTGACCCAACTCTTAGACTGGTACAAAGACCAATCGGTGCCTACTGTCCAAAGAGTAACCTCTGTACTTCTCAAGTCTTGATACATCACTAGATAAGATTCACCTGTAAAATTTCATTTACTGTTACTTAACATTAATTACTATCTTTACTATTCTAAATTCAAATGGACTTCCCCATCTTCAAGGATGAACTAAGGGGACTATTAGAAAACCTGAAAGTTTTTGTCTTCTGAAGGTTTGTGGTAGAGAAATAAGAAAGAGATTTTTGTTTACAGATATTTTGCCATGTTGGTTGGCTGGCTGGAAAGAATGTATGGCCTTCAATGGATAGTATGAATTTTGACTGGGCCAGAGAGCATTAATTTCCCAGCAAACCACCTAGGACACCCGTCCTTGGTATTGAGAGTCAAAATTAACATAATTTCCTGCTCCTGTGTTCAAAAATACTGGGACCAGGCATACTTTTCTATCCCTGTACAAATAACACTGGGACTGGGCAACTTTTCTTTTTCCTTTATTAAACAATATCAGAATAGACATTAATTTTCTTATGTTAAGCAATGCTGAGAATAAGCAGAAATAACATAGCTTTTCAGTTTAGGAAATACTTGTTTCTGGAAAATACTCTGAGCCAACTAAAGTAGTTTATTAAGACTAACAGCTTGCTCACTAAGACTTGCTTCAAGACTCCTACCTTGCTGTATTCACCAATGCAAAGCCATTTTATCATAAACACTGTACAATCATAACCCATTCCTCACCTTGCAAGACCTACTCTAAAATCACACAGCCCAGGCCCTGAAACCCTAGAAATATTCTCCCCTGATGTCCCATTTCTAAGATACTACGACTCTATCAAAGTAGTGCTTTCATGCTGCTGTAAGTTTAATAAACTTAGCTTTACTTGACTTACAGGTTTTTCTAGTGATCTTTTCTGGAGTCAATGGTGTAATGTTTCTACACTCTTCCTTCCTGGATGAGAATTACTATGTCTAATATTACTAACCTTGTAAAAATATAGATAGATGGGTGGCAAGTAAGGAATATTTTTAATCTTATTCAAAATTAGATATTTCTGACACTCTTAGTATGCCACACATTGGGGCAGGGAGGTAGTTATTAACCTGAGTTGGGTCTCCTGAAAGACAGCATCCGTATCTTTTTTTTTTTTTTTTGAGTTGGAGTCTCACTCTGTTGCCCAGACTGGAGTGCAGTGGCCGCTCCCGGCCACCGCAGCCTCGACCCGCTGGGCTCCGGTGATCCTTCCGCCTCAGTCTTCCAAGTAGCTGGAACTACAGGCGCGCGCTACCACGCCCGGCTGATTTTTTGATTTATTGTAGAGATGAGGTCTCACTGCCCAGGCAGGTCTCGAACCCACGGGCTCAGGCAATCCACTCACCTCAGCCTCCCAAAGGCGCGGGATTACAGGCTGAGCCACCGAGCCCGGCCGCATCCGTATTTTTTTATCCACCTATATTTAAGTTTAAGCCTGCAATCATCATTGACTTCATTTGACTTTTAGAATTCTGAAGAGTTTGGCCTCTATCTCCAGAAAGACAGATAGACACATATTTCTATATATAAATTCAACAGTTCATAGATCTTCTGAAGTCCACCCATGTACTCCACATTCTGAACTCTGCTCTAGAGAATACACCAGCTAGATAAACTACCTTTAAAAATTCCCTTTTCTTTGAGTTTCATTTTTAAAGGTCAAAGCACCTAGAGGTAAGGACTTTGGAGGCTTTAGATAATACAAAATGTTGTTTGGGGCCACTTTTGGTACTTGTTTAAATATAGACTTTAGGGTTTTACTTCAGACCCACTCTCAAGAGTACAGCCCTGGAATCTGCAATATAATAGACTCCCCAGAAAATTCTGATACACAGTTAAGCAAAAGAACCACTTAAACTAGATGAACAAAATAAACCAGTACTGCAGATCACAAAAGGGCAATCTTTCAGCTGAAGACACAGTTTCTCCAGGCACAGACAGCGACATATATATTCATATTATCGCTCTTATCTTCCACTTGGAATACTAGTTCAGAATTCTAAATACATCATTTCATTCTCAAAAGTACAATAAAATATACTATTTAAAAATGAGCCTCAAATTAAAAAGTAGGTCCCTGAACAATGTTTGTAATTTGATACTCTAATAGCATAGAAGGCACCACAAGTGAGGAGTAAAGCAGATGTCATGACTATGAGATGCATCACTGAATTCAATATTAGTTACAAAGCCATGAGTTTAAAACATTTTGGGAATACAACATTGCTTCTATTTTAACTTTCACCCAGGCTAATAAAGGATGCCCAAATCTGTGATCAGTTCAGGTTATGTTTATAAGGGGTAGTCAGCCTCATTACTTCAGGTTCTGTAAGATAGCTAGCTCTCCTGGAATGTTTCTGATTAAAAAAAAAAAAAAGCATACACAGTGCAAAGTACACTTTCCTCTAGAGCCACAAGGAAAACACAAGGTGCAGTTCTCTGTGCCTAAGGAACTGAGTCACACTGAAGTGATTCAAATGGAAAGTCAGAGTCTAATTCAGTTCAATCAATCAATAGAAACCTAGCTTAGTCAAGCTGTTCAATCCATTTCTCCACCTGGAAGTCCTACCAGCCCTTCAGACTCAAACTGTTCAATAAGAGACTCAGCATCTCTCCACAGAACTCTGCTTCTCCTGAAAGATGGCATCCTATCTTTTAATCCACCTGCATATGAGTTTAAGCCTGCAATTATCTTTGACCTCATTATTTCCTCCAACATCCAATTCAACTAAACATCTCTAGAATTTGAATGTAATCTCCATTCCTACTGCCAGAACCTCATGTCTGGCTCTCATTACCTCTGGCTTGAACGCTTGCAATATTTACCCAAGTAGTCCCTTTACATCCAGTCTCATCTTTTGTCCTTAATGCATTCTGGGCATTTTCTGTTAGATTACTCAACCCAAAGCATAAGATTTAATTACCTAACTCTCCTGCTTCATAACACTACAAGGGCTTCCTACTGCACACTGGAAGAGCCACATTCCTTGTAATACCATTTAAGGGCCTTTATGATTTGGCTTGAACTTAACTTTCAGGGCTAATATTCTATGATTCCCTTCCTTGCATCTCAGTCTTCATTCAATCCCATACCCCCTGTTCCCTTGCTCTCCTCACCAACATGCCCTTTCCTATGCTTTTCCTTTGGCTTAGAATGCCCTTCCCATCTTCACAGATCCCAATCTCATCTAACTTTCAGCATCTGGCTCAAATGCCACCTTTTATATGAAGCATCTTCTAACTTAGAATTTAACAAATAACATAAGTACCTATTTGGTACCAGATACCAAGCTTAAGCCCTTTAGACAAAGGTCTGCTTCCCTTTCCCTCTCCAGGTAAAAGCAATCTCTTTTCTCTGAACTCTCATAGGAAATTGACATATTTTATGGTAGGTAATACCGTCCATATTGTATTTTGCTTCTTTATGTTTATATTTATCTTCCCCTATCATATTGCGCTCCAAATTTCCTAGGTCAAAAAAGACTTGACAAATTCATGTTAAATAAGTAAATATCCAATCATTTTATCTCCAAACAGTGAGGTCATAGTTTTTTTTCTGATTTAATGGAATATTTTGGCTATTATGTAGACTTAGTTTTAATCCTACAAGTAAAACCAATAGCAGCAATCTCAAAAGAAACAGTTTATATCTTAGGAGAAAATCAAAAGCATCCTATCAGGTTGGTGTTTTAATAACTGACCAATCTAAAAATAATAATAATAATTTCTTTGCCAGGATACCCAGCCAGGATTGCACAAGTATGATATTAATTAAATCAAGGTAGGTAAAATATGTGTTGGTCATGGAAGGTTGCATATTTATCTTTCCCACTGACCTATTGCCTCCCTTCACATGCTGTTTTCAGTGTGGCACAGGAAGCTGTCCTGGCAAAGGAGGAGGAGGAGGGGAAATGACCAGTCAGATGAGAGAACTACATTCTATTCTGTTTTGGGTAACCTGAACAAGGCACAAGTACCATGGCTTCATAAAGCCTCATGGAGAGAGTGTTTTCCCTCTTGCTGCCATCTAAAAATAATAGTAGCTTACATTTAATAAACATTTAATACAAGTTCTAGGAGATAAGTACTGTTATTATTCCCATTTAAAGCCAAGGAAAGAGAGGCTCAGTGAAGCTAAGTTACTTTCTCAAAGTAGAAAGTTAGTAAATAGAGGAATTAGATTAAACACCTGTGTCCAGAGCATCACTCTTTTTTCATTTTATTTTTAATTGTAGTAAAATATGAACAACAAAATTTACCATCTTAACCATTTTTAAGTGTATATTTCAGTAGTGTTAAGTATGTTGTCATGCAACCATTACCACCATTCATCTCTTTTCATCTTGCAAAACTGAAATTCTGCACTCATTAAACCCCCTCACACTCCCCTTCTCCCCTGCCTCTGGGAACCACCATTCTACTTTGTGTCTCTATAAATTTGACTACTCTAGGTAACTCAAATAAGTGGAATCATGTAGTGTTTGCCTTTTTGTGACTGGCTTTTTCACTTAGCATAATGTTCTTAGCATGTGACAGAATGTTCTTCCTTTTAAAGGATTAAAAATATTCTATTGTTTATATATACACCATATTTTGTTTATTCCTTTATCTGTTGATGGATAGTTGAGTTGCTTTCACTTTTTTTACTATTGTGAACAACACTGCAATGAACATGGGTGTACAAAATGTTTCTTGGAGACCCTGCTTTCAATTATGGGTATATACTCAGAAGTGGAATAGCTTGAAATCCTATTTTTAATTTTTTGAGAAACTGCCATACCATTTTAGGGCCTTTATTCTTTACCACTAATAATTTACTGTTGCCATACTGGTTGTTTAGGGTGATGTCAAGCAGGGCAGCATTCTATCTTCTATAAAACAAAAAGCCCAGCGTGGCCATCCATGACTCTGAATAAACAGTTGGGAGACTTTCACTAATGCTAAGTTTTTCACACCTAAGGAAGCAAACGAGGCAGGAAATAATTTCCATCAGGATATCAAAATGAAAATCACAGAAAGGGAAGCCTTATCTGAGATCATTTTCTACCTAATGTGTGTGAGTATTCTTTCAGATACTATAGCACTTCCAAGAAGTATGTTACTTATTTTGCAGTCATGACTCTTGATAACATTCGTGAATTTGGGCAAAGTCACTTCCATCACTGTACCTCTGTTGCACAAGTGACACTAAAAGGTATATACTCTTATGACTTTGGACAAGTTATTTCATTTCTCCAAATCTCAGTTTCCTCATCTATACATTGGGAACAATGATAAAACTTACTTGAGTTGCAGGAAAGATTGAGTGAATATAAAAATAATATTAGCCCACAGTATACACTGTAAGTGTACAGTATATGTGTTCAGTAAAGAGACATGGCTATTAATATAATTATTTTCTTCAAGATTCTATAGGTCAAAAATAGAGACATTTGACTACATAAAGCCCTGAACATGAATTTTCACAGTAGCTTTATTTGTAAAGGCCAACAACTGGAAACAGTCTAGAGAGCATTTAACATGTGAATGGGTAAATAAACAGTGGTAAAATCAAACCATGGAAAACTACCCAGCAATAAAAAGGAAAAAAGATATTGATACACAATAACTTAGATGAATCCTAAAAGAATTATGCTAAGTGAAAAAAGTCAGTCCCAAAATGTCACATGCTGTATTATTTAATTTACATAAAATGTGTAGAAAGGCAAATCTATAAAGGCAAAAATCACATTAGTGATTGTCTGGAGCTAGGGTGAGAGTGGGTGAGGATTAACTGTAATCAAGCATGAGAGATTTTACTGGAGTGGTAGACCTGTTCTAAAACTTGATTGTGGTGATGGTAGCACAGGTGTATAATTGAACTGTACCCTTAAAATAGGTGAATTTTATATAACTAAATAATAATTTTAAAATAGTTTTTAAAAGATTCTATATCTAAAAACTGAATCTGTGCAATTATATTCTGTTAGGTCTCTGGAAACACCATTCATGAGAAACAACTTTCAATTTTTCACTTACCGAAGGATGGGCTGCTATGTATCCATGCGCACTTTTATCTGAAAAGTGAAAATAAAGAGATCACCTTTGTTTCATAAAAACTGCCTCATTTAGAGACCATACTAAAAAAAAAAAAACCACTGCATGCTTCTGACCAGAAGAAAATTCTCCAATTTAGCATTAAACAGATAATATGACTAATTACACAGCTTTTCTTAGAATAGCTCACACCATTACATCATCATCATATTCTCACCAAATCATTTTATAGACCTTAATGAAGACCTCCAGGAATGGAGGAATGTCAAGATTACCTACTCTCGCTTGCTACGATTCTATACATCTACAGTAGTTCCCCTTTATCCCAAGTTCCACTCTCCATGGTTTCAACTTCCTGTGGTCAACTGTGGCCCAAAAATATTAAATGGAAAATTTCAGAACTAAATAATTCTTAAGTTTTAAATTGCATGCTGCTCCAGGTGTGATGAAAATTTCACCATCCTGCTTCATCCCACCTGAGATGTGAGTCATTTCTTTGTCCAGTGTAACTACATCATCTACACTAACCTGCCCATTTGTTACTTAGTAGCCATCTTGGTTATCAGACTGTTATGGTACTGCAGTGCTTGTGTTCAAGTAACCGTTATTTTACTTAATAATGGCTTCAAAGTGCAAGAGTAATTAATGTGACATACTGTCATAATTACTCTATTTTATTATTGCTGTGTATCTCTTATTGCACCTAATTTTTTTTCTTTTTGAGTTGGAGTCTCACTCTGCTGCCCAAGCTGGAGTGCAATGGCACACTCATGGCTACCACAGCGTCAACCTGCTGGGCTCTGGCGATCCTTCTGCCTCAGCCCTCCAAGTTGCCGGAATTACAGGTGCACACTACCACTCTCAACTAATTTTTGATTTATTGTAGAGACAAAGTCTCGCCGAGTTGGCCAGGCTGGTCTCAAACCTGCAGGGTCAGGCAATCCACTCGCCTCGGTCTCCCAAAGTGCTAGAATTATAGGCTGAGCCACTGAGCCTAGCCATTACACCTAATTTATCATAAGTATGTATAGAAAAAATATAGTGTGCTTAGGGTTTGCTACTATGCAAGGTCGCAGGCATAGACTGGAGGTCTTAGAACCTATTTCATGTGGATAAGGGGGGGCTACTATAGATCTAGGATTTGTCCCCATTTGGTTTCTGCCTCTCTTCCATGCTCCTTCCCTTCCTCCTTTCATACTTCCTTCCACGTTCTCTTCCTACCCCTATCTTCTCCCCCTCTTCCCCTTCTATTCTATTAGTCGGTTTCAACACTAGAGCATTCAGAAAATATATGGTGAGTTTCATTCAGCTCAGTATAGTGCAAAAACTCAGATACTGTTGAGTTTTAACACCTTTGTCAGGATTTCATTGTTGTAAGTTGAGAAAATTTGGCACATAAAAATAAGTATTAAACAGCAGTGGCTACATAAAGAACAAACTCTGAGAATCTGGTTACACTGAAGTGATTTACTGAATACATTTTCAGTTCTGGTTGCCTATGGTTCTAGCTTGGAGCACAGCTCCTGATTTCCTCACATTAAACATTGTTTGATGTGTCACCAGGATCTCTCAGACATTTTATTCCATGTGGAAGACGAAATATCATACACAGTTTTCCTTGATGGCTTTCTCTTTAGGGTTTCAACATTGGAGAAGGGCAGTTAAGCAATCTTCTCACTTGAAATAGTTGAATTTGCATGTGAATTTCCATATGCCTTCAAGTTTGGGCTCTGATATTTGATATGGCTAAATTAGATGCTACCCCCCTTCCAATTGTATCCTTGCACCATTCTCAAAGAAACTTAAAGCATGCCCTAGACTAAATCCAGTGCTAAGAGTTAGAGGCTCTTTATAGCTGGGGTACTCATGACAGTATTCTCTTACTTCTTTAGATGTAAAATAATAAATTGCTCTAAAGAGACAACTCAGATCATCTTTCTCAAAATGTGAAAGTACTGTTTGGTATATATTTTCAGTTACTTATAATGTAACTTTGGACATCAAAGCTCCATGGCTAGGTATACACGCTAGCAAATGAGGTCAAGATTTGGCAGTAACATGGCTATTTCAACTTATAAAAATAGTGAGACATGGTTTCTTTTTTTCTGTATGATTTTGGGATCTGATCAAAATAACTTGGCACCACAAAATTTATGCCGTTTCATTATAGTGTAAGTCAATGAATCCAAGGGATAAAATAAATTTCCAGAGCCTGATCCTAAGTGACTAAGCGTCTTCATGCCAGGTAAGAGACAAAACAATAATTATAACTGCTGATTTGAGTTAACAACTACCGTTTCATGGAATAAATTATTTATTTGGGTTCCAAAAATACTTGAGTAATATAAATCTCCTAACATCAACCTCAAGTTCCAACTCATCTTTTGGTTTACTTATGTTAAAGCCATTTGGAGAAGGTACTAGAACGGATTTCAAACGTTCTACAAACATTTTATTCTAATCATAAGTCTCTGAGATTAGAATTACTTCTTCACCTTTTGGTATCTTAAACGTTCTCTTACCTCCGGATGTAAAGCTCATGTATTTCTGGTTGTTGACTGTTTCTTTGGAATCATAGAATTTGAGCACATCTAGAACAGCTTGTGGGTTCTTCTTCTGTTCCAGTTTTGTTATGTTGGAGGTTTGGAGTAATCGTGCCCATTGCTCAGGAATGCCCTGTGGACAACCAAAGGAAAAAAATGGCAGCTTAGAACATTCTGCAGCGGCATTTTCATGTTCCAGTTAAGTTCTTCACCAAGAAGCCCATGCTACCTGTAGGATTACTCTCGGGAAACTGAAGTTACATTCTAGATTTAAAGTTAGTAACTTAACAATGCAATCATTCTCTTTTCTAATTAAAACACATAGGTAAAACTAGGATCCAACTTAAAAAGGGTGGGTGGGATTATGACTGTGATAGAAAAAAAAAAGCGCATGAAAATCACCTCCATATTGACTCTGCTCATCCATGAAATGATGTTTACGGCTTAGCTTATTTTATTTCTGGCGACTCAGGGCAGACATAGCAAGACTTCTCTAAATTTGTGCACAGCATAGTATAGTGCAGAACAATGAGTTTTATATGACTGGAACAACATAAGCTGTTTCTGGGCATGTTATAATCAAAATATTTTTAAGGATAAAACGAGAGTCTCACCCTTGGTCAGTTTATACTTTGTAATCATAAAATGTAATGTTTTGGGGTCTAGAGCTTTAATATAAAGGCAGATTGGGAGGAGACAAAATAGAATTGTGGAGGAGCGATAACCACTGAGATGCGAAATAGTAACATTAATGCTGCTTTGGGCATTCTCCCTGCAGCTTTCTCCAGGGTGTGCCCTCCTTCTCCTCACCTCCCACTTTCTCTTCCTCCTCACTTCATTTATAGGCCACATAGAACCTGGGGACTGTGAAAACCATGCCAAATCCTTGTGAGAATTTGTAATAATCTAAAGCATTTAGAGCAGAGAGGAGGGAGTATTTAGAAGTCTAACCAAGGAGAATTGCAAAAATTACACAGAGATTAGCTTTGCATTGAGCATTCAACATTCTTTCCTACATGTTCAGCCTACAGATGTCCCCATTTCATAATTAACCAACCTCCAAGAACAACTTGGAGAAACAGACACACTATTCCTGAAGTGCATCCAGACACAATTTATGCAGCTTTGTCCTATGAAGTCTCGGCAAAACAATGTGTGACGTGGGCCTCCAGAGTTTGGGAATGACAACAAAAAAGTGAGATAAGCCAAGCAACAACTCTACTGCACACACATGAACCTGCTGCTGCAGTGCTATGACATCTCAAAGAAGCACTTTGATGCAAGCTTCTTTTGGGCCTGTGACGCACCTCTGGGAGCTTCCCTGGGCACATCTGTGAGCCATAGAGATCTGGCTGTAATGGACGTAAATAAAGAAAGAAAAGAAAGTTAAAACAGAATGTGGGACAACTTAGAAGGTGGGAGGAGATGAAACCAATGGGTCTGAATGGGGGGGTCCCTTCTAAAGTGGGGCGGTTACGAAAATAGGGAGGTATTAACTAAATCAGGGACAGGACAGGCTACAGGACAACAGATTTAAGAGAACAAAGAAAACGACAATGCTCCAAAGTTTGGATGTATAATTCCATTTTTGGCCAGATGCTTCCTCCATAATTATGTAATAGTAAGAATTACTAAATGACTAGAAAAATTACTAAAAGGCAGAAACATGAATTTGGAGGGAAGAAGGATGGCATCATGAAAAGCTTCACAATAATTTTTAAGTTGTTTTTATAATCGGGTGATCACAGGTAGCCAATGGCCATGTGATAACTTACAAATTTCAGTTCCCAATTCTGGTTAATCAATTTCAGTTTCACACTGAAAGTGTGTATGTGGCTAAAATTCAAAGGATGGCTATGTGGTAATGCTGAATTTTCGTTCTCATTGATATGCTTCTTCTGTACTTTGTAGCTAAAGTCATGGCTGGGTTAGAGAAAACTAGATAAAGAACTTTCCCACACAGCCAGACTCTATGATTAAGGTTCTTAGACGTTTAGACCAGGGAAGGGGAAATCATTCCATTTCAAACCATATGTATAAGAATAATTTTTATTTTAGTGCTGAAGTTCTGAAATCCCACTTCCCACAAAATAAAACCAGATATAAGGTAACAGCTTTGTTGAAATAAAGGTATCTCACAAACATGCTTTGACCCAACTGGTTTGATTTGGGATATACGTCCTTGATTCCTAGTATTTGGGGTTACTCCAAGCACAGTGAAACGACACTTTTACATGCATTCATCACGCAGTTTGATGCTAAAGCCTTAAGCCAAAAATTTGAACTCAGGAGCCCATGCATGATCCCAGTTCTGATTCTAAGTGCAATTAATAGCATTTGGTTAATACTGTAATGGCCAAAGGAGTTATTAAGTGTTATAAATTGAGGTATGCATTGCACATAACCACTAGAGCAGACATTACTGGCATGATCATTACCATAATCATTAGAATATTTGCAGTTATTATACATTCCCATGGCACTTATAAACTTTTGTGATAGTCTTGTAATCACTAGACAGCAGAAAAAAATGCTGTCAATTGCAGAAAATCCTCCAAACAACTATACTTACCACATGACTACACTGCTGACATAATTTCTTTTTCTAAGTTGAGACAAACCCATTTATCAATGAAACCTGAGTTTTAAATTTGAATGTATGCCACAAAGGCACAAGATAAAAAAGCCATTTCATTACTCCAAATTGAGGCACTAATCCCAAAAGTTAGACAGCTAATGGAGACCTAGGAGTTTGAGCATCAGAAGCAGGAGCACATATCAATGCCTGACCATGTATACAATAACAACTAGATGTACATCAAGCTGGGGGTTGCCCAGTGTAGCCCAGGAGAATGGCAGCATGATATAACAGGCCAAGCATTTATCTAATTATAAGAAATGATAATTTATATCACTCATACCATTTTTCCCTCTGATTGACTTGAAGCGACCGTCACAGGTCTAGAGGTCTGGAAAGGGGAGTTCTGAAGTATTTGGGACAAAAATGTCAATATAAAGGGTAAGGACTCATAATAATTTAATATCAAAAATCTCACCTCCCAACCTACATTTTGCTTCAGGGTCCAAGTGTATGAACAGGTGTATAAGATTATATGGGCCAATTAGCCAGAGGGTAATCACCAAGCAACACACCAAATCAGAGTCCAAATATTCAAAATAACAGGCCCTTGTAAGACAACTAGATTAAACAGTTCAACAGAGCACAAAATTCAACCTCTACAACCACGATAATCAAATTTAGCAATATAATCCCCGCCCAACACACAATGAATTAATGCTACTGCAGCAATTAGGACCCACTTCTAAATACTACCAATAAAATGACTTTTTAAAAAAGCATATTATCATTAGCATTTTAAACGTGATAAACATAATGACACAGTAAATGTAAATCATAGGTTAAAATAGTAAAAAAGAAAAAAAAGGGCAGCATTTGGCATCTTTAAAAATAATATATGGACAAACAGTTACAAAAGATCATCAAGATGACAATAAAGTACTTCCAATTTCCAAATTTAGCCTGTTTTTCCATATAATCAACCAGTTTCTAAGTGATTGCTTCCCAACAGCTGTTTTATTTCAAACTGAGGAGTGGGGAGGAGGAAGGGGTATTTGTTTGGTTTGATTCAGTTGAATCCAACTGTTTTGCATCAGTGGAAAGACTGCCCATCACATAACCCGCTTCACCCTTCCCTGATTGGTTCTTTGGGTTCTAATTGACGGCAAAATAAAATTGACTGGTGCTGCAATCAGCAAGATGCTGGTGATTCACTTTTTTAAATTCTCATTCACAAACCATGAAGAAAAAAGTAAGAGCTAAAGATAGAGGTATTATAACATAAGATGTCATGTTAGTTGGAAAAGTGGAAATAACAAAATATTAGACAGCAACCAGAATGCCACAAGAGGAAACCAGAGGAGAAAACTCACATCAGAAATCAAAAAGAAAGAAAAATATGGAATGACAACAATAAAACATAAGAGAGGTTTAAACAGAAGAGAAGCATATAGAGAAAACAAAAAGGTCAAAGCTGGAAAGATAAAGTTCTTAAAATAAAAATTGGAAGCATTATTAGACAAAACTTTGATAACGTTTAAGGGCTTTTTCTGTTTCAAATGTCAGGAAAAATAATTATAATCTTTTAATAATTTTTTTAATATAAAAATTTCAGGTTATACAAATTATGTTTTTTCTGGTGGTGGTAGTGGTAACTGTGAGGTTATAGCTTATAAGTGTATCTAAGAGAATATTCTGAAAATATAGTAAAGACTTGGCTCAAACTCCAGGCTACTTGAATAATGTCTCTGAACATTATTCAGATGAAATTGGTTAAATCTTACCTATCTCCACTTTAATAGTGTCAATATTTCTTATCCTTCTCTTCTGCTTGCTACCAAGAATACAAAAATAATCAACTTACACCACTTCTTGAGGCCAAGATGTTTGCTCAGTTTCCATTTCATTCTGATTTCTTACTTCCAGAATTTAAAAAATAAGATAATTTGACTGCCAATTAGGTGTCATGGTTTACTTCTCCACATCAGATTAGTTTGCTCATTCTTTATTTTTCACTTAATCATATGACACAGTCTATTCACTAAACATCATTTTAAAAAACAGAAGTTCAACTACTTATTATCTAAATTTATCTGTGAACATCTAAATTTCCCAAGAATTGATGTGATGGTTCTATCAAAGATTTTTTTTCTAAATGAATTTAAAATTTCTATTTCAGAATGCACAGTTTAATTGAATTTCTTACTAGTATGGAAAAAGGTAGTTGACTTTCCTGGAAACATGCTTCTAGCCACATTTTTTTCCCTCACCTATCTACAAAAGGAAAAAAAAAACCCAGTTCTTTAAAAAAGTATAAAATGTCATAGATCTGAGATCTTGTGCTATTTGAGTACTACAAATATCCAAAGAAAGGCTTTTTCTATATCTATGGTTATTCAGAAAGGCTTTTTCTATAGCTATGGTTTGTTTATTCAGAAATTATTATTGGTATTTGTTATAAATCATCCATGTGTAGGGGGGCACAAAACCACTAAAGCATACATGATATATCCATCAATATTTCTTCCTGAAACCTAGGGATTTTTTTTTGTTGAGTTGGAGTCTCACTCTGTTGCCCAGACTGGAGTGCAGTGGCCGTTTCCGGCCACCGCAGCCTCGACCTGCTGGGCTCTGGCGATCCTTTCGCTCAGCCTTCCAAGAAGCTGGAACTACAGGCACGCGCTACCACGCCCGGCTAATTTTTTTGATTTATTGTAGAGATGAGGTCTACCAAGCTGCCAGGGCGGGTCTCGAACCTTCGGGCTCAGGCAATCCACTCACTGCAATCTCCCAAAGTGCGGGATTATAGGCAGAGCCACTGAGCCTGGCTTATTTTTTAAAATATCTATAAAATATGTCTACTAATAATTATAAAATGAAGCTATATTCTTGAAATCAAAAGGAGGGATAGGTCGGTTTTACAGATTTTTGTTTAATGTAGTTTCCTGATCTGGGTAATCCAGATTTCAATGTAAAGCCTGAATTATTCAGATGGATTGTCTTCATCGGCCAAATTAATTAGATGATTCTCCAATTTGCTTCACATAATAAAGAACAAGCTCAGACAGGGTCTTTCTTTCAGGACATTTTTTGTACCATGTTAATATTTTCAACCAAGCTGAAGACCATATAGTGATCAGACTTTTTTTTTTTTTTAAGATGGACAAAAAAATAATTTTGGCAATATTGTTGCCACTCTATTTTTATCTATGTTTGTCTAGGCAAAGTCCATCTTATTTGGAATTATCAAAAACATCATGTCTGACATTTTGGGACATGGTAATTCTTGCTAGAAACCTATTTTCACAAAAGAATTCTTTCATGGCTTACAAAACAAAATAAGAAGCTTACTTACAGTGAATTCCCCGGTGACTGCATCAAACCCCACATGAATCGTATGCTCAAAGTCAGAAGGAAGAGAGATCTCTGGGCGCTCTTTCTCTTTCTTCTTATTGGCTAAAGGCAAAATGTTAACATGTATTTATTTGGGGATAAAGTTTTCGCATCTATAAGTTGTATAATTAGGTCATCAAAAACAATTACAAAGTTGAAAGACAACCAATTCCGGCACAATTTTCACAATTCATTACTCCAAAAATTCCAATTTTATTTGCAGAAGTGGCTAAGTGTTTGATGACAAATGTTATGTTCAAATAATTCAAAAAAATTCCAAAACCTAATTCACGAGAAACCCTCATTCAAACTGATTTATATCCTTTACAATCTCATTGTTTAGCCAACAGATATTTAGGGATATTGTGTTTAACTGGCTTTGTTGGATCAAATACCACTTACAAAGGTGATACACAAGTCAAGCTAAGGATTACTATTAGAAAGAAAGAAAAGTACTTTAGCTATCTATAATAATGTTATGAACTGCTTCACTATTAACTATAGTTAGTAACTATAGTTAATTTTTTGTGTTCAAGTAGTTGGAACTTCTTTAATTTAGCACGTTTACATTATGAAGCATATCTTTAACTCTTGGTCTTCTTTCAGCAAGAATACTATTGCAAGTCAATGATGTTACTAATCTTCATCATTTTAAAATTTTAAATCATTTCTTACTGAGCACTCTGCTAGTAAAAAGATACAACTTGCTGTTTTTGTTTTTGTTTTTACTGAATTAATTGTATTGAGTTCTTAGAAACCTCAAAGCAGTTCTTTGGTTTAGTTTTTCCAGTTTGTAGCTATTTTTCCATGTTCCCCCTATATTTGATCATATTAGCCATTCAAAATCATTGTCTTTTTCAAGTAAAATTTTTCACTGTTACATAATTATGAATAAATCTATCAATAACTAATAAGTTAAAAGCCTTTAAATATGTAATCACTGAAGAAGTTGAGAACCATAATCAAATTAGTCTATCTGGAAATAGTTCCCCGGAGAAAGTTACTGTGGAAACATTCTAAAATGGCATCTAGTAGCTTCCATAACACAGAAATCAGCACATTTGAGGAAGTATCTCTGATAAGACTGTATTTAACACTGAAAAATTAATATTCACCCTCGTAATACTGGGCAAGTCATTACCCAGGTAAAACCAATCAACTTCAGAAATGCCAGGGTGATCAATTTAGAACATGCTGGTTTAAACAGATGTTGCCTTGGCCTGTGTTTACAGACAACACTCAACCATATATGAATTAGTACTGGTTTTGTGGGTTACCCATGATAAATTTCAAATTCAGCAATTTTCATGTTAAAATGCTATTCTTCTTTTCTCTTTCTGCCCTCTCTCAATGCTCCATATCTTTAGCCAGGACAGAGATGTGGGGCAGATATTTGAAAATTCAAGTAGTAAGAGAAACTATACAGAATCAGGAAAGAAACGTTGGGAGCAGAGGGACAGAAGCCTTTGCCTGGCCATAGAACACATTTAGGACTCATTTTGAAAAAGTACATATATGCCATCTAATTTACTCTCAGCACAGATTTCATTTTTACAGTAAGCCTACATTATTGATGAGTATTATCTAACTCCAATGTGAACTTTAGAGATTTCTGCTGGTACTCCTATTTTCCCTGGATGTTTGTGGACTGTAGCTACCACTTATACTTGTTCAACTTGTTCAACTAGTTCAACTAGTTCAACTAGTTTACTTGTTCACAAAGGCAAATGGAACAATCAGCCTTCTGTTCTTGCCACTCTACTGAAGGTGCCCTACACACTCCTGTAATTGCTTTCTTATTTTTTCTCTTTCCTAATCACCCACTCATGCCGGCCATGGCTAACCATCTCTCTTTCCACTTCCTGGACAACATGGTCTGACTTTCCTTCTCCCTCAGTGACCACTTTCTTTGGTTGCCACCTCTTCTCCTTCTGGCTTTGCTAGTGCAGTCTATGGCCTTCTGCAGTCCATTCTCTACACTCATTCCTCTTGGATTGCATCCACTCCCAAATCCTAACTCATGTCAGATAATTCCCTAACCTGTGGGTGGTAGGGATGGATTCAGATATTAGGGGACCAAACACTTTTTATAATTTGAGAGGAAGGTTCAAATTTTTGTATTTTTGTATAAAAAATACAAAATTACAAATACAAAATTGCTAGGACCCATCCTAGGGCCTTGGAAGAGTCCCAGGCAAGTAAAGAACTCTGAAGAAGCAGCTTCATAATAATCGGTTCTTGGTAACCTTTTTTGAGGTCAAAGAGCACTCTGACAAAACTGAAGAAAGCTGTATAACTTCTGCCCATAAACTGCACTATGCACATATACACAATTTTGCATACATTTTGAGAGGTTCACAACTCACCTGAACTCCAGTTTAAGAGCCCCTACCTGAATCCACACCTCCAAAGCTTATATCAACTTGAATTTATAGCCCCTCTTGCCAGCAAATAAACTCTCCCAACTTTTCTATTAGTATTAACTGCACATTTGTAGCATATTGTCTAAGACACTTGAGCTGAGTTATGTGAAGAATTGGCTTAGTGGTGTCTTCCTAGAGGGCTACCTGATCACCCGTCCCCTACCAGACTAACCATGCTATTCCTTTCATTCAGGTCTAAGCATTAGAGGCCAGAAGCCCAAACTTGCTCTTCCAGAGTCCCCTAATTCTGTGAAATACGACTGACCACCCAGATTAGAGAAGGAGCAAGGCCTTAGACTTCCTCTTTGGGAAGCCCTAAACAATGAAATTATGATCCCCCTCTCTAATATGCAATTCAAATAAAAACAATACTAAACCAGCTGGGCTTGGTGGCTCAGCCTGTAGTCCCAGCACTTTGGGAGAGCAAGGTGAGTTGATTGCCTGAGGCCGTGAGTTCGAGACCAGCCTGGGCAACTTGGTGAGACCTCATCTCTACAGTAAAAATAAAAAATAAATTAGCCAGGCGTGGTAGCGTATACCTATAGTTCCGGCTACTTGGAAGGCTGAGGTGGAACAATTGCCTGAACCCAGCAGGTCGACGCTGGGGTGCCCATGAGCATGCCACCACACTCCAGCCTGGGCGATGGAGTGACTCTGACTCAAAAATAAAATAATATAAAATAAAATAAAAAACAATACTAAACCATACAAAGTAAGGAAGTCCAAAAAGTTTTAATGTTCTTATGAAAGTTCGTTTGTCTTTTTTTAAAGCTGTATATCCAGAACTAAACTGTTTCCCCATTTTGGGTGCTCCTGATTTGCTGGATGCCCATATGCACAAGCTTGCTCTGGCTACAGGATAATTCAGCACTGACTCAGCTGCCAAAACCAAAAATTTGGGAATCATCTTTGATTCCTACTTTATTTCTACATTAATTGGTCACCAAGCTCTGTCTATTCTATCTCCTAAACTAATCTTGAATCCACCTTCTTCCTTTCACAAATCCTAGTCCAAGGCATTAGCTTTTCTCACCTGGTCTCACTGCCTCGAATTCTGCCCCCTCCTATTCATTTGTCTACTCTGTGGCCAGATCACATTCCTGCCTTTATGATCCTTAAATGCCCCTACCCCTTGCCCAATTACCCGTATGTTAAAAGCTCATGCTCCTTAGCATGATATTCAGGGCCTGCATAATCTGTTCCTAACTTACTTCTCCAGTCTCTATTCTTGCCATGGGCCCCACTATCAATACACATTCCTTGCTCCCTAAACTGTCAAATTTTCTCTTACCTCCAAGCTTTTACAAATGCTACACCTAGGCCTGGAAAGTCTTAATTCCTAGCCTTTCCTCTCAACTTTGTATAGATCACACCCGTTAGTCCTTATTCTTGAAGATTCACTCTAGGGCTTCTTCTCCTTTGGCAAGGCTTTTCCTATCTTCCTCTGCAGACAAAGTTAAATGCCCTTCCTTTCATGTGCCCACAGAACTACCCAGTATCTACTTTGAGCTTAGCACTTAACAGCACCACATTGTTATTTCTTCTTTACATACTATCTCTCTAGCTAAAATTTGAGATACTTGACAGCAAAAAACTGTATCTTATTCGTTTTTGCGTTCCCTAGCACCTGGCTTGAGCCTCATTTAATAACCTTCTTTTTCTTTTCTTTTTTTTTTTTTAGTCAAGGTCTCACTTCATTGCCCAGGCTGGAGTGAAGTGGCACGATTACAGCCACAGCCTTCTCA
This sequence comes from Cephalopachus bancanus, assembly GCA_027257055.1. Lineage (NCBI taxonomy): Eukaryota > Metazoa > Chordata > Mammalia > Primates > Tarsiidae > Cephalopachus > Cephalopachus bancanus. The sequence continues at coordinate 154,467 of JAPVLO010000723.1, read as the reverse complement.
AATTCTTGGGCTCAAGCAATCCTCTTGCTCAGCCTCCCCAGTAGCTGGGACTACAGGCATGTGCCACCACACTGGCTAAGTTTTTAATTTTTTTGTAGAGACGAGGTCTTGCTCTATTTATGTTGCCCAGGCTGGTCTCGAACCCATGGCCTCAGGCAATCCACTCACCTTGGCCTCCCAAAGTGCTGGGATTACAGGCGTGAGCCACTATATCCTCTATCTATTATTAATGGAACACTCACCATGGGCAAAGTACTTTTAAGATTATCTCATTTAATCTTCACAATAATCTTATGAGGTAGGGCATATTATTATTGCTTTATAAATGAGAAGGGTGAGACTCAGTGAGGCTATACCATATACCCATATACCCATATACCATATACAGACAACAGGTATCAAAGTCAGGATTTGAACCAGGTCCCCCAGTATGTATCCAAAACTGTAGTTTTTAATAGCTACACTATTATCAGTCAGTGGCATTTTTAAAAAAACTCAGCAGAAGCCCTAGCCTTCTGTTAATGTTTAGTGATTGAATGGAGCCTACATGAGAACAGTTTTTTGTTTTATTTTGCTTAGGAACACTAAAATTTCTTTCTCTTTCCCCCAAATCCTGTGAGCATTAGTCATTTATATTGACTCATCCAGGTCCTCTCTGGGTTGATATTTAGAGAACAGAAGTCCAAACGAGTATCACTTTCTAAGTGTATTCCCACATTCTATTGAAACTCAGAAGAGGGCCACAAATTGTAACAGGACCACAAACTGCAAACAGCATTTGACCTGTCTATGAGTTCTGGTTGTAACTACAGGGGCTAGCCAATCTCTTCAGAATCTCTCATCCTGACATCTCTCTCCACTCCACTAATTTGTAAATAAACAAAAGCCTCTCTAGTAATCTATTATCACCTATACGTTCACTCTGATGTTCTGTGGTTCCAGAGGCTAGAGCTTCTCCTATTAGGAATAAATATTTCTATACCTTCAACCTCTTCATTAAATGCTCCCTTCACTTCTTGCCTTAGGTTCTTGAACTTCACTAAATACCACTCTCATCTGAGAATTTTTTTAAAAAGGGAGATGCTAGACTCTCACTCCCAGAAATTGAGATTCAGTTAGTCTGGGGTAGGCGCAGGCCTCCTTATTTTTTAAAGCTCCTCAGGCATTTCTTTTAAGTAACTGGAGTTGAGAACAACAACTTCAAATTCTACAATCTAACAAGTGTACCACTTCCTGAGATAATCCTGTTGGAGGTTGCTTATTCTTCCCTATTTCAAGTTCTTAGGCCTTGGAGAACAGAGAAGGCAGATTCATCTCCCTTTTTTAACTGCAAATGAATTGAGATCAGTATTTCTACATCTGCCTACAAAACTCTCTTCTTTGAAGTTGTTGCCACTTAATTCTCCTAGTTAAGTCCTCTTGTCCACTGAGGATTTTGGCTCCCAGTCTTCCTTCCTACACCTCATGCTGCTACCACTTTGTGAAATAAGATATATAAATGAGTACCTCCTTCATACCCTTTCCTTATGGCTCCTTGACCTCCCTCAACTCTAATAAACTTTACCTTTCATCCACTTCTGCAATCTACTCCCATGGCCATCTTTTAAAATCAGTGGTTCTCAATGAGGGCTGCATATCAGAATAACCTGTAGACTTGCATAAAATACCAATGACTCAGGCCCACCCAGAACCTACTATAGCAGGATTTCTGAGGGTGAGACCTAGACAAATGATTTTTGAAAACTCCATAAGTTATGTGCAGCCAGAATGAAGAACCACAACTGCCCCAGATATTTTTATTATCTAGAATGACCCTTTCTTTGAAATATTCAACCCTGTTATCTCATTCTCTAAGCTCAGCTTCTCATACAACTAACTTTCTCTTTCAAGCACTTATTCCTATTTTACTTGTTCTTTGATCTCAATAAAACCTCCATTTCCTGGATTGCTCCATTTTTAGCCAATTTCTCAGCCCCCTCCTGGCCTAGACTCTATATCCATCATGTAAATTGCTCTTAACCCACTGCCCTGGAAAATCCTGCTCTTTGACTAACTGTCACAATTGCCTTACAAATCCCTACCCTGGCAGAATTCAATCATGAAATGTCTCCACTTCTTTACCAAGAATACTGAGAGTTACAGGGGGAAAAAAAATCACATTCATGTAAATTAGTACTTCTTACAAGGTCACAGACCTTAGCTGAGTTACTAAGGGTGCTCGGAAATATTTTCCTCACCCCTTACCAACTTCTTTTCCAATTCCACTCACCAAACATTCCAGAATTTCACCACTTCGCTCAAACTTCTGCTCTGCTTCAACCTCTCTTACTTTCAGCTCATAACCTTTCTTCTACCTCACTGATAAAAATGGAGAGACTCCTTTTTTTTCAGTTGGGATCTCCTGTGACTTCACTTCCTCTCCCTCCCCTAAAGCTTTTAGCTCCATCAGTAGCATTTTCTTTTCTCCTCCTTTCTCACTGGAAGCAGGTACTCTCTTTCACCTAAGGTGTATCCCTCCACTGGTACTCTTCCTCACAGTCCTCCAGGGATCTCACTCCATCAATTATGCCCTATGTCGTACTGTATCTGCAATCTCTCCTTCTCTATTAGCACTAAAAGACTTCTGGCTTAAAAGACATGCTGAGAGTTCTCTTGTCCTTAAAACTTAAAAAAACTTCTGCCTCCTCACATCCTTCTCTAGCTGCTAAAGTCTCTCAACCTCTTTGTCTTTAGGTTAATCTTCTTGAAAAGGCAACCTAGACTTCCTTAGTTCTCACTCTCCAAAACACTGTAATGGTTCCTTAAAGTCATAAATTCACCTCTCCCTTGACCAATGGCTGCTTTTCAGTCCTTACAGCTGATGACCTCTCAGTCAAATATGACATTGCTGACCACGTACTTCTGGAAACTAACATTTCTCCGCCTTCTTTCATACAACTGTTTCCTAAAGTCTGTGTTTTCTTTCTAATGCATTTGCAGGAGCTTCTTTCTGTTGGCTATCAAAATAGTATTCCCCAGGAGTTTTTCTGGGTTCTCAACTCTTCTCATTGACACACCTCTCCCTTGAGTCATCTCACCTACATGTACACTTTCTATCCTCATCTACACTAGCGATACCCCATATGTACCTGCAGCCCTGACCTCTCTGCTGCATCCCAACCCCATAGTGGTAACTGGCTATTGAACACCTCTTTTGAATGCCTCACAGGCCTCTCTCACTAAATATTTTCCAAAGTAAACTGATCCTCCATTGCCTTTTGCCACCTAAAACAACACAAAATAACAACTCCTCTTTTGCTCCCCATGTCATCCTTCTCCAGCTCCTCTTCTCACATATGATCAGCCTGACTGGTCTTCTTCCCTCCCTTTCCCTCAATGTATTCTTTCTCCTGTGGCTAGAGTGATATTTTGAAACACAAATCTGACATCACTCCCCTGCTTCAATGTCCCCTCATTGCCTTCAGGACCAAATTTAAAGTCCTAACATGGTACATATAAGCCCCCCAGGATCTGGCCCCCAATTACTTCCATAGCTTCATCTCCCACTCCTATTCCAAGCACTAGCTATTCTGAACTACTTGTAGTTGTATTTATAGGAACTGAACTAACAATGTGTCATGTCTACCTCCTTTAAAATGCTGCTCTTTCCACCTGAAATGCCACTCGCTTCTTTTTAAGACTCCCCTCAGTTCAATGGTCATCTCCTCCAGGAAGCCTTCCCTAACCATCCTTTCGTTCAATGTTGAATAAATGTCTCTCCTCAGTGTTTATTTCTATATTGCACTTACCACACTAAACTCCAATCATTGACTAACTTGTCTATGTCCCTTAGTAGTCCATCATTTCCTTAAAGGTAGGGACTGGAATGTATTCACTTCTGTACCCCAGCATCTATCTAGCACAGTACCCAACTCAATATTTAATGAATAAGAGAGTGAACAAATGAATTGATGAATGAATTACTTTCATTCTATGAGATGAGACCCGATATGTGGAGACGAATTATGTCTATGTGCTATTATATGTTTAGGGGGGAGGAGATAATGAACCAGGTCTGCCAAGAAGGCCTGGAAGTGGGGAAATGTTTTAGAGTTGTTTGTGTAGTTGTTATTGGTGGTGTTGCTATTTTTCCCCCAACAGTGGAGTGACTCTGTATTTATTCAAGCACACCTCTTGCCAAGTGCCAGTTGGAGCCAAAGGCATATACTGGCAATATAGCTGGGCAGGGTTCAAGGTACAGCAAAGTAACCAATTCTTCCCCAGATGAAAGCCCTGGATAGTGCTGTTTGCCCTCTGAAAGCAATTAAAAAGCTGTCACCTGAGTTATCCTTGTTGTAGGAGTTCCACTTGTCATCTTCCCCTAAAATTCCTGGAAGTTTTGTTGGACCCTCTCATTGGATGTCATATGGTAACATCCAGAATTATTTTTAGAACACTTTCTACCTTCTTGAAGACAGAGCATGCAGGAAAATAAAAGGGTTGACAGAAGACAGATGTAGGGGAATGCTTTCCTACATAAATTTAACCTATAAGCATAAAACAATAATTTTTGAAAAGGCAATGGAAAGCATGCAAAATATTATGACATATGGCATAATTTAAATAGCAACATTTAAAAGCACATTAATACAGAAAGCTAAAAGCAGAATATCATATAAAGCATACTTTTAATGCAGAACGAATTTTTCCAAAGAAAAATAAACATATAGGCTAGCTAGTTCTATGAGGCAAGCATTTCACAACTCTGGCTCAAAAAAACAGCTCCCCCCTGCTACTGTCCCTACTTCTTTCCCTTTCAATCAGTCAGTGGTTCAGCTAGCAAGTATACAGTGAATTGGCTGTGGATCAACATAGTGACAGGTTATGCTGTGTGATGTATTAGGAACTTAAGTAATATTCTGAACTTGCAATCTAATTGTGTAAATAAGCTTAGCAAACAGTAAGTACCAGACCAAAGAAAATGAGGTGCTAAGTTGGGCAGAATAGAGTATAAATGCTGTAGCATGTCAAAAAGAAAAGAGGAAAGATCATAAAATCTGCAGCGGACAGTCAGGCCTTACTAGACAAGGTAAGCCTTGAGAGATGGGCCTTAAAGACTGGACAGGCATAAAAGGGTAAGGCATCTCACATGGGAAAGACAGTAGAAATGAAAGCTTGGAAATAGGGATGTATACTGCATGTTGATGAGGAAGTGAGAAGACAGAAGGATAAGTAGATGGGGTATAGCTTTGGAAACCAGGAAGGAAAGATGAAATTGGAGACTATAATAAAGAATGTGCTGGGAAAGGGTTTTGAGCAGATGGATGACATAATAGAAAAGGTGTGAGAAGACAAGCTAGGGAGCCGCATGCTGCTAAGATACACATGCCATGTTGGGAGCAGGCTTCCAGATGGTTGCTGTTTCACTCAGACTGAGGAGATGAATGGTGGGTGTGGAATGAGGAGGACCTACCTACCACTGCATCTGCTGCCTCTAAGATCACTTACTGAGCATATCCTACAAACTCTGCGTGTATGCATGTATGTACGATTTCTGTGACTAGATTGAAAATTACCCGGGGAAAGAGGACCTTGTCCCACATATAGTATCCCTCACAACAGTCAGCACAATGTCAGGCACATAAAAAGCAGGCACAAATATAAGCAGTTAAAAACATGCTCCAGATTCAGTTATATCTGATTTTTAAGCCGAGATAGCTAATAAATCAGATTTGTGCTCAAAGTCAGCATGCAGCCCAGATTTATACATCTGCTGGTTGCACACCTCTCTATTCTGTGGTCTTCCATGGAGTCCTTTGAGATAAAGTAGGTCTAATAAAACATTCTGTTAGGAGGCTTGTACTGAAACTGCTGGGATTGGGATTCTCCTAGGAAGTGCTCTTATCTCACAACCCCTAGCTTGACACCAGAAGCCCTCCTCCCTCTCCCCACCCTTTGTCGCGCTCACCTTGCCCAGGTACAATTTGTATTCATTCAGTGTTGTGTATTTCTGAAGCCAAACAACCTGTACAGACATAGGAGCCATTTCTGGCAGAGACAGTGGAGATGGCTAGGCTAGAGATCTGTCATATTAATAGCCTATTTCTCATCTCAGTATTCCCAGGATTTGCTCTGGGAAGTCCATGTTGAAATATAGAAGTATTTTTAAAAGTCTACCCACCTCCTATGGGTGACAAACTTCATTTTTCCTAACAGATGATCCTTAGTGATTTAGTTGCTCTTTAGCTGGGCGATGGATGCTTTCAATGGTTCGTTGATTTTTCTGTCACTAAAGAGGTTGCTTGTCAGTGCCCCACAAAGATCATTTACAAAATGTCACTTTTGTGACCTGTGAGAATTAAAATACCTTAGTTTCTACTTAGCTACCAGGAAAGTGAATTAAATACAGGTGTTGTTCCTTTTATTTAAAAAAAAAGTCACCCTGTTGGATCTTCTGATTTGTGGGTCATAGAGCATACTGTGCCATAATCCTTCAAAGTAAATCTTCTGATGCCTTTCTTATACTTGGTTAAGTATCTCAAAGTATTTCAGAATAGCTCTTCCTATGGCAACAGCAGCCCTGCAGGTGTTGTCAAAGAGGCAGGCTCTCATTATGAGATCAATTGTCCCAGAGGGACTGATTTCTGCAAAGGTTCTAATCCCTGACACATCTACTCTATAAACAAATGTGCTGTTTGAGGGCATAATATGAGAGGGGACCCACAGGACTTTTTTACCTCTGGGATCTACAGGATGCACACTTTTCCTTATGCAGTGAGAAATCAATTCTCTCGTTTTCATCTATTTTTTTGATAGAAAGAATGTCATCGTATGGGCCTTCTAATTTATTTTTCCCCCACTGGAAATATTTGAAAGTACTATATGGTGGTCGGGCTCGGTGGCTCAGCCTGTAATCTCAGTACTTTGGGAGGCCGAGGCAAGTGGATTGCCTGAGCCCACGGGTTCAAGACCCACCTGGGCAACTTGGTGAGACCTCATCTCTACAAAAAACAAAACAAAACAAAACAAAACAAAACTAGCCAGAGGTGGTAGTGCATGCCTGTAGTTCCAGCTACTTAGAAGGTTGAGGCGGAAGAATCGCTGGAGCCCAGCAGGTCGCAGCTGCAGTGGCCGGGAGCTTGCTACTGCATTCCAGGTCTGGGCGACAGAGTCAGACTACGACTCAAAAAAAAAAAAGTATTATATGGTAACTACAATGAGAATTTAGGCATAAAAATAGATTTTATTGTTGGCTTTAAGTATTTAAAGCAATTGATAGTACAAAATGGATAAAAAATTTAAAGAGAGATTCCACATAACAGATATATTTCTGGTTTAAACCTAGTATCTTAGGCAAAATACATATTGATTCTGGGAAGAAAGGAAAATGTTTATTAAGTGATGAAGAGGGCCCAAATCTCCTTTAAATACTGGATTATGGATTTATCTAAGGGGAGGGATGATAGGTGACTCGTGTTCTATTTTAAAAGTTCTTTAATATTTAAATTTTAGGAGTATAAGACATTATTTTATGATAGAAAACAACTTAAAAGCCCAGAAAATAACATAGGAATCAGAGAAAAACAGTTTTCTTTTCTTATAAAGGCCAGTTACTTCCTGTTAGCAAATTAGGCCCTCGGGAGGAATAACTTGTAAAGACAAAGGTATGGCTACTGTTGTAATCACTGATCCACCTGGGTTTTGCCAGTTTCTGTAAAAATTCCACTTTTGCATATTCCATTGGCTGAAATCTATTTTTGAAACAAGTTAGGTTACTATCATTTTATGGCATGCAATACAGTGTTCAACAACTACTAGACTAGGAGTTACGGTTTCTAAATTCTAGGTCTGCCTTACTTTGTTATTAAGTAGTGGGGACAACTTTGTGGAAGTTATTTAACCTCTCTGAACATCTGCCTTCCTTTATAAAATGGGGATAATCCTGCCCTACCTCTATCATAAGAGGCTTGGAGGAAGTAACTGATATAAAATTACTTTGAACATTGTAATACACCTATAACAGCATTCCTAAGTACATCATCTCATTACCAATGTACTAGATAACTGGGTGATTATGTTCTGGAAAACTAAGTAATCTGCCACTTTTTAAATCCAGCACTTCCATCTTATGAGTGATATCCTTGGAAATTTAACAGCTAAAAAACTAGGCTGCTTTAAGCATTCACTGCTCTTATTATAATACTTTTATCATATTAGCAAATCCCAGAATCATATAGTTGGGAAGGCCCACAGTAGAAGGTCCACCTTTAGGTAGAGCTTGCTAAGGTCATGAGAGATCCAATAGAGAACCTAGAAAATTTCACTCTCAGTAACTCATAGCATTTAATTAGCCTATCTGAAATTTATGTTCAGTTCTATTCCTTTTGATGGAATGTTTAACCCATTTCTTTCAGCCAGGTTTTCAGTGGCTATGGAAAGCAATATATGTCCTCCATAAATTAGCAGCCTTTAATGTATAGATAAAAATTCAAAGTGGTACCTGATTCTGCAAAGAGTGGCTCTAAGCCCAATTCACAGGTCAGATATTCCATGAGGATGATGAGATGGGGGAAGAGAAATGATAGTCCCATGTGAACCCTTTAGTCACTCCCATTCACACACACAAACAGTCAGCACCTTCAGTGGTACCATCATGAAAAACATTCAGCAATAGTGATCATTCCAGGAAATCATTGGGTAGTTGCCTCTTACTTATCCCCTTCTAGGTAACACATACGGGTTCCACTCTCATTTATACCCAATTCACACATGCAACAATTTCAAAGAAAAATATTTGAAAACAAAATGCAAAGATGAGGCAATGCCCTAACTAGACATTTCTGATCATGTGGGTGATTATACAGGGTACAAGTCTTGGGGGAAGACCTTATTTGCTTTAAGAAGGAGAGCAACTTTACATTCCTTAGCCATTGTCAATGTTTATCTCCTTGTGACACCTCATTTTCAATGCTTGATACAGTGCTCTTTTGTCTTCCCTTCTCATTCCACCCATCCCCTGTATCTTCTCCACCTCCTAATCTCCCTCTCAAACATTACTTCCTCTTAACTTATTTAACCCTGTTGCTTCACTTTAGTATATACATCTCCCAGTACGACATTCCTTACTTCTCTTGACTTTGACCTTCTGGTAGTTTTAGTGGGCTATCATATGTGTACCCAGTTTCCCTGTCTATTGGCCTTGAAGTGAAAGCACAGGCCCTAGTAGATAGAGAGAGTACATCCTTATCTCGCCTTCTTCCCATTTCAACAGGGCATTTCTAGGAGTAAGAGAGTAGTACAGGAAGCTCTTTTCTTGGGGCACAGCACTGAAGCTGGGGGACAAGCAAGATGCCATGCTCTTCAGGCTTCCCAAAGGGAAGGGAAGTGATATCTGAAGAGCATTCATTTTTGAGCTGGATGAGCTATATTTGGAGAACCAAGAGGAAGGTAAGCACCATTCAGGATGTAACAGTCTCTGACACCTGACTTTCTGATAACAGAACCCTCAGTTAATTGACTCTCACACATTGTTGGTACAATAACAGATAATAAACTTGAGCTACTGCAAGATCCCAAAGGGTCTTCAGCATCACCAAAGAAAGATTGCATACTGTTATCACACTAAGTATATTTTATTGTGCATTAATTAGATGAAAATTAGTAATATGCACTGACCAAAACATTTGATTAACAAAACCGTAAAGAATAACTGAGAGTTTTCTTTAATATAATTGTTGCACAGCAATGATCCTGCTGTGTAGGGTATATAGAAGATGACATACTCCAGGAATTAGAATAACAATATATATTCAATACAATAATAAAACTATAGTACTTTAAGAACTTTTTCACATATATGAACACAACAACCATTTAGAGCCTCAACTTTCTAAAGTAAGCAACATTTAAGCCTGTAAAAGACACACTCAAAATGATAGTCTAGCCCAAAAAACACCCAAATCAAATGTTAGCACATCTCTCTTGTTAAGTCACCATCATTTCTTTCAATTAGATGTAAAAACTTTTCTTTCCTTCCAAGTAACAATTTTTTAAAAATCCCTGTTTTGAAATTCAGATACGTTTCAAAGTCCACTGCCATCTTGTTAAGGAGAAATGAAAGTCACTGCTGCTGGCTTTGGGATGCTAGAAACATAGTTTACCACATATTCCTTTTTTCTCACTGCAAGATAGTGTGATATAGTAGAACAAGCATAGAGTTGAGAGTCAGAGAGACCTGGGAGACTTTTGGTTTCCATCATTTGCTGTGTAACCCTAGGCTGTCTACTTCAAAGCACTGAGCTTAAATTGTCCCATATATAAAAAGGGGACAACATGGAATGGCTGTAAGGATTAAGACTCTATGTACCTAAAGTGCTTAGCTCACAGCTTGGCACCCAGTAACTGTCAGTAAATGGTAGAACACTCCCCCCATTTGTCTTGAATTGATTTCTATACAACTATTCCCTCCTACACCACCAGGAAGAAGGACCATCACATCATTTTGCAGGCTCATCAGCTCCCAAATCTCTCTGGATTTCACACAAACAAAATGCACATGAATTGTGTTCGCTAAAGAAACAGCCCTTCAAACCACATCACACGTCCTCTGAAACACACCTAATACTCAAATGCAGCACAAGACACAAGACACATAAGCACGCTTCAGAAGACACAGACATCACACAGAACATGTCAGTTCCAAATGCAGCCTCACCTGCATCTTTCCCATACGTTCTTCCAAGCTTTAAGACCTTAACATTAATTATTTTGGGAGACACTAAGCCATTTTCAGAGTCCTGGCTACATTCATTTGCCTCATTGCCCTTTTCCTTATTGGTTTATTCATTCATTTATTTATTCATGTATTTGTTTATTCATTCATGTATTTATCCCCCACCTTGACCCAAAATGGACGTCAGGTGGCTTACAAGAATGCACAAAATACAACATGATAGCATAAATTCAGAGTGGATGAGAAAGTAAAAGGGAAAAACAAAACCAAAAAACAAATAGAGCACAAAGTGGAACCTAGAAGAAAGCCAATACAAAGTGCATACATACCATAGAGTCCCATTACAAGTGCTATTCATGGACCATACATTTGGCTCCAAGCTTTCTAGTAGCCAACAAAAGAGAAACACGATCAGTCCCACACTTCACAGGGTCCATAAAAGAAATCAAACCACTTATTGAGGATGTTTTTTCCCTAGTCTAAATCCTGAAAACTTTTTACAGTGAAGTATCATACAATGGTGGCAAACTGTCCCTACTCATTGGTTCTAACACCAAGATTCAGCTCCTAGAACAGTCTCCAACAAACATAGATTCTCAATCTTGAAATTACATCTACTACTTCTTCTCTTTCTTCTACCTGTCTCTTGAAGTTTCATTTAGTCAATAAAATGTAGCTGCTAAGAGGACTTCTTCAAAAACAAACAACAAAAAATCCTATCTACTGTCACCAAAGCAAATCTTTTCACTTAAGCAATGAAGGAGATATTATAACCCTATTTATAATGATAAAATTTGGAAAGGACCTCACATATCCAAAATAAGAAAAAGAAAATGGTTAAATAAACCATGATGCCACCCTACAATGAAATATTATACACCAACAAAAATGATATTCATGAAGGTCTTTTTAAAATGTAGCAGAATATTCTTGATAAAAATGTTTAGTAGAAAAGCAGGATACAAAACTGTATGTATTATGATCTTAACTATGTAAAAATTATATATAGGCATATATAGTCATAGAGAGAGTCTGGAAAGAAATCTACCAAAATGTTAACACTGTTTCTGAGATTTGTGATTATGGGTGATTTTTATTTTTTTTCTATATGCTTTTATATTTACTTTCCAAGTTCTTGGCACTGATGAACAATTTCTATATGATAAGAAGAAGGACTAAAAGGGAAAGTACAAATTCATTTTCCTTTGGCTTGTGAAATTACAAGCAATTTTAATTTTCTTTTTAATTTTTTATAATTGTCATACAAATTCTACTTAGGGATAAAGTTACTTGAAGAAATAAGAATTTGGAAATCTAGTTTTCTATCTGTTTGTCTACAAAGTCCAAAATGCTACACATGTAATGATAACTCACAATTATTTAGCACTTTCCAATTTTACTTTTAGTAACACTCTGGTACTTAGAATTTTGGTTATCACAAATATCTTGTGAGGTAGGTCAGGTATTACTAATAGTTTACCTCATTTAACAGGCAATGAAACTGAGGTTCAGAGAAGCTAAGTGACTAGCACAAAGTCACAATAATCACATCAGATGGATGTGAACCCAAGTCTCCAGAACCCAAGTTCATTGCTCTTTCCATTAGTTCAAGACTGATTGTAGTGTTAAGTCAAACAGTCATTGAGAAGTGGGAAAACAGAACCAGAGCCTTCCTTACCCATGAGGGTCATGTTCCTGAACGACCCCCAAGGTAGAAGAATTCAGTTGAGAAGATCATGATTTTAAGAGCACAAAATGGATAGGGGAAATGAGGTCACAAGTAAACTTTTGAAAGTCCTTATATTTTTAAGCACAGTTAAATAAAACAATAAAATAGTGCATTACATAAAAAGAACAATGAAAGTTTATATAATTTAAATTGTAAAAATGATAGGCTCTACACAGTTTTCATTGAACTCCTAAGATGATTTCCAGAGGGGATGAGGATGTATCTATCACTAATTATGGCAGTCGAAAATGGAGGTGACAGAGAAGCAATGAACACAGATGGACTGTTATTTCAAATTATGGATGTCATGAGTCTTCAGAGTCACTGAAGTTCAATCCTGAAGTTGTTACAACTTACTTGTGGCTTTAGCTCTATCAAGCAGGTGAATTTAAGTAGACTTCTGACGATGCTTCTGTTTTCTTAAGTTTTTTATGGAGTTTAATTTAAGCATCCAATCTTTGCTCAAAGTCAGCTTATCAGCTGTCCAGTAAGGGTATTTAAATGGTACTACTTGATGATTTAGGTTTTTCTGAGGTTTCTTTCTTCCCAGTGTATGTAGCCTTTGAAAAAGACTCTTAGCACCACTTATAAAATCTAATGAAGCCGGGCTTGGTGGCGCAGCCAGTAATCCCAGCACTTTGGAAGACCAAAGTGAGTGGATTGCCTGAGGCTGCGGGTTTGAGACCCACCCGGGCAACTTGGCGAGACCTCATCTCTACAATAAGTCAAAAATTAGCTGGGTGTGGTAGCGCACGCCTGTAGTTCCAGCTACTTGGAAGGCTGAGGCGGAAAGATCGCCGGAGCCCAGTAGGTCGAGGCTGCAGTGGCCAGGAGTGGCCACTGCACTCCAGTCTGGGTGACAGAGTGAGACTCCAACTCAAAAAAATAAATAAATAAATAAAAAATCCAATGAAATCATTCAAGCTTCATCTGAAGGTAGTTTCATCAGCTGTCCAGGAACAGTATTATATAGCATTTGATGACTGAAGTTCTGTTGAAGATGACTTCTGTCCAATGTGATTGTGTTTGAAGGCATCATAACACTTCTTTATAGTATTCTGCTAAGTGACTCAAGTCTTAAATAGGTAATATTTGACATGTAAAGATGTCAACTTTTTGGAGGTTTTACTCTTCTAAAAAAATTCACTTCTGTTGCTTATAACTATATTTGTCTCCAATTCCATAGCCTCCTAAACGTTTTCATTGTCACTTATGATAATCACTCCTGGAGTACTGAAAACTTCCTGAAGATCATCCTTTAGCAACATCACATCACTTGAATTGGTGTGAACAGGTTCAGATTCAGCTTCAGCCTGCGATTGTTCCTGTACGAATGTTCATCCTCATTCACAGATTCTTCTTGATCCAAAGATTCTTTGTCTTTGGGAGGAATCAGTGAAAGTGCTTTTATCATCTCTAGCCAAATCTTCTCCTAGGTCACACTGGCAGGCTCTGTTAAACAATCTAATGCCTCTTTAATTAGGAATAGAGCATTGGTAATAGCATAGGAATCTCATGCACTAGGATCTTCAGAGAGGAAACTGCAAGATTTTGAACAACAAAGTTATATATTAGTTTAACGTAAGTCTTCCTGAATGGCCAGATCAAACACTGATCTAAGAGCTCAAAGATGTGAGATATATTATAAAGTTATAAAGACAACCTTAACATTAAGATTCATATCAGCAGGACCCCGAATTCAAGATTTCTTTTTCTTTAAAGTAGTCTTGAACTTCCCTGAGAAAGTACCGTTCAAACCATTCCTCAAGGAGAAAAAGACTCATCCAGGCTTTTCTATTTCCCAGAACACTGGAAATTTGCCTCAGTTTATTAACACAAAACAGACATGTCAGTCTCTCTGATATAGCTGACATCAGCATCAGTTGGCTCTAGCTCTTCAGAAGGGCAGATGGGATTATTTAAGGGTTTCCAAAGCATGATGGTCTCAATAACACTAAAGACTTGTGCAGACACATAATGTCCTTCTTCATCTACTTTCTGCAGTTGTGGTAGATATGATGTGGGAGCTTCAGGATCTAGTGGTTCACTCTTTGGCACCAATGACACACAAGACTTGGTCTCCAGGTCATAGTGCCCCTTACACTTCTCGAACCATGCCTTGCTCCCAGCAAAACTTTTTTTCCAGATTCACTTCAGCATTTAAAATCATGTCTTTGAAAATTCCTCTTGCATGGTCACAGATCCCTTGCATGGAATGTGGTTGATTATTCTTTTGCTTATCTTCAATCCAGAAGTCTAACTTCATTTCCATCTCTTCCATCCTTGTGTCATGAGGAACAAAGCATCTTTTAAGTGGTGTAGGTATATAAGAGGCAATACTAGCCCTACTAGGAGTTTCTTTGTGGAATGAGTTGTAGACTCATTAACACCATGTAAGCAATGTATAAGCTATTTGAAAAAGTAGATCAAGAACGTCCCTTTTATCTTCCAAAGACCATTCTTGGCATTCTGACAACTTTCTATAGTACCAGTGTCCGTGTACTTCCTTCACTCTCATCTGCCTCAACAGTCACATCTATAGAAACCATGTTTGAACTTTATGTTAATGCAACCTGAAAATTATGTACCAGAGATTGTATATCCTTGAATGTTACAAAGTGTTAGCATATGATATTTAAGCACCAAATGGTATTATGAACACCAGAAAGATAAATAATGTACTGTGGTGATACTCAGTGCACCTGGGGCTGACTGTGTAGAAGACAGCTATGAGAGTGGAAATAAATGACTCTGAAATTTCTTTTCAGCTTGTGATATAGTCAGAGAGACAATTTTGTGACAATTTGGAATGACTCCTATATACTCAATTCAAAATCTTTCACAGTTACCGAAAAGATATACAGAAGTAAATCCACCTATACTCAAATTTCCAAAAAGAACAACTTACAGTTAGGAAGGGGTCACTATGAATTCTACTCTAAGTTATTCGAAAGAAAGTCAACTTGTGTGTGTGTATCTCCAAGACTATTGCTATGATTTCCCTTGGCATAAAACTATGAATTCAAATGTATGTGAAAGGCAAACACAGTATATTTTCTGTCAGTTCACAGTAAGTCAATCAAACATTATTCTCTGACAAAATGCAACCTCCGAAGATATAGGTAAAGATCAGGCAGGTCCTGAATAGCCAACACTCAAGAAACAACTACCAAAGAAAAGAAAGTGACAATGAAAGAATAAACTAGCCCCTTTTCAATGCCCGGCCACTGATACTTTACTTTTATCCCCTCCTCCTGGGAAGATAGAGCGAAGCCTTGCTTTCTTATTCTTCTCTTCTGGGGCCATGGGAAGTGGTTTGGAGCTGTGGTTGAGTGCTGAAGAATCCCGGTTGTTACTATTCATCCTCAGTGGAGGAGCTGGGGGTTTTTCTTCATTATCCAGACCGTCAGACATTTTCAGTTACAACCAATTTTTCAGCTCCTAAAGAAAAAGAAAACCGGGGGTTAAGGAAGAAGCAGTCTAAAAAAAATCTAGTAAATCTGGGGATTCTAGCAGCTTAGAAACAAAAGCACTAGTCTCATGTTTTCTAAGGTTTTGTGTGGATCATTTTGTGGGCTTTCTCTTTTGGATGGAAGGAAGTTGCCTTCCCCAAAACCCTGATATAATTTGCAAAAGAGAAAAGTGAATTAATGGCTTCACAATTTGTATGCAAAAGCACATAAGGCCCATTGCTTTTCCCAAAATGAAACTCAATTTTCTGTGTCTCCTTATAGTTTTTAATGAAAAATTTAAGCCGGGCTCGGTGGCTCAGCCTGTAATCCCGTGCCTTGGGAGGTTGAGGTGAGTGGATTGCCTGGACCTGTGGGTTTAAGACCCACCTAGGCAACTTGGCGAGACCTCATCTCTACAATAAATAAAAAATCAGCCAGGCATGGTAGCGCGCGCCTGTAATTCTGGCTATTCGGAAGGCTGAGGCAGAAGGATCGCCAGAGCCCAGCAGTCGAGGCTGCAGTGGCCGGGAGCAGCCACTGCACTACAGTCTGGACGACAGAATGAGACTCCAACTCAAAAAAAAAAAAAATTTAGAATCTTCTTTAAAAATTCTGTCTTAATGATCGTAATGGTCAGGTAGTCAACCACCTCAGAGTTTCGAATTGACACAGGTTTGGCTGTTAATTTTTAATGGCCTGTAATAATGATTTGTTAGCTGCTTTAACACTGAGATGTTCTTGGTGCCTGTTTTTTTTATATGTGTTTTTAATTTACAAAATGCACACTCTCAGTAATTAACTGAGAAACCATCCCACAGATCTGGCAGTTTCATTCAGCAGAGTTGGGATATGCTGTTAGGGCAAACAATGATCCATATTCTCCCAAGCAGGTAAAAGATAAAGCTAGGCCAAATGTCACCATGAGCAAAGAAGAGCTCCAGATAAGAGGACTACTTCCTGAGGAGACACTATAACCTTACTCTCTGTTATATTTTATGTTCTAGAACAGGACACAACAAAGGGAGATTTCAGAGGTAACTGCATTGTAAAATCCAATCTGAGTTTTAGGAACTTTTTTGCTCTTAATTTCATTATTCTTCAGTATTATGTGTCTAGGTCTGTGTACATTTGGGTTTCATTCCCATGGGAGGATAAAGTGAACTCCACAAAGAAATGGACTCCCCAAAGAAATGTTTCTGTCTTCAGGTGTTTTCCTCCTCTGATTCACGTCCTTCTGTAAGTCCCTGACACCAGTGCAAGTCAGATGATAGAAGTCACTTCCAAGTGAATCTCCAGTTTGAATTCAAGGAAAATCAGAATCCTTTACAGTAAAACAAAATATCTGTAAACGTATCAAGTATTACCTGGCACTAATTTAGGAGTATAAGAACTCTCCAAGCTGGGCTCGGTGGCTCAGCCTGTAATCCCGCACATTTGGGAGGCTGAGGTGAGTGGATTGCCTGAGCCTGCGGGTTCGAGACCCGCCTGGGCAACTTGGCAAGACCTCATCTCTACGATAAATCAAAAATGAGCCGGGCATGGAAGCGCGCGCCTGTAGTTCCAGCTACTTGGAAGACTGAGGTGGAAGGATCCCCGGAGCCCAGCAGGTCAAGGCTGCGGTGGCCAGGAGCGGCCAATGCACTCCAGTCTGGGCGACAGAGTGAGACTCCAACTCAAAAAAAAAAAAAAAAAAAAGAGAACTCTCCAAACATGACTTAGCATATCACTGTGCTCCAACAACATTTACTATAGACAAACCTAAGGTACCAACAATAACAAACACATTCATGTACTCATTAACTGTTATAATGAGAAATAATCTATCATAATTCATTTAATCCTTTAGTGTTTACAATGTATTTATTATTTTCAGTAATGTACTCTAAGTTATATCATGTTATATAGATCATTTTCAAAAATTTACTATATTCTAAATTTTCTGAAATATATACAGTCTGTAATTACTCAAGAATAGGTTAGTATCAATTAATAGCTTCTCCATCTGCACGGATGATGATCAGTTAACAATGACTGGCTTGATCTTGATTTGGGCAAGAGATCTCTTTTTTTCTTCAGTGTAATGCCTTGAATTATCTTAATAAATTAAGACAAATCATATATTGCTTAGTAATAATGATATTGAAAATACTCAGTAATAAATGTTTTGTTGGGTACAATTCAGGGTTAGGTACATAAGTTGTACCGCACATCTTTTTTTTTTTGAGTTGGAGTCTCGCTCTGTTGCCCAGACTGGAGTGCAGTGGCTGCTCCCAGCCACTGCAGCCTCGACCTGCTGGGCTCCGGCGATCCTTCCGCCTCAGCCTTCCAAGTAGCTGGAACTACAGGTGCGCACTACCATGCCTGGCTGATTTTTTTGATTTTATTGTAGAGATGAGGTCTCACTGCCCAGGCGGGTCTCGAACCCGCGGGCTCAGGCAATCCACTCACCTCAGCCTCCCAAAGGCGCGGGATTACAGGCTGAGCCACTGAGCCCGGCTCCCCACATCTTTAAAATAAAAATATAATTAAATTTTAAAAAAGAAGTCTTCCCCAACATAAATAAATAGGTAAAAACACATGTTTTATCACTACCGCCAGCAATTTGATAAGCCTCGCGTTTTCCTGTACAGGTCAAACTACAGCACCAGATGCAATGAAAAAGTAACTTGATGTCAAGGATAAAGTATATTCATAGATACCACTGGTACTAGTAAATATTTTAACTAGAATATGAAACAAATGCCAATGTGTCCACATTCTCTTTTGCATTTTGACTTTTGGTCCTTCTAAGTTTACTGTTTCTCTAGAATTAAAGTGAGTTTAAGACTAACTTCACTAGTGGTATTATTCCATACTGGATAGATTCATGGTTTTAATTTAGTCACTGAGAAGAAGTTGCCACCAGAAGCACTAGATTTTTCTTGATCTGTTTGTTTAACTTTTCTGGGTTCAAAAATAATGCCCAAATATGAAGTGATCATTACATAAAACTCAGATAAACAAAATCTAGCTTGGTTAAAAAAATAATAACATTTGAAAGTTATTGCAAAGAAACTGGGCATTTTAAAATAGAAATACATAGAAGACAGAGTTCTGAATAATATGTCTCAGAGAGAGAGCGAGCCACCATTTTCTGAATGATATGTATTTTCTGATGACACATTACTTAACTTGAGATGACAGAAGTCAGAGAAACACACTGTATGACCTCTTTTAAATGATATGCAAAGCTGATCTTGCATAAGGTAAATAAGAGTTTGTGCCAGTCAGGGTGCTAGCTCAACTACAGAATTTAAAATACTATGCGCCTTTGTTCTTGATAAATAGATGTGACTAACAACAGTGTTTTTTTCTGTTCCTAATTACTCCCTCTGACCAGAGAAGCAGGTAGATGCCCTGCTTCTTTTCAGGTTGCTTGATTACCCTGACCTTGTTTGACCAGGTATAGTTTATGCTGGGAAGAAAGGGATACTTGGGATATAAAACTCAAGTTAAACTCTTCTATATTGCACTAAAAGTCCCTATCAAAATTTTAACAGCACACACTTACTGTGGTCAGTATCACAGAAATTCTACAAAGGACCCAGCTTATATGGCATATATTTCTACTGCCTACCAAACTGAAAGTGTTTCAATTCCATTCAACTCATCAGGGCATCACAAGAAGAGTTGGAATAAATCTTTTATAAAGGTAGAAATAAATGGAAGAACCTGTGTCCAGTTCCACAACAGAAACTTTAGTAAAGCATAAACCAAATAATCTTTTCATTTCCCTAGACATTTCAGTTATGGTTTTGCTTGGATTATCCTGATATTACTTCAGTTCTTTACTACTCTTTACAAGGTACAACCAGTCATCATCTGCTAATGAATGCAGATGATTCTGATTTGATGATGAAAGAATAGTAGGGAGGGTTTTTACTACCCTTAACTCACCTTCAAAGCAAGTGTTTCAAAGCCCACTTTTAGAAGACCAGTGAAGAAAGGGCAGGAACCTGCAAGGAAGCCTTGCTCTTAATGTATTTTTTTCCCAAGTGAGAGGTATCTCCTACTATTCCACAAATGTAGAAAAAGGGGGATTCCATTATGTTATGTTTATAAACAATACCAATCTACTAATCCAGGTCCTTACCCACGACAGCTTTTCACAAGGGATACTATTAATGGATTGCTTGTTCAATCTGCCTATGATGTCATTATTTCCAAGATCTTGAAAGAGACTATTTTGTTTGGGGCGGCTATAGGCTCTATTTCAAGAAGTGTACAAAAGCACAATTATTCTCTAGGAACCTAATAAAACAACTGTTTCTCTTCAAAGTTTAACTGTTATCATTCACTTCTACAATAGGATGGAAACTTGCAAGTCAGTGGCACATTGGATCTAGGCACAGGCCATTCATTTTACTTTTAGAGTTGTTTACCTTTAACATTGTGGAGAAACAGCTAACTTGAATAAACCCAGCAACAGTTTACATCTGTTCACAAATTGATTTCATACTTGACTACTAGGCTTTTCAGACACAATTCAAACCGTGTTTGTGGATGGTATATTTTTTTATGCAGCTCCTGGGACTTAATGTGGTTTACCAGTGCTTTGTAATTACAATTGAAATTCATCAACAGTAAGAAATGAGCCTCCGCCAGGTTTGGTGGCTCAGCCTGTAATCCCAGCACTTTGGGAGGCTGAGTAGATTGCCTGAGCCTGCCAGTTCGAGAACAGCCTGGGAAATTTGGTGAGACCTTGTTTCTACAATAAAATTAAAAATAGCTGGCCATGGTAGCATGCATCTGTAGTTCTGGGTTACTTGAAAGGCTGAGGCGGAAGGATCACTGGAGCCCAGAAGGTCGACGCTGGGGTGGCCGTGAGCCTGCAGGCCACTGCACTCCAGCCTACGTGAAGGAGTGAGACTCCAACTCAAAAAAAAAAAAAAAAAAAAAGAAAAGGAAAGGAAAGAAATGAGCCTCAAGGTCAGGCATGGAAGCTCAAGTCTGTAACCCCAGCACTTTTGGAGGCTAAGGCCAGAAGATTGCCTGACCCTGCAGGTTTGAGACCAGCCTGTGCAACACGGTAAGACCTTGCCTCTACAATAAATCAAAAAATAAGCCGGGCATGGTAGCGTGCACCTGTAGTTCTGGCTACTTGGCAAGCTGAGGCAGAAGGATCGCTGGAGCCCAGCAGGTCGATGCCAGGGTGGGGCCACAGAGTGAGACTCCAACTCAAAAAAAAAAAAAAATAATAATAAGAAAGACAAGTTCGTGACCTGCCCGGCAACTTGGCAAGACCTCATCTCTACAATAAATCAAAACATCAGCCAGACATGGTAGCACACGCCTGTAGTTCCAGCTACTGGGAAGGCTGAGGCAGAAGGATCACCGGAGCCCAGCAGGTCGAGGCTGCGGTGGGCGGGAGTGGCCACTGCACTCCAGTCTGGGCGACAGAGTGAGACTCCAACTCAAAAAAAAAGAAAGAAAAGAAATGAGCCTCTTGTTTCATGATATCAAGGAGCCTGTGAACACCCCTTTTTTCAGAACACTAGTACTGACTACCTTTCTGTTTCTCCTTCTGTCTCACTTTCTCTTCCTCCCTTCCTCACCATATGTGTGAGGGCACATGCAGGCAAATATATGAACAAGAACACACACACACAGCCCTTCACTGGCTTGTCTTGACACAGAACTTTACTGCAAAGCATTTTGGAGAAAAACTATGGTCAAGATACATGACAACTGTAGATGAAATGATTATAAATTACAAACAGTTGTCATTATTCTCTCATTCCTCCAAAATGATTTCTATTAATCAGTGCAGTGCTAAACTGAACACTCACAGAAAGCTGGGTACGTCAAAAAAAAAAAAGCCACCGCCAGACTCGGTGGCTCAGCCTGTAATCCTGCACTTTGAGAGGCGGACGTGAGTGGATTGCCTGAGCCCGCAGGTTCAAGACCCGCCTGGGCAACTTGGTGAGCCCATCTCTACAATAAATCAAAAATTAGCCGGGGGTGGTAGCGCATTCTTGTAGTTCCAGCTACTTGGAAGGCTGAGGTGGAAGGATTGCCAGAGCCTAGCAGGTTGAGGCTGCGGTGGCCAGGAGCGGCCACTGCACTCCAGTCTGGGCAACAAGAGTGAGACTCCAACTCAAAAAAAAAAAAAAAAGAAAGAACGAAAGCCGCCAACTTACATGGATCCAGAAGTCAAGGAGGAAGCTGAGTAATCAACTATACTCTAGCTAATGTGACCAAAGTTCATATTACAGCATGTGTTGGACTAGATACAACAAAAAATACCTATTGTGCCCATTAGGTATGTGAAGGATGAGAATCCAGAAATACTAGTCCTACAGTTTGCAAGGTCATCTATTAAGCCATAAGCAACTGAAATAAATATTTTTATCAGATCTGATAATATCAGAGACACATACAGAAACTACCATATGTCTGTATTATTCTGTCTGCTTTTGAAATCTAAATAATTATTTTCATATTTTTCTCATGAAAACTAAATTAATACTTCGCTCTTTCAAAAATAAAAGCCCAGGTTAGTATATGCACAGTCATGATCTAATGAACCCACAGGCAAATCTCCAAAGCCACCAGCCACACAAGGTTATTATCACAAATTGGTGAGCATGCCATTGTTGTTTAACGTCCTTTACATCTTAAATGAGAAGACTTAACATAGCACTGAGATGTAGACCAGGAGAAATTTCCAAGGTGAACTTCCTAACGTTTCAATTATACATACATGAAGAACATGATTAAAAGAAACCTTATACTGATGAAATAACAGTCCTACAATAACAAACTGACACAAGCACATATAAAAGAAGATGGATTTTAGGATTTCAAAGGTAAATTGATCAAAGACCTCTCACTACAATAAAACATGGGAGTATTTGGGAATTCTTTATAACAATAAATAGCTGTATAGATCAAGAAGAATTGAACTTTAAGTGACAGCCCCCAGACTTCAAAGCATTAAGCAAATCTAGACTTAAAGTCAGCTAATGCCTCCTTAAACAATGATATCAACCCTGGGCTGCTCTTTGCTCTGAGGATGAGGTTACTGTTCTTACTATCAGAATGATGTGTACACTGAATTATACTTTGGTGGTGGGCAAAAGGATCCAAGAGTTGCACTTGATGGCTCTTTCCTGGGCTCTCTTGTAACTAAAAACATACGTTTTCAAAATGGCTTTGAGGTATAGACTTGACTGAGAAACAAACCATGCTTTGCTAACTAGCCTATGCTGATGCTAAATCCATGTTATCTTGGATGCATTATTGGCAAATAAAGCAACTAGCTCACTTATGACTGATAATGCAAGAAGATGTAGTAGATGTTTTTAATTGCCAATAAAAAGAAAAAAATCATCTAGCCTTCCACAGGGAGACAATGCCTTAGGATTTGAAAGAAATATTAGACATTGCTTTAGATTTCTACAACAACTTGTCCCCATAATATGCTAAGATGTCAAAAAGGACATTTTAAGGGGTAATAATGAGCCAGGTCTGGATCTCCGAGCCACTCTGAACCCACACTACAATTCCAGACCAGGTAGGAAAGGGACAGCCCACTCACTAACTGTAGCCAGTTAGATAGGCACAACTAAGCATTTCCATCATCTTTTCTAAAATTGCACTTAGTTGTTATGTCACTTTCCTCATTAGAGCATAAGTTCCTTGAGGGTAAGAGCCCCTCAGTCATAAGTGTATGCCTTCATACTATAGAGTAGTCTCTTGTTTCCAATAGGCATTACATACATGTGTGAGGTAACAAAATGGAACTCTATACACTATATGCATTTGTTGCAGTTATAAGTTTTTTTGTTTTTTGTTTTTGAGTTGGAGTCTCACTCTGTCGCCCAGACTGGAGTGCAGTGGCTGCTGCCGGCCACCGCAGCCTCGACCTGCTGAGCTCCGACGATCCTTCCGCCTCAGCCTTCCAAGTACCCAGAATTACAGGCATGCGCTACCACACCCGGCTGATTTTTTGATTTATTGTAGAGATGAGGTCTCGCTGCCCAGGCGGGTCTTGAACCCGCAGGCTCAGGCAATCCACTCACCTCAGACTCCCAAAGGCGCAGGATTATAGGCTGAGCCACCGAGCCCGGCTTATGAGTAAGTTTTTAATAATGTTGCGTTAAGTCTATATGCTGGCTTGTAGCAGGTCAGAGATGAGACGATATATTTAGAAATATCAGCACTAGTCTAACTGCCAAGCTATTGGGCATCATTTAGCAGTCAGCTACCATCTGACTAACAGCAACTCATTTTTAAATATATAACTTTGTAGTGTTCAAAGAGTTTCTTCGTCTTGCCTTGCTCTTACTTAAGCCTGACATAATATTGTAAAGAAGGGAGAGTCATCCCCATTTGCCACACGAGGAATTTACAAAGCATAGAGGTTAAGTGACTTGCCCAGGGTCACAAAATAAGAGAAAGAACTGAGACTAGAAACCCCGACACTCCTAAACGCTTGTCAATTCCCTTACCAGCACACCAATACAATGTGTATTCAGGTAAATCCACAAATGCACATACTCTTCATATATACATATTTATCCTACCCAAATATCCATACGACAGGTCTAGCTTCTTCATTTCAACCCACCTCAGGTTGGTACTTACTGATTTCAGTTGCTTTTCCC
This sequence comes from Cephalopachus bancanus, assembly GCA_027257055.1. Taxonomy (NCBI): domain Eukaryota; kingdom Metazoa; phylum Chordata; class Mammalia; order Primates; family Tarsiidae; genus Cephalopachus; species Cephalopachus bancanus. Next base: position 129,927 of record JAPVLO010000723.1, on the reverse strand, counting down.
ATCCAAAGACCCAAGGCTAGGTGATTTACTGACAAAACTCCAACAGGTTTGGTTGGCTGGTTGTACCAATTCTTAGATGGCCTTGTTTTGGAGCTTGCCTCTTCTGGGGCACTCACCAAGGGAACTCTGCTATCAGAGACAGGGGTGTGCTGTTTCAAAGAGCCTTGCCAGGGAGATACCATTACAGTGTGTAATGGAGGGAAGCCAATTCTAAGATCATTTGATCAGGAGGAGCTGAGCTACTTGTTAGGCAGGAGATTTGCAAAAGCAGCCAGACAAGCAAGGGAGGCACTAGTTCTTTCTACAGTCACCTAGTTTCAATCTTAGATCATGCAAGAGATAGCTCACTGCTGACATACATCCAAGCACACTCACACAGTATACATTCATATTCCCTCTCATACACACAAGCAAGTGAGGCTGGTTCTGCTGTAGTCCTGTTCTCTGCTAACATTTTTACCAGTGACTGTCATTATTTTCAGGTGGAACTTGTCATTAATTAAGTCCAATAAGCCAGCATATTATAGTTGCAAATCTCAATGTCACGTTGCAAATTAGGAAATCAATAGGCATAATGCAGCATCCAGATCTCATATACTGCATATATTATAAGAGACAAATAGCTCTCTATTTAAAAATAATTCTTTCTCAAATGGCTTCTTAAGCTTCTCAATGTATGCAGCACCATACTTTATTATGCATTGTGTATGTTGCATGAGTTAATGCCCAGAAAATGCTAATGATTATCTAACATGTATTTATATTTGCAAACTGATGCATTATTATAGTTTTCAGCTTTCCATTTCCATTATTGATGCTTCTAAGAAGAGAAAATAAAATGCATAAAGAACAGAGGTAGGGATATTTTTTAAGTATAAAAACCAGAAGTAATTACCCTAAAAGATGCCTCAAAGAAATGGGTGGGGATAAAAAACGGAAGCAAAATCTAGCAATAAAACATTTCTGGCCAGGCTCGGTGGCTCAGCCTGTAATCCCAGCGCTTTGGGAGGCCGAGGTGAGTGGATTGCCTGAGCCCACAGGTTCGAGACCCGCCTGGGCAACTTGGCAAGACCTCATCTCTACAATAAATCAAAAAATAAGCCGGGCATTGTAGCATGTGCCTGTAGTTCCAGCTACTTGGAAGGCTGAGGCAGAAGGATCGCCGGAGCCCAGTGGATCGAGGCTGTGGAGGCTGGGAGCGGCCACTGCACTCCAGTCTGCAGTCTGGGTGAGAGAGTGAGACTCCAACTCAAAAAAAAAAAAAAATTTCTAGTTGTCAAAAGGAGAACATAATATCCTTGGAAGCATTCAGATGGAACAAGTAAGATGCAGATTAAAATCCGAAGTGAGTAAGATATAGTAAACCAATGTCTTGAGTTTCTGGAGTTCTAGCTGCTCTCTGTTACCATGCATGAGTGATAATTATATCCTTCCCTGATCCACCCCAGTGAAATACCCACCCCAGTGAAATATCCACAATTTTCCTCACATTTAAGTTCAGAAATTCAATTCCTGAATTTACTAGGACTTTTTGCATACTATAAAGGTGCCTGGACACTGCTTTTCAATCTGTGCATTATGGTTCTTATCTAGGTCCTTGCTCTATTCTCAAAAATTTCCCTGTACCCAAATCAGCTTTCTCCAGAGAAGGTACCCAGAACATGTTTGAAGAGGAGAGCTCCAATGAGGGAAACTGTGACCTAGTATTATTTCTAAACCAGAAACTTACATCAATTTAGCAAAGGTCACAATTTACTAAAATGTAACTTTTTGCCAGAACTGGAGGTTAAAGAATTTGAACTGATGTAAAATGCAATTCTTCTCAAAATTTCGCCCCTTGAACTAAGCTAACATGCCCATGTTTTAAAAGAGCTGAGTGTGCATTTCAGAGACTTATTTGAGAGCTATGGTTAAGGAAGGGGGAATACAATCTATAAAAAGGCTTTTCTGAAACACTGAAGAAAGACAGGACACAACAAGACCTACTTTCCATCTGCCTCACTTCACGGTGGTAGGAGATAAAACATTCAGCTAACCTTGGCCTTACTTTTAGGAATTTCCCATTTTTGACTCCACCAAATACAAATGTTTTGCCTTAGAGAAAACTGGCCATGTATATTTTAAAAAATCACAATATACCCAAAGTAATCCCTCTAGAAATCAAAAGCCTGATTTGAAGGATAATTTCACAACTGAGTATGTTGGCTTTCCCATGGCCTTCCTAAGCCCAGCTTACACGAGTTCCTTATTTTTATGTTACTGGAATCCCCCTTGCTGTTCATTACTTTACTAGCTGATTGCAGCTGCTGCTGTCTACTTATTGAAGAAATGGCTCATCACTGGTTTGTGCTAGAGCAGATGCCTACCCCAGGACAAGACAAGTTTTGCTTCCCCAGTCCTCTCACACATACAAGGTGAAGACCTCCATGTGTGTAAGTCTTTCTGTGGCCCTGGGAAGCCCTCAAGCTGAGATCACAGGGTCCAGCCCTCATCTCAAAGGAGTGATGATATGGTGTTCTGGGAGGAAAGTTACAGATAAAGCAGAAATGGGGATTGGTGCAAAGAGCTGGAATCCACAGACTGATGGGAAAATCAGACAGTAGTTCCCAAATTATTCCTGTGGACCCTGGACAGGCCTAGAACACATCCTGACAAAAATACTGGGGAGAGAAAGGAGAGAAAGCCTGGGTGTTCATAATAAATGTATATAACTCTGTTTCAAATGATGCTCATCTCAGACTGTTCTTTCTCCTTTAAGATTGGGCCGGATACGGCTCAAGACTATAATCCCAGCACTTTGGGAGGCTGAAATGAGAGGATTGCCTGAATCCGCAGGGTTGAGACCAGTCTGGGCAACGTGGTGAGTCCTTGTCTCTACAATAAATCAAAAAATTAGCTGGGCATGGTAGTGGGCACCTGTAGTTCTGGCTATTTGGAAGGCTGGAGTAGAAGGATCACCTGAGTCCAGCAGGTCGTGGCTGCAGTGGCCGGGAGAGTGCTACTGTACCTCAGCCTGGGTGACAGAGTAAGACTCCAACTCAAAAAAAAAAAAAAAAAAGATTGGGCCTGATAAATTATGTGTCATTACACTCCCTGATCATGTCAGCCAACCACCACCAGCTGGTTTTGTGACTCTAGCAGATCACCTACGCATGCCCTATACTATTCTGCCCACCTTAATAATGAGGGTTTATAAGCTATATAGCTGCATAAAAGAGAGGAAAAGATCTTATTTCAGCCCAACATTTCTTTTTACTGGAAAATAAATCAATTAATGCTTTATCTTTGTTGACTTCTGATTGACTTCACTTCAAGAACTCCCGAGATCAAAACAGAGGTGCACCATACTTTGAGGAGCCAGATAGCAGCTCCAAGAGTATGATCTAATATTAAGGCCACTTAAACAACCAATCTGTGCATGCATTCATTTACTCAAACCACAGATATTTACTGGTGCCCATGTGCCAGGCATCAAACTAAATGATAAGTGAAAACATATAAGTGTCTAGCCCAGAGTGAGGTTATAGGTGCCAGTAGCATGTTTCATCCCTGGCTGTACATTATATGTAAAAATGTATGTTAAATACAGACAAAAATAGAACTACAAAACAAGCAAGGGTATGTGCATTGAAAAATGAGAACTTAATAAAAAAAAGAGAGGCTATAGCACTTCAGAAGAGGACAAGACTATCTTCAACTGACTGTTATATGAGAAATCATACTTCCACACATAAGGAATGTGTTTGATATTGCTCCAGTGAATATCACTGCTTGATTTAACATCCCTCTGTCACCAACATTCATATGTACCTGGTACTATGTCTGGTATAGGGGATACAAAGATAAATGAGTAATGACCAGTCCTTATCTTTAATGAGCTCCCTGCCAGACATGCATGCAATATGCATACAACAGGAATACAGTGTGATGCAATCCAGGTAGACACAGATGCTTTGGAGGGACAGAGTAGGACCAGTAACTAATAATCCGAGAATGGTCAGAAAATGTAGCATTTAAGCAGGGGATGAAGGATGAGTAGGAGTACACCAGGATTTGAAAAGTAGAAAACACTAGGTTGGTGTAAGCTATTATTTTTCAGCAGTGTATTTCAACCAATGAATACTCCAAGCACGATAGATTAGCTTTCTTAGATTTGGGCCATTGCTTATGCTGAATTAGATGATGTTGGTGTTGTTTAAGTAAGAGAAACAATCTCAAACCTCTGGAAGAAAGTAACGTGTACAAGACTTGAAAGAGCCAGAACTCTGGCCCCTGTTGAACTACAGAAGGAATCAGTATGGCCTGACACAAAACATTTGCTAGAACTGTAGATATATGAGCAGAACAGATCTCTCTTGGAAAAATGCATTAGGAACATAACATTTAGAAAAAGACACTCTTTGTCATTATGTTTAAGAACTAAGCTGTATCTTGTTATGCAGCCTTAATGAGAGGGGTTAATTTTTAGTTAGATCTTTTATAACCCCTTAAAAATAGTCTCTAACAAAGGAAGAGTGACTAGCTCAAGCCCTACTTCTGGATTACTCTCTACTCCTGAGAAAATCATTAAACATCAGTGTATTCACTTATTCAACATTACACAGTGTCAAATTATGTGCCAAGGTAGGCTGAGGATGCTTTGAAAGGATGGCAGAGGAAAGACGGCCAATGCTGCCCAGATGGGTTAGAGGATAAAGCACTTGAGCAGGGTACTGAAGGATAAGTAAGAGTTCACCAGATTCTAGGGTAAGAAATGAACAAGGTTTTTCCTGCCCTTGAAGAGACTTAAAAAGTAATGGTGTCAGTTATGACATCTCAGTGCAAAGATGAGAATAGATTGCTATGGAAGGACAGAGACATAAACTCCCAACAGCCTGAAGGAGGTTTCACAGGGAAGTACACTTAAGTTGAACTAGGAAGAACAAGTAACCAAACCATGTCACGGGCACAAGGAAAAATAGATTAGAGACAAAGTAAGTAGAGGAATGAAAATACAAAAGATCAGTAGAGGCAAATTACAAGAGATCTAATATGCCTTTCTACAGGGTTTAGACACTTCCTATGTATATGAAGAGATTTCGAGCAGTGGGATAGCATGGTTAGCTTTGAATTTCAGAACTACTACTCAGGTGACAACGCAGCATATGTCTAAGACTGAAGAGTTGGGGAATTTTTCTTTTTCCCATGAAATGGGATGTTCCAAGTAGCAACACTAACATAATTTTGAAAAGTGACAACACTAAAAAAGTCAGGTAAGAGGAGCCATAAGTGGTATAGGAATTGGAAGACACAAGAAGAGAGCTTTCAAGTGGGGCCTCTATTTTGGACATTGGTCAAAGATGGCAGGGATGCTAGGCCTGCTGGGATTAACTGGTCTCAAGACCCCAAATGGAAATCTGTGTAGACATATATTTCTTTACAAAGAGGCCCAGAGGAGTGTGGGAGACTTAATGTTTTTGGAGCTTTTAGTTTATGTTTGGGATTCCAAACAGAAATGTGCCTCAGTTTCTATATTTGTGAAAGGAGAATAACAAAATACCCTAGAATGGTGATCAAAAACAACTAATGAAGTTGGTGTAATCATAACAAAACGAATATGTTGAAAGTCCCTTGTATCAGCAGCCATGAAATACCAGCAATAATTGTGTTCTCAAGAGAATAATAACAAATTATTCTAATGTTTTTGGTCAATAGGACAGCACATAAGTTTTATACAAAATTCATCCAAATTTTTATATAGACTTTACCAATAAACATAATAATTCTACAGAGACTAAATACCTGCAAATGAACCTCAAATACATAACTTTTGCATAAGTCAATATGCAAAGATGAGAGAATAAAAACAGTGATACTATGGAACTCTCAGTAAAAATTAAGCCAGAAATATCTAGTGGGAAGACAAATATCTAAGAATCTGTTTTTGAGAGGTATAAACCACATAGCAAGTAATACAAAGTGGAAGGAAACTTCAAATCATATGTGGTGGAAAAATATCTCTTTCGCTATATCTATTCCTCTCAACAGAGACAGCAATATTAAGGCAATAAATACAATTGCGGTAGTGATTCTAACACATTCATTTGACATTATGAAACTGTTAATTGGAGAACTGGACATGTGGGCTGAAGATACTAATTTGGAGGCCATCAGCACAGGAATATGTACAATTGTCCAGAAAGAATACAGAGTAAGAGAGAGAATAGAAGATCTCTGGGGTACAACATCTAGGGGCTGAAAGAGGAAGGGCCAGTGATCCCTGAGAAAGATGGTCAAAGAGGTGGAGGAACTGACAATATGATGTCATGAAAACCAAGAAAAGAGTGCTTCAAGATGAATGTATGGCTATGATGCAAATGTTACAGAGAGGGCAAAAGCACTCCTATCTTTTTGTCTTCTATCATCTCGCTGAAGTTTACCAAGCTTGATGTCTTGTAACTTTCATGTTAGAAGGTAAATGGCCAAATAACACCAGAGGTGTGTTGAAGTCCTTAAATATGATTTAAGCATTTCTAGATTCTGAACATTTGGTGTTATTGGAGTAGCATGAACAGAACCACGTGGTTTGGTTCAAGAATGATATTCCTCTTGGTGGTGAAGATATCATCATGGGCAAAAATCACTCAGCCTCGTTCGGAAGAGTACTGCTATAATGCCACATTTGTTGCATTCTTGCAATATCCTGGGCATTACATAAGACAGAAAGAGAAATACAGTATGGTTCAGCTAGTAGATAAACTGTAGCTAGGATTTAATTCTTTTTCACAAAAAGAATTATTCTTGGTTCAAATAGTTATTATTTGCAAACTATAGCTCCAAAGGCTTTGTGAAGTAAAGATGCAAATACTCAATCTGCACTGGTGCCTTCACTAATGAGCTGCATGACTTTGGGTACATTGCTTGGCCCAACTGAATTTATGTCTTCATCTAGAAAAGGCTGTGAGACTCAAATGTTCCACATACAGGAACTGTCTTGAAGTAATTTTAAGACATTTTATCAATAGAAGATGTTTGCAATTACTGCCACAGATTTTATAAGCCATAAACAAAATCGCTATCATTCATTGAGATATTATCATGTCTCAGGCACTCTGCTAAAAGGTACTGATGTACAAGTTCACATAACTGGCATAATCACACAAGATATTATTAGCACAGTATTCCCATTTTACAGATGAAGAAATGGATGTTCAGAGACGTTAAGTCACTTGCTCAAAGTCACAGAGCTAGTAACTGGAAAGGTAAGAAGATACAATCCCGTATCTGTGTGACTCTGATGCCCATGCTCTTATTTCTGCTTCCTCAGTCACATGATATGATACATTCTCAGTTATCCACATCTTTGCACATAAATATCCTTAGGTCTTTGGAGTTAGTGAATTATGCCTGCATTACGGTGTCTGGGACAAAAGACTAAAAATGGGCAGACCCTTTACCCAAAGGAGACATTTCAACATCAGAATGAAGGGCAGATGAGTGCCTATTGTTAAGAGAGCGGACCACTGGCTCCACCTACATCAGGAGAGTCACCCACTACCCATCCCCACAAGTTTCTGTACTAGCAGATAAAGGTGGTTTCATTGAGGGCTTCACTGATTTTAAGGGAGGAAGTTGTAGGACTAGAAGGGATGTCTAAATTAACAAGAAGCTGCTTCAGTGGCAAAGTCCTAAATGACACAGGAATTGAGGAAGCTCTCCATGGACTAATCCTATTTTTAACTCATCTTCTTGAGTGGGAATGGGCACTGACACCTAACAAAACTAAGACCTAAAGGAAACATGCAATAAATTCTGTAAGCCAGGCTCAGTGGCTCAGCCTGTAATCCCGTGCTTTGGGAGGCTGAGGTGAGTGGATTGCCTGAGCCCGCGGGTTCAAGACCCACCTGGGTAACTTGGTGAGACCTCATCTCTACAATAAATCAAAAAAGTAGCTGGGCATGGTAGCGTGCGCCTGTAGTTCCAGCTACTTGGAAGGTTGAGGTGGAAAGATCACTGGAGCCCAGCAGGTCGAGGCTGCGGTGGCCGGGAGCGGTCACTGCACTCTAGTCTGGGCGACAGAGTGAGACTCCAACTCAAAAAATAAATAAATAAATAATAAATAAATTCTGTAAAAATCAACCCTTTGGCTGCAAAGAACTGTACCATTTATTCATATTTCAGGGACCTGTCCCTTTGAAGGCACCTACCTCAAAGGGCTGTGGTAAAGAGAGTAAGATCTATCATTTGTTGAATACTTATTATAATAAGTCACATTGTGCTAATCCTTGCATGTTATCTCATGTCATCTTTTTAACAACTCCATGAGGCAGATGATATTAGTGTCACTCTCATCTTATAGATGAGGACACTGCGGCTTAAGGGGGATATGTAATTATTCAAACAACGTTCTACAGCTAGTAAGTGTCCAAACTGGGATTCAAATGCTGGTCTGGCTGATGCCATGGCTGGTGTTCCTAACACCTACATCATAATGAAAGAATGAGTTATTAAATATGTCGAATAGTATAAAATATACAAATACAAAAGTGTGGCTCCTCTCACTTAGTGCTTTTCACTGAATTCAAGTAAATTCAGGCAGGTGCATTTTTCCCTTCCTAATATTCAGCCAGTCCTACAAATTGTATCAATTGCTTTTGGTGAGTTTTAAGGCATTGGCAAGAAACTATCAAATATAAAATTGCCAGATGGTTTTTCTTAAGTCATCTCCTAGAGGAGATGGTGGTAGATCTGAATTAAGAACAATATTCCCAGCCGGGCTCGGTGGCTCAGCCTGTAATCCCACGCCTTTGGGAGGCTGAGGTGAGTGGATTGCCAGACCCCGCGGGTTCAAGACCCGCCTGGGCAGCGAGACCTCATCTCTACAATAAATCAAAAAATCAGCCGGGCGTGGTAGCGCATGGCTGTAATTCCAGCTACTCGGAAGGCTGAGGTGGAAGGATCGCCGGAGCCCAGCAGGTCAAGGCTGCGGTGGCCGGGAGCGGCCACTGCACTCCAGTCTGGGCGACAGAGTGAGACTCCAACTCAAAAAAAAAAAAAAAGAACAATATTCCCATTAAGGTCCATAGCTCACTTTTCTTCCTTTATGTTAGGCCCAAAGTGCTTTGTTACACAATCTACTGGGAAGATGGCAGAATCCTGTGCTGAGCAAGACATCTATGAGGTTTACTTTGGAAAGTGGCTTCCTTAAATTCCGACTGCTGCCCTCGACCACTTGTGGAGGCTTCTGGAGCTTGAAGACCCCCAGATTTCATGATAAAGATCCCTCCAAACCCAAGCTTCAAGACTGTTGCCATGTTCTACTGTTTCATTGTGACTTTATTTTTCCACACAAATGAAAGTACCTCAAGGGCAGAGTATGTTTTTCACCCATTTGAATCTCCCTTTCGGTCTAGCACTATGTGTGGTCCATAGAAGATTTTCAGTCTGATGTGGTAATGCCACTGCAATTCTGGGATTGAGAAAGACAAGAATAGAGACACTGGATCTGTACTGATAACATGTTGCTACCCATCTACCCCTTTTACTTTCTTAACTGAGTCTCACAAGTAGCTTCTCTAGACCTAGCACTGTGCTAGGCATCAGGAATCCAAAATGAGTAAGATTATATAGTTGCTTCTACCAAAGAAGTTCTCAATCTAACGAAGGGGTGGGGAAAGACGAGTTGGTTGATGTTTCAGAGTATAGGTTCTTTCCCATGGCATGCTAGAACTCATACCAAATGGTAATTTGGGCAGCTTTTGCACTCTTTTTGCTCCAGGGAGATGCCAACAGGAGAGGCAACATAATAGGGAGAGTCCTACAAGGTAATCTCATGCTTCTAAATCTCTGGTGGCATACAGCTCTAGCATCAGGCTCCTGATCCATGGGTTCACTCTTGAGTTTGTGCTTCTTTTTATCCCTTGCAAGGAAATCTACAGTCTGTCTAGAGTGTAAGGAACTTCCTTCAGCTTGTCTTTACCCACGCCTACTGAGAAATCTCCTCTGGTAACTTGTTAGTAACAGCTGTTGAAAATTCAGTGAGGTCTACATATGCGCATGCACACTCTCATGGTAGAAATTTACTTTATCATCCAGCTAGTTCATTAACCTTCTCTTTTCTTTTCTTGAATGCCATGTTCCAGGGTTAATGAGGTATTAAGTAGACTTGGCCAGATGAGAAGTGCCTGGTAGAAACAGGCCTACCCTTTCCTTGTGTGTAATCAGCAGGCAATTCTAGATCATAAATATAAAACCAGAAACACATACCTTTGCATAGGAAACCATTAAGAGTATATTTAAAAACATATTTTCACTTTCCCCCCACTCACTAGGAGATAAATGAGGTGGGAAGTTAAGCCTCAAACTTCCAGAAAATGAACACACCAGAAAATAAGCTCCAACCTCTGTTAGACAGGATCGTCTAAGGCTCTATTAGAGATGATCTCTGTAAAAGGAAACTATGTGGAAAGAATTTGAACTTTTTCTATGTATCCCTAGACATAAATTCTCCTCCTTTGTTCTTAAAGAATCAATTTCCCATTGGCACTCTGGATAAGACCAACACTCTTTCTTTGGCCACTGCTTGCCAGAAAACCTTCCAGTAGGGGTTAGGAGAACACTAGTGGCAAATTGAAAGAAAAAGGAGTGACAACTATGAATATGACTATTGCCTGCCATGGGGCATATCACTGTGTGTGTGTGCAACAAAGTATGTAGGCCGGGTTCAGTGGCTCAGCCTGTAATCCCGTGCTTTGGGAGGCCAAGGTGAGTAGATTGCCTGAGCCCGTGGGTTCGAGACCCGCCTGGGCAACTTGGCGAGACCTCATCTCTACAATTAAAAAAAAAAAAAAAATTAGCCGGGCATGGTAGCACGCACCTGTAGTTCCAGTTACTTGGAAGGCTGAGGTGGAAGAATCGCTGAAGCCCAGCAGGTCGAGGCTGCAGTGGCCAGGAGCAGCCACTGCACTCCAGTCTGGGCGACAGAGTGAGACTCCAACTCAAAAAAAAAAAAAAAAAAAGAAAGAAAGTATGCAAATGTAACAACATCAGTGTGTGGAGCATATGTAGGAAGGAGTTTGGGAAAATATGTATGAGTGACAGTGTGGGTCACTACCAGCATGTGTGAATCAATGTGAGTAGATGTGAGCCAACGTAATGATTTCAGTGAGAGAGTATGTGTCAGTGTCGATGTGTCTACATGAGAGTCTGAGTAAGAGTACGTGGTGGTTTACAGGAGAGTGAGTGACTGCCTCAGCATGTGGGTCAGCGTAGGTATATCAATGTAAGGGAGGATATGGCAGGGTGAGTGTGTGAGTCTATGTGGCCATATGTTGTATCAGTAATTGCCTGTGCATGAGTACATATGTGTGTCTATGTGAACTGACTGTTGCGATGTGAACTGTGTGTGTCAGTGTGGCGTGTGCCAGTGTAAATACAGGACAGAAACCATGCATGTCATTACATGTGCAGTGGTGTGAATATACGGAGCAATGTGAGTGAAGGTGTGTCAGTATGAGAAGAGGAGAGTGGGAATGTGTGTAAATGTGTGTGGTAAGTGTGATTGTGCCAGTGTGAAAATATGTAACATATGAGTGGCAGGTAGTGTATGAGAGGGTGTATATGGAATGTGTATGAGTGTGAGGTGGGTGAGGGAATGTTACTGTGTCTGTAAAAATGACTAGGAGTGTATAACTTTGAGTGTATGGTTGTGAATGTAAGAATGGGAGAATGTGAGAGTGTGTGTGTGCAATAAGTGTGATTGTACATTAATGTAAACTTGTATGAGTACTGAATGTGAATGAGTATATATGTGTCAATGTGGATGTGTAAGTGATTGTGTATGAGTGTGAGAGGGTAGAGTGATAGCTGTCAGTCAAAATGGCTGAGTTTATGAAAATGTGTGTATGGTTGTATTTCAGATGTGTGCCTCTGAGTTTGGTATAGAATGTGATATCTCAGTGTGAAGAAGGTGAGTGCATGAGTGTTACTGTGTGTCAAAATGTGTGTTTCTACATGTAAGTGTGATTATGTATAAACGTGTCAGAGGTAGGAGACGGTTTTAGTGCTATGTTTATGAGTGTAAGAGTGTGTACTTCTGAGTATAACTGGGTGAGATAGTGCATATGGTGTGAGCACATATAAACATGAGTATATGAGAATGAATTTGAACCTGATTACATCCCTGTGTAACTTTGAGGAGAAAACAGTGATGACATCAGGGCAAGCACATTGGAGTATATGAAACAGAGGGCATGTTCGGCTGTGAGTAGGAGAAACAGTTGGAATGTGTGCAGGGGGAAAGTTGATATGTATTTGTGTGTAGAGTGTGTGTAACTCAGAGGAATTTGAGCAGGCAAGGGTGACTGTGTCATCTGTGTGAATATGAGTGTGAAAGTGTGTGACTATAAGTATGTAATAAAAAGTAGAAAGGTGTGAGTATGAATGTGAGAGTGTATGGTGTGTCAATATGAAAATGTGAATATGCAGACGTGTATGGCAGTGTGAATGTGCCTGAATGCAGTGTGTCTACAAGTATGATTATATGTGAGGGTAAAGGGCTAAGAGTGATCATCACTACAAATGAGGCCAGTATAAAAAATGAGTGTGAGACTGGGAGATAATGTGATTGTATGAATGTAATTGTATGAATGTACAAAAGTACATGAGCGTGCTTGTGACAGTGTGTGTATATGTGTTTAAGAGCACTAAAGGGTTCCAAAATAACTTGGCATCCTGAAAACTCTCCAGCAAGCATGTTTCCTCCCAAAGCCACAGCATGTCTCCAGTTATAGATAAGTTACTTAGCCCCTCTCAACCTCTATCTCCTCATTGGTAAAACAATGATTCTAAGAGTACTTAACTTGAACTAGTATCACTTGCATAATCAGAAACAGCAACATCTATTAGAAAAAAGACCTACCACCGGGCTCGGTGGCTCAGCCTGTAATCCCGCGCCTTTGGGAAGCTGAGGTGAGTGGATTGCCTGAGCCCGCGGGTTCGAGACCCGCCTGGGCAGCGAGACCTCATCTCTACAATAAATCAAAAAATCAGCTGGGCGTGGTAGCGCATGCCTGTAATTCTGGCTACTTAGAAGGCTGAGGCGGAAGGATCGCCGGAGCCCAGCAGGTCGAGGCTGCGGTGGCCGGGAGCGGCTACTGCACTCCAGTCTGGGTGACAGAGTGAGACTCCAACTCAAAAAAAAAAAAAGAAAAAAGACCTACCTTGCAGGGTTACCATAGGAGCAAATAGTATCAAGTAAGTAAAGTGCCCAGCACAGAGCTGGCAACACGAGACACTCAATACATAAAAGTTATTATTGTAGCTGTTACAGAACACCCAAGAGAGATCCAGGGGGCTTGTTTCATATTTTAGTAAGTTCTAGTTACCTTCTGTCCGTCAAGGTCTATAGACGATCCCCTACCAGAATATCACTAGAAAGTTGAATGCATCAGTATCGACAAGGCTGTAATTTCATACCTTCAACTCCACGGCTGAAACTCTGGAGCTTCCCTTTCATGAGAAGGCATCACAGAAACACCTGCTGCTGAGCTGCCATTTTACCTCGCCCTGTAGGGCCAACTTATGCTCAGTGTGAAAGAAAATTGCATTGCTTGTTTCTCCTTTGTTTTTTGTTTAGGTTGTTTGTTTTTCTTACTGGGTGTTTCCTCCCCTCCATTTTTTATTTTAGATTCAGGAAGTACACGTATATGTTTGTTACATGGACATATGCAATGGTGGGGATTGGGTTTCAGGTGTCCCATTCCCCATACAGTGAACATTGTTGTTGTTTTTTTAATTGGTTGGTTGCTTTTTTGACTTGGGCAATGGAAGAGACACCTAAGTAGCTGACAAAGCGACAGACAGAGGACCAGACAGAGGAATGGCAAGCTAGAAACAGGTGGCTGGACTGCAGGTTATAGCAACAGAAGGCCAGATGGAGAAGCCAACAGAGGAAGCTATAATGACTGCTGAGAGGCAGACAAAGAAACGGGTAGATGATCAGCGAGGCAGGCCAAGAAACCTGAAAGAAGCACAGAGGAAGAAAGAGAGGCCCAACTTGTAAAGCTGCCAGGGTACTGTCAGGCACTTTTAAGGGACATTAGAAACCTGTAAGATCTAATCCCTACCCTTGAAAAGCTTACAGTCTAGTCTACCTGCTAAGATGAATACCTCAGAAACCATGTGAGAATTATTTAAGGCAGCAGAAAGCAAGTGCTACTGCAAGCTACAGACTCAAGTGTGGTTGGAGAGCCAGAGGAGGAAGTATGCCCTGGTTACGTGGGAAGGCAGAGGGAAGGTTCAGGAAGGTTTAAGCTAATGCTGCCAGGCCCAGAAGCTGGGATAGATTAGGTGAGAGTACACTTTGAATAGGAATGGAAAATTAAGGTTATGGGGCAACAGAAATCACAGGAACTGATTGGCAAATTTGCAGCATGTGGTTGAAATGCCACTTAGACATCAGGAAAGAAGGAGAAAAGAAATGACAGCTTGATGGGAAGCATGTCTATGTTACACTGAAGCTCTTAGATGGCACTTGACATTTGTAAAAAACTTGGCAATGATTGTTATGTTGTTTCTCTTCCTCATCCCAAAATGTAGGTCAAGGCTGTCATTCCCATGTTAGAGATGGGGGAACCAAGAGACCAAGGGCAGCTGTACTGGCAAAATCCCCCAGAATGTAGGGGCCATGTCCTGCAGCCTAGCTAGTAAGGCCCAGACAAGGTCTTTGATATTGAGAGGTCTGGTGGAAAGGCAGCATTTACCTGGATTTGGAGATCTCTAACTTCCTGTCCTGGAATCCATTACTCACCTCACACTGCCACCGCTGCAGGACCTCAGCACAGGTGGGCGCTGCTGCCCATGAGAAGGGGCCGGGCTGGCTTCAGCTCTGACGGACTCAGTGCTGGACACACGAGCTGCCACTAGACGCAAGGATTCAGCAGCTCTTGGGGGAAACCTGTCGAGAGAAGCATTGTGGGGGAGAGGGAACCTCTTTCCCCACCTGCTACTCCTCCCTTGTCCACCCCCCTAAAGTCTCTCTCTCTCTCTTTCTCTCTCTCTCACACACACACACACACAAAACAGTGAATTTCAGAAAAATTCCTTAAGAAGGCTAGAGAGTCAGAGAGGCAGGAAGTGTAAAAAAGCATTGTTACATAGGATTCCAGAAAGGGCATGGAAGTGGGAGTTAGGAGATGGGTGTTACAAATTGAGAATTGCTGATAGTCACTTCACCACTCTGGGCCTGCTTGCTATAAGGTAGAAAAGACCTGCCCTAGTTGCCTTGGACAAATGTTGGGAGAACTGAATCAAGTAAGACACATGTGAACTGTTTGCATAATTATGGAGAAATTTGAAATACCTACTAGAGGTGGTAGAGTCCGGTATACAAAAGGAAGCAAAGATGATGGCTAATGCAGGTTGGTTCTGAGAATATCTGAGCTTCTTGACGACCTGGCATTGCTCTTCAGTGCCTTTCCTCTCTCAACTCTGGGTCTCCATCTCCATCCCCTTACCACTAACTTCTTTCACCAAAGAAGTGGGAGAGGAAAGTCTGTCTCCTAGGCAATAGCACTCTAAAGTCTCCTAATCTGCTATCATCTCACTGCGGCTGACGACCTCAACCTCTGACCTTAATTGAAACTTCCTTCTACCATCATCCTATCTCCACTACAGGCACGTTTTCTGTGGATTACTTAGGGTGAGTATATACTATTTGCATTTGCTGTGGTTATTTTGGTGATAATGTATGCTATCTTCTTCACAGAGAATTCCATGCCTGACTATGAAGGAGACAGGTTCTCCTTAGCCCCTCTTTTTTCTGTCTTTTCTCACAATCACTTGATCCTTCCAGGGCAGAGGCTGATCTTCCCTCTGTTGGACCCCAAGCTCTGCAATTCTTCCTACTCTGCTTTTCCCTCACCTCCCCCAATGTTTGACCTCAAAGAAAAGCAGCAACTATGTTAATTCCCAACAGAGCATGATCCAGGCTAGCACCCATTTTATTAGAGACCAGAACGAACAGGTTCCTAATTCAAAGACATGGTGGTATGGATATCGAAACATGAAGATGGCAAAATTGAAGTCTTAGGAAGTCAAGAAAAGCCCATGACCTACAATTTCCCCTTCTTGAATAAAAAGGCCAAGTCATACTCTGGGTCTGCCTCTTGCTCTTGGGCAAGACTCCAAAGCACGTCTGTCCCCCAGCATCCCTGGCATTCCCTGTGTGCTTCCACAAGCACACTGAAAGCAACCTTTCCAAATCCCACCCACTGAGCCACTGAGTGGTGTACCCGCCCCCTCTCTGTCCCATCCCTGCGTGATCTCACCCTGCAAAAGGGGGAGGAATGAGGACTGCCAAAGCTCCAGAGAGGAGTGGGACTTGAGAAGGGCATGGGAAGAGTGACCTCAAGAAATCCCCAGCCCACTCCTGGGGTTGAGGACTGGCAGCAGAGACAGCAGACACACACTGAGGTGGGAAACAGTGCTAGAGGAGGTGGGAAGGGGGGCGGAGGGGAGGGATGGGGAGGAGATGCACCAGCTTGCACTAACCAAGAACCTCCATGTTTTTAAACAAGATCAAGAGTATTTCTTAAACCTCCCTCCAGCCACCCAAATTGTAGCACCACTTTTTTTTTTTTTTTTTGAGTTGGAGTCTCACTCTGTTGCCCATACTGAAGTGCAGTGGCTGCTCCCGACCACCGCAGCCTCGACCTGCTGGGCTCCGGTGATCCTTCCACCTCAGCCTTCCAAGTAGCCGGAACTACAGGCATGCGCTACCACGCCCAGCTGATTTTTTGATTTATTGTAGAGATGAGGTCTCGCTGCCCAGGCGGGTCTTGAACCCGCGGACTCAGGCAATCCACTCACCTCAGCCTCCCAAAGGTGTGGGATTACAGGCTGAGCCACCGAGCCCGGCTGTAGCACCACTTATTAACTCCGTGGCAGCCTGCCCTGAACCCACCACTTGCCTAGCTTGAACCAGTGCAGAAAGCAACTGGTAGGACATAGTGCTCCACCTGCTAGCCACACTCCTCACCTGCCTGGGAGTCTGTTGTGTTGAGTAGGTGTAGGTAGGTAGGTGTGTGTGTGTGTGTGTGTGTGTGTGTGTGTGTGTGTGTGTGTGTGTGTGTGTGTGTGGTGGGTGGGGGGTTCTGTGTATGCTGGATCTTGTATATCCGATCATATTACCTTGCTGCTCCCTACACTGTGTTGTATGTGCGAGCTGTGTCGTATCGATACCATGTTGTGTGTATATTCTGTATCATGTTGGTTATGTATGTAATATCTTGTTAATACATTGCATATGTGATCATGTCAATATGCTACTGTGTTTTCTCTGCACCTATACAGTTTTGCACGTGTATTGCATCTGTACTATGCTGTGTGTATGCACCATGTGTCTCATTTGTATTGTGTCATATGTCTATGCCATGTTGTATGTCTGTACTGTGTTGTGGGTGCTGTGTGCCTATATCATGTTATATACCAGTACATCTTGCACATAGTCAATGCCCATCTTGCTGCATTCCAGCATCCTGCCAGAATCTTTGGGGACTAGGGCTGCTGCCTTGGAGGTGGGGGGAAGCTGTGAATAACTACTCTCTCTACTACAGAGTTCTCCCATAGCAAATGCCTTGCTCAACACTGAAGATGTCTGGAAAAGGAATTTTGGAACCTTTCTCAGGTCCAAAGAAGGAAATAACACTGGGGCAGGGAGGGGGCTGACTTCCTCTATAAACCCCCAGCCCCATCCATATGCAAGAAGGAGAAGGACTTACAGAAAGTGACAGCTGGTGGAGTGTCTCCATCAGGCTGGCTGGAAGGACAGGAACCCTTATCCATAGGGAGTAATAGCTGTACAAAGGCATTAACACCCAGACTGGGCCACTGATGTATGGGAGCTCCGTCAAAGGTGTCCTCATTGAGGTCACTAGAGGGCACTATTGTACTGATTATTAGGGATAGTGTCTCTAGGGTGTAGAATTCCACAAGGTCCCCCAGGGCTCAGAGGGAGATGGGGTAGTAGAACACACAGGAAAAGGATATACACCCAAAATCAGGCCCTTCCACCATCACTCCCAAGTTTCCCTTCCGTTTTGAGGTTGAGTTAGGAAGTAAAGGCCACCAGTGACTATCTGCCACCCACCAATCTCCCTGGAGTCTATAATACCCCCATTTAGAGCCTTCTGGGGCTTGGTTATGGGGTCCCTAGCAGATTATCAACTTCAATTTCAGTTTTCCTTCCTGGTCCTCATTCACATAAAATAAAAGTAAAGCCACACAGCTGGAAGAGATGAAATCTATGTGGTTGTGGAATTTTGCATTTCCCCCCCCAAAACTGGAGGGCATTAAAAAAAAGAAGGGGTAATTTGGGGGGGGGAGAAAAGAGCTGTACATTAGTGGACCTGTTTTATTACTAAGAATAAATGGACCAACTTCCTAAAATGTCACTACCACCTTAGAGAGCACCTAGTCCAGTGCCATCATTTGAAAGACAAGGAAACAGGCCCAGACAGGGACAGACACACTCAGACCAGAATGCCTGACTGCTGACTCCCAGGGTTGGTTCCACTCTAGTTTTTAATCCTCCAACCCCTAAAAAACTTCATTCTTCAAATCTAGCCCCCTTCCACCTCATGGGAAACCTCTGGTCTCCTCCTCCACTGTGTGGGTTCCAAGGCCATCCTATTCCAGCTCAGCAATCAGGCCTCTATTGATCATACCTTTGGAATGATTTCCCCTCCCCACTAGGAAATTGCTAATCTCTTTTCAGTTTTCAAGGTCTACTTCCCAATTATGTCCCCCCACCCCCGTACGCTTTCACTCCTCATTGCATCCCCTGGGTGCAGTGCAGATTGCCCCAACTTGCAGATAATTGACCAAATGTGCAAATCAGACACAGATCTATTGCATTGATTAACATTTCCAATTAAACTCCCAGTTAGGCTGTATTAGTGACTCAAGTAATCACCGAGTATGTAAATGCAAATGCCTTCCAAAGCCAGGGAGCACAGTAGGAAGCGACGCGTTACTGGGAGGAAATGAAGACAGACTGCCAGACCCGAAGGAGAACCAGACCCATCTGGTTCTCCGGTACCCTTAAATTCGATTTGAAATGTATAATGTCAGTGGATCCGAGGCTCCGGGCTTCACACCTGAAATGGAGGACTAGGGTCCTGCGCGTCGCTGCAGGCCCTTTTCCGCCCCCTGCTGGAGAAGCTGTGTAGTACCGAGTTTGCAGGCGAGTCCACCCCAGGCCCTGCAGAGGGAACCGCCTAGACCCTGACAGGTGGGGAGTAGAGAGGGAGCAGCTGAGGCTTAAGCTACGACCCAGAGGCCTAGACAGTTGTACTTAGTCTTCCAGGCTAGAGGTTTTCCACTACCCCCTGCGCACACAAGACCCTAAGAATCCCTGGGAAGCCTGGCTCGGTGGCTCAGTCTATAGTCCCGCGCCTTTGGGAGGCTGAGGTGAGTGGATTGCCTGAGCCCACGGTTTCGAGACCTGCCTGGGCAGGCGAGACTTCATCTCTACAATAAATCAAAAAATTAGCCGGGCATGGTAGCGCGCGCCTGCAATTCTGGCTACTCAGAAGGCTGAGGCGGAAGGATCGCTGGAGCCCAGGAGGTTGAGGCTGTGGTGGCCGGGAGTGGCCACTGCACTCCAGTCTGGGCGACAGAGTGAGACTCTGACTCAAAACAAAAATTCCCTGGGAAATAGAGCTTTTTTGGGGGGTGAAGGACTCCTAGATCTGACCCTAGCCCACCTATATAAAAGCACTCAACCCACCTGTCTAGGCTAAGTTCATAGCTGCCCCCACTCCCCTCTTCTTACCCAGCAAGAAAGTCAGTTGTTGAGGTTGCTACTCATTGAGTTTCTTCTTGTTCCCTTGACCAAAGCTACTCTACTCAAGGTGGGCTACATGGATGGGAATGCTATCGATTCCCTAAATATCTAGAAATCATCCCCCTGATTCTCAGCTGAGCCACAGCTGCCTCAACCACCAAAACTTTCTCATCTCACCAGGGAAATCAGAGCCTTTGCATTTCTGGTAAGACATGGCTTTTCTTCTGTTTCTCTATAGCTTTACTCCTACCAACATACTCCATCAGATTTATAGATTTGATTTTTTTTTTTTTGCCTTGGCTGCCCTCTTTGACTTCACAGTAGCTTAGTCTCTGGCCTCATAACAGCAGAGTCTCGGATGGCAGCAACTCCCTATCCCTGCAGTTATTCCTAATTTCTCTTGCCTGGCACATTCACTACTCGCCCTCCCCCAAGACCTCAGCAAATTTGTTTGCTCTATATATCATTTCCACCTCCAACCAGAAAAAAATCTGCAACCTGTGGAAATGGTTAGCTAGTCAGAATATTCCTACGGTGTTGTGGTCCCTTGCCTAAATCCCTATTGCACGTGAACCTTTTTCCATCAGGTCTCCCCTGCAAGGCCCAGTTGCCTGTCTGGAGGCTTGCAAGAGCCTGCTCTTGGACATCGCAAGGTCTCTCTGGGCTTGGATTCTTGCTGTCAGCTCTAACCCAGCCTACCTTCCAGTCTCTTTTCATTTTGCTTCTTCCATGGGGATGGGGATATGACATTTGTAGGTTTACAAAGGCTCTCTTTCCAAGTCCCAGCCTATTAATCATCCATTACCATATTAAGTCCCTTTCCCCAAAGGTGCCCCTGATTGGGGACCTCAAGTTCCAAATTACAGATTTTGCCCAATTATACTTTTGCAAATGGCCCAGTGAAAACCACACTGACCTTTACACCTCGCTCATCCGAGAACAGGGCCACAGTGTTGTCACCAACAGGAATGGACCTCCTTCTGTTCCAACACCTCAGACAGCCACACAGTAGGCCTGGATTTGAGTCTGCAAAACCATGGGGGGGAGCAAGACTAATATGGCTAAAGGTTTCCCTGCTGAAAGTCATTTTAAAAAATGGCACTGCAACTGCCCCCATCATGTTTCCCAAAGCCAAGCCACTCACTCTTCTGTCCTTCGCTTCTATAGACGCAGCCCAGAACCCTCAAGTCCAGAATCTGGAACTGGATTCTGGAAGGTGGGACCAAAAAAAAAAACAACAAGTGGGGCCTCTGGCTCCCTCCTTGCAGGAACCACCCTCCCCACCACTCCCCACCCTACCCTCAACTGCCACCCAGGAAAGGAAAATCTGCTAGAGCAAGAATTTAAAATGTTCAGTTCACCCAAAAGTGTGCCAGTAACCCTACCAGGGCCAGTTCACAAACTAAGGGCAAGGCCTCCTTCGAGTTGAGGGGAGACAGAAAAGGGGAGGCCGTGGACCCAATGACCCCTCTCCCCAGACAAAGGCAAAGCCAATCGAAGGACCCCGGGCTTTTTAGGGATGTTATTGCATCATTCCAGTCCCCACTGGAGAAGAAAAGAGTCCCTCCTGTCACTACCATCCCCCATCAAAAAAGGGAAGGGGATAAAAAAGAAATAAAATAAAGGAGGGGAGGCGTCGTTTAAGAAAATCGTCACTTTTCTGTTTGCTCGGTTGGGGGCTTCTGCCACGGACTTGGTCAGACGGTGGCCACACCCCCTCCCATTCTCTGGGGGACTGCTATCACAGCGACTGTGGCTTGGGGGGGGAAGGTGGTATAAGACTTACAGGGCTGACGTAGCTTACAGGGCGGGTTTTGCCTCAAGCGGCCCAGGCCCCACTAAGCGAGTCTAGGGCTTGACCAAGCGAAGCAGCCCAGGCCCTCCGGGAACGGCCCTGACACACCCACTTGCCCGCGTTCGTGAAACGGGATCATGCAAACTGCACGCTCGGTCTCAGGGCTCCGGGGCAACCACGTAGGAGACTCAAGGTTGGGGCACCGCGGGAGCGGGGCCCCGAAAAGGCAAAACATCTGCCCGGCAGCCTCAAAGCAGAGCCCAGCCACCGCCCCCCCACCCCGCGCCAGCCCGGGTGCGGCGAGTCGCGGATTTACCTGCCACGGGTCCAGCCACCCAGTCAAGACCTTTCCTCTACCTCCGAGCGCTCCGGCTGGCGGGGCCGGGGAGCCGCAGCCCCGCGGCCGCAGCCGCAGCCCCGGGCCCAGCCCGCTCCCCCGCGACTCCTCTCCCACCCCCCCACACTGGCTTCAGGCTGGGAAAAGCTGCAGCCCCCAGCGCGAGATCGCAGACGTTCGCTGCCACAGCTGCTCGCCCGCGGTAGAGCCCGGGCTCGGCAACCGCTCCCTAGCCCAGCTCTGCTATGACGTCACCCGGGCTCTGCACCGCACCTAGGCCAATCAGATGGTGCGCATAAAACTAAAATCGCCCTGAGTGGGCTACTGGGGACCAATCTTTTGTTTCCAGGCAGGAAGCGCCAGGGAGGGGGGGAAAACCGAAGGGGAGGGAACATGGAGAGGGAAAGGGAGAAGGGATGGAAACTTCTACACTGTCAGGGTTGTCTAGACAGAGGTGGGGCCATCAAGAGAGAGGGGCACCTGGCAGGGGAGAGAGGGGAGGAGGGTTTTCATCTACCTTCCTTATTTGCTACCTTCGGGAAGACTGGGATTTCAGGTGAATTTTCGGGAGGAGGAAATCTGTCCAGCTACATGGGCATGCTTATTGG
This sequence comes from Cephalopachus bancanus, assembly GCA_027257055.1. Taxonomy (NCBI): domain Eukaryota; kingdom Metazoa; phylum Chordata; class Mammalia; order Primates; family Tarsiidae; genus Cephalopachus; species Cephalopachus bancanus. Next base: position 107,362 of record JAPVLO010000723.1, on the reverse strand, counting down.
GGAAAATGGTTTGGATTTGGGATACCACCTGTCAGGCAGGCAGGTTACACTGATGGAGTCTCTAAAATGCACAGAAAATTCAGAGAGGCAGATGCGGCACTGGATTCAAAGAAATGACAATCTACATCGGGAGACTACTTTTCTGCACACGAAATGCACACATTTCAAAAAGCAAAGCATTAGACAAAAAGGAAACATCTACTTCAAATTGAGTGTGTATATACATATATAATTTCATTGAAATGTGGTTCTCTCTGTCCATCTTTTTCCTAAAATCTTCAATGTCTTCTTCTCTTGTATTTTAGGGTATAGTTCAAACCTTTGCAGACGTCCACAACCTTCTAAACTCTAACTCCAAAAACTATCTCTAGCTCAAGCCCGTAATCCCAGCACTTTGGAAGGCAAGAGGATTGCCTGAGGCCAGGGGTTCCATACCAGCATGGGCAACTTGGTGAGACCTTGTCTTTACAATATATCAAAAAATTAGCTGGGCGTGGTGGTGCGTGCCTGTATTTCCGGCTACTTGGAAGGCTGATACGGAAGGATCCCCTGAGGCCAGCATGTTGATGCTGGGGTGGCAGTGAGTAGGCCACTGTACTCCAGCATGGGCGACAGAGTGAGACTCTGACTCAAAAAAAAAAAAAAAAAAAATCATCTCTAGCTACTCCAAAATCCAAACTCCGCAGGATTTGGCTAAATTGTGTAAATTATGGTAAATATTACTAAGGAAACAGTAAGCTGCGATAAAAATATCAACAAAATAATAAGTATATAAGAATTATAATGATGTAAAGTATGCCTACAGAAGCGGGCTCGGTGGCTCAGCCTGTAATCCCGCGCCTTTGGGAGGCTGAGGTGAGTGGATTGCCTAAGCCCGCGGGTTCGAGACCTGCCTGGACAACTTGGTGAGACCTCATCTTACAATAAATCAAAAAATCAGCTGGGTGTGGTAGCGTGCGCCTGTAGTTCCGGCTACTTGGAAGACTGAAGCGGAAGGATCGCCAGAGCCCAGCAGGTCGCGGCTGCGGTGGCCGGGAGCGGCCACTGCACTCCAGTCTGGGCGACAGAGTGAGACTCCAACTCAAAAAAAAAAAAGTATGCTTACAGAAAACGATCAGAAAGGAACATAAACTTAAAACAGTTCAAAGTAGTGGGATTACAGGTGATATTTCCTTTCTAACTTCCAACATTTTTATAAAGATAAATATATCCTCACATATTTGTATGGTCAAAATGGTCCCAGTTCACTTTCATTCAATTTTTTCAACACTATATAACATCCAGCAATCATTTCTTTATAATGCCAACAAAATAAGTTTCAAGACCAAGAGTAAACTAACGATATATCTGTCCAGGTCATTTTAGAAAAAATCACACAAAAGATCTAGATCTTCACCAGCGATAACTGCTCAGATAGTTAGAGAATGGGTTACCTTTTTTGGAATAACTTATTTTAAATTGTGATGGTACAGGAAATTGAAAAAAAACAATAACAAACCAATCTATAGCAAAACAGGAAAGAGGGAGGTAAAACTACATAATACTAGTTTTAAGAGTCCCTTTGCATTTTACTTTCCTTAATTAAATATGTATGCTGGCCATTGTTTTTGTTAAGCACTGGCTAGGCCATGTGCTCATTGGGCTTTTCCTAAGCTTTGGCCCCCTCCCCTACCTTGGGGAGGTGAAGCTTCTCTCTCTCTCTCTCTGTTTCTAAGTAAACTATATTTTCCAATCAAAAAAGGTATGATAATGCATACATGAGTATTACATGAACATTGTAGAAAGTGGCAGAGCTAGACTTGTATCTAAATCTATTTGAATCCAAAGTCCATGCTTTCCCTAATATGATACAGTGTACGCTTGGTAAGAATTAAATGTGGTATTATTGATTTTGTTAAAATACATACCTGCTTTAAAAAAAACAGACGATACAAAATTGGTGGTTTTTTAATCAGGCATTTTAAAATAGCTTTATGGTGTGGAGGTTGTCTCTACTGCAAAAATGCCTAACACCCTCCCTCTGAAATTCTTGATTAATAGGGTGAAATCAGGATAGTTCTGCCTCCAATGATTTTACAGATATATTTTTAATTAACTTCATTTTTTTTCAAAGCAACCACATCACATTGATTTTTTTACACCATGGTTAAAGTAACCTAAAAAATCACTGATCTGAATGAACGTAATTTACTAAATGTTAACATCTCTGATTTGTAAAATGCATTTATTTAGGTTAAACAACAACCTTTTTCTTAAGAAATAGAAAAATATAAATGGATTTTCCTGGCTAATAATTTAACCTGAGTCTTATAGGATATTGATTTAAATTGTAATTAAAAGGTATTTGATTTCACTCTAATCCTCCCATATACCTCAGCTATAACTCAGAGCTATTTATTCAGTCACTACACATGGTTATTTAAACGTTTCATGTGTGTATTTCTTCTCTCCCTAGTGATTATAGAGAGTAGCAAGCACCAGAATCCTAGTAGGTGCTTGACAAATTAAAGCATAGTGTTGTCATTTTAAAAAGGACTGGACTTGGGACCCAAGCATAGCACAAAAGACTTGGGTCTTCTTGTGAAAGGGTGATCTCTTGATACAAGAAAGGAATCTTTACTGCCAACATGGTTTGTTCTCCAAGAATATAGGGCAACTGCATGGGTGCCCTCAGGGAAGAGATTCTAAGCTGAAATATCTTAAAGATTTCACCTGTGTAGTTTTCTCCATTCAACTTCCACCATGCCCTGCTCTCTTGCTTGGAAGCTCTTTGATTTAAGGATATAACAACACTACTGTAATAACCACTTGGCATATATAGCCTACTTTTCAGGTTGCAAACCACTTTTAGATCTACCCATTTGATTCTGGACAACAACCACAACAGTTTGCTGTGGCAATTATTATGATCTGTATTTCATAGATAAGAGAATGAAGGCCCAGGGATTTGAAGTTGCCTGTTCAATGCTTCATAGAGCTGGTCTTGGAAGCCAGGCCTCCCACTCTCATTTCTATGTTTGTTATACCACCCTATATGGCCACTTGTGTGGTATTCCCCCCTTGAGGCCCACCAACTCAGCCGGCCCCTTGATTCACAGGAGAAAGAAAAGGCTCTGGGATGGGGTTTATAGCAACATAAGTTAACTAAAACAAATATCTTCAAATTGTTCCAGTCGATTCCCGGGAAAGGGAATGTTGCTCAATCTCATATACCATTGATGGGAGTGGTAATGGCATACTCTTTTAGGAAGACAAGTGGGTAATACTTATACAATTTTAAAACGCAAATGCCACTTGACCCAGCAATTCCAACTCAAGAAATTTGCCTATGGATATATTCATAAAAACATGCCAAGATAAATTCAAGTATGATCAATGCTGAATCTTATGTGAGAGTAAAAATTATTACATAGAAGATAGCCTGAATGTCCCTCAATAAGAAAACCGTTGTTTTTAAACCACTTTGTTGGAGTATGATTGCATGTAAAAAGCTGTACATATGTTGTTGTTTTTTTTTTGAGTTGAAGTCTCACTCTGTTGCCCAGACTGGAGTGCAGTGGCATGCTCCCGGCCCCACAGCCTCGACCTGCTGAGCTCCGGTGATCCTTCCGCTCAGCCTTCCAAGTAGCTGGAACTACAGGTGCACGCTACCACACCCGGCTAATTTTTTGATTTATTGTAGAGATGAGGTCTCGCCAAGTTGCCCAGGCAGGTTTCCAACCCACGGGCTCAGGCAATCCACTCACCTCGGCCTCCCAAAGTGCGGGATTACAGACTGAGCCACCGAGTCTGGCAAGCTGTACATATTTAACATGAGTTTGGTGATAAGCATACACTTGTGAAACTATCACCACCATCAAGGCCATGGACATATCTCTCATCTCTCAAAATTTTCTCCTGCCCCAATAAGGGAATTGTTAAGTAAATTATAGTCTATACAGATATTTGGATTATTATGCATCAGCTAAAAAGAATATAGTAGATCCCTATGTACTGAAATAGAAACATACCATTATACATTCTTGAGTAAAAAATTCCAGAAAAGCACATGTACTATGATTTCATTTTTGTTTTAAAAAATTGTGTGTGTGTGTGTGTGTGTGTTTAAGCTGGAATTGTATATACCAAACTTCTTTTTTTTTTTTGGGTTGGAGTCTCACTCTGTCACCCAGACTGGAGTGCAGTGGCTGCTCCCGGGCACCGCAGCCTCGACCTGCTGGGCTCCGGCAATCCTTCCGCCTCAGCCTTCCAAGTAGCTGGAACTACAGGCACGCACTACCACGCCCGGCTAATATTTTATTTATTGTAGAGATGCGGTCTCGCCAGGTTGCCCAGGCGGGTCTCGAACCCGCGGGCTCAGGCAATCCACTCACCTCAGCCTCCCAAAGGCACGGGATTACAGGCTGAGCCACCAAGTCCGGTTTACACCAAACTTCTAATAGAGTAACTGGTAATGAAAGAGAGGAGGGAAGGCATGTGTGTGTGTGTATGATGGGGAGGGTGGTCATTAACTGTTTTCTTTTTTTTTTTTTTTTTTTGAGTTGGAGTCTCACTCTATCGCCCAGACTGGAGTGCAGTGGCCACTCCCGGCCACCGCAGCCCCGACCTGCTGGGCTCTGGCGATCCTTCCGCCTCAGCCTTCCAAGTAGCTGGAATTACAGGCGCGCGCTACCACGCCCGGCTCATTTTTGACTTATTGTAGAGGTGAGGTCTCGCCAAGTTGCCCAGGCGGGTCTCGAACCTGCGGGCTCAGGCAATCCACTCACCTCAGTCTCCCAAAGGCGCGAGATTACAGGCTGAGCCACCGAGCCCGGCTTACACCAAACTTCTAATAGAGTAACTCTGGTAATGAAAGAGAGGAGGGAAAGCATGTGTGTGTGTGTGTGTGTGTGTGTGTGTGTGTGTGTGTGTGTGTGTGTTTGTGTGTGTGATGGGGAGGGTGGGCATTAACTGTTTTCATTATATACTTGTGTATTGTTTGTAGTTTTTTTTAATAAGCATATACTATATTTTACCTGTAAGAAGGGCATCATGAAGAAGGGCATCATGAAGAAGGGCAAAAATAGTCTTCTTTGGGTTAAGACAAAAACAAACAGACAAACCACCACTGCTATCCTGAAAGAGGTCTGAATGCCAGGTCAGTGATTCAGGTGTAGCAATGAAGGCTATGGTGAGACAGGCTGAGCTGAGCCATACCCAGGCAGGTACTGTATGCAGGGTAGTAATGCACAACCCACAGGGCAGAAGCAACCCAGATTTCCTGGCTCCCTTCCCACCCCCACCTCAAGTCCCATGGACAGAAATTGCTCCCAGTAGTGGACTCTAGGTCTGCATAGCTCTCAGTCTTCACATCTTGTGCTACAGCAGCTTCGCTTAAAAAATAAATTCCCCTTTGCTCTGAATACAAAAGAAACTTGGTTGGCAGCTGGTGCACAGGCTTTGGCTAGGAGCACAGTGCCTACTTCTCCTTCACGTGGAACTTGCTCACCACAACCTGTTGCCATCACTGCAGTCTGGTTCTATGAGCCCCTTCCTGCCTGTCTCCCCATGCCCATCATTAGCAGCTCAAGCTCTCCTGTAGCAGGTATCATTGTGGGTTGCCTCCTGGGTAAAGAGCAAGGAGCCTCAGAGATGCCAAGAGGTCTCATTGTAGGTCTCTGAGAAAAATCAGAGGCTAGAGAAAGAGGGAAATGAATGGCTAGGAAATCCCCATGCTCTTGTGTCCTCAGAGTTCTGGCTAGCAAATCAGGAGACCCAGATTTTACCCTAGCCTATGTAGAGGAAATCTTGAGCAAGACTCAAATTTCCCCAGGCATTAGTTTTTTCCTCTGTCAAACTTGCCATGCCTATCTCCTTGGACTGTTGTGTGGATACAAACTGCTAATGAAGAAGGGTAGATTTAACAGAATTCAGAGCTATACTCTTCCTTAATAGACTTGGTGAGTCTCCATTTGAATACGCTCCCTAAATGGTGGGAGCTTGAAATGGAGGGTCTCTCCTAACCTTCCTTCACTATAATTAGCCCCTGTTAGAGACCTGCCCTGTAGAACCTAAGAACTTTCTGAAGGCCACAGCTTCTGCCCTTCTCCCTCTTCCAAGCTGTTAGTGAAAGAAAAGCAGAAGACAACTAAATCCAAGTGGCTCTGGGTGAATTAATATGAGAATTAGAAAGTTCCTCTCCTTGACTTGGTTTTTAATTAGCCTCGTTTCCATCATGGTCCTACATTTCAAACCACATTATTTAATTGAGCTGATGCTCTGTTTGATTTTTCTCCCAAGTGGATGATATTATACATTCCTTCCTCACACACTCCCAATCACTGCACTACAGGAACTTAAGTCAACCTGCAGAGTGAATTGAATTTGGAAAGTTAGCTTCAATGCTCTCCCCATTTTACTAAGAGATGGAGATAGAGATAGATAGATAGAGAGAGAGAGAGAGAGAGAGAGAGAGAGAGAGACAAAGAACCAAGGAAGGAAATAGAAAAACAAATCTTATTTTTTTTTTTGAACCAGCTGGACTATGATGTCATGTTTTCCCAGCTCACCTGTGATTGGCCACTCAGTTCAGCATCTGCTGAGAGCTAAAGGCTGATTATTTGCCGGAGATACAGACCTTTCAGGGAAGCTTTGAATCATTGTTGGTTGTCGTGACAACCTGGGTAGTGTCTGTTCCTGATAACCACATAATGAGGTTGTCAGGAACAAAAGTGCCCCCATCCCCACACCCAACCATCTAAAGTGGTACGCAATGGAACATTTCTCTCAGGAGGCAGAGGGGAAAATATCACCAACAGGCAAAAATGGTAGAGACCTTCTCAGGTCATGTATGTCAGCCAAATTTTGGAGACAATCTCTTTGAAGAGTTCCATACCTACCACTTCCGGGTCCCTGCTGAACCCATGTATTCGCTATACTTCAGAGACCTGAAGAACTGGTGGTGAAGGGGTGAAGCATCTCTGCAACCCTTTAGCAAGCTAAACAGAGGGAGATGTGAGACGAATGCCAAATTGATTAGGTCAAGGCACATTACCTCTCTTCAAAGGGCGCCATCATGAGCACGGTTCAGAGGCAATGGGGGCCATGTGTCAAATAGACATGGCCAAACCCAATCACCAAAACCCTTATACAAAGAGTGCTTGAGGGGGATAGGCTATGCGCTTTTCTGCCTGCTACTTTCATTTCCCTGGGGTAAACACCTTACTTTACATTCTCTTGGCGCTCCAGATGTTCTTGAGAGAGAATATCAGCTGCATCTTTGTAATACATTAGTTATTCCTAGAATAGATTTACTGAGCACCTACTAAGTGCAAGGCACACAGCTAGGTGATACGGAGGCTACACAGGTGAAACTAAACTTGAGTCATCTCCTCAAGGATTTGGAATCTATTTTAGGAGAGGAGATATATATTCAGGCAACTGTGATATAAGGCAAATGTAGTAAGTGCCACAAGGGAAGTCTAAAATCCTCATTTTCAGAGAGAGGAAAATCATATCCAGACTGCACACTCCAGCTCCAACCCATCTTTCTAGGTTCTACTCCCAAAACTCCTCCCTTATCCCCCAAGTATTAGCTCAATCAGTGATATATTTCCAGATTCTACTCAAATGACATCTTGTTGATGAACAAACTGGCCCCATGTATATAACCCCATAGAGACCTGTACCTGGTAGACACGGATAATTGATTAATCCACTGACATTACTACTGTAACCAAGATTCAAATCCAGGAATATAAAGAGAATACTGGTACAACCAATTTTGCATTATTCATGAAAGAACATAGATAAAGTCAGGCTACTTTTGAAAAGTAGATTAATTAACCCAAACCTGTTCTACTATCTTTTATAGCTTTCTTATTTTGAAGTAGCTTAAGGCTCACAAGAAGTTGCAAAAATAGTACAGAGTTTTCATGTATCTTTCACAGAGTTTCCCCCAATATTTTTGATATATTGTATTGATTTTATTTTACACAGCCACAGTACATTGTCAAAACCTTGGAAATTGACATTGGTATACTGCTACTTACTCAAATATAGACTTTATTCAGATTTTGCTGTTTTTTACATGCACTTCCATTAACTATTTTGCCAAATTGGCTGAAAAGGAGCAAAATGATTAATAGTTTATCTGAATGTCAATATTTTTCTCGGACTCATCCCCTTCTGAAAAGGCCCAAACTTGAAAGAGTCAAAACTTGCCTGGGATTGAAAGAGTGAAAATCAGCTTAGACAAAGAAAAAGCAGCCCTGCCATTAATCAGGCTGGGAGGACTGACAGATAAAGCCAGCTGCAAAGTTAACAGAAAACACTGTTTTTCCCAAGGTCATTCAGCAATTGTAAAGCGCTATAATGGCCCCCTCCTCTTCTGAGTGACTTGCTTTCTTACTAGGGATACCCCAAACCTGCTTTGCTACTTTCATCTATTACTCGGGGATACCCAATTGCTAAGCCACACAATAAATTTGATTTTGTGGGACTACAGTCTTGTCTCTGGTGGTCTTTGGCTAATTATGTTTTAACATAACAAATAACGAGAAAATCAAGCCAGAATTACCTAGAATTATCTTGAATTACCAGAAGTTAGCCATATTTCTTTGACTCTGCCAGAGGCTCACAGTGTTACTAACACTGTGTGAATTACATAGCAGATGTCTAATAAATTCTCACTGCCTTGATGCGGGATTGTTCTATATCAAATTTGGTGGAATAGTACTGGATGCAAGGACAAAAGCCTGGAGAGACATTATATAGAAGTTCAGCATGCAGACTCTAATTCAACTGCTGGCATTCAAGTCCCAGATTCACTATTTTATAGTTTTGAGACCTTGGACAATTTATTTAGTCTCTCTGAACCTCAGTTTTCTCATCTGTGAAATGGAGGATCTAATAATAGCTCCTTATAAGGGTAATTGGGAAGATTAAATATAAATTAAATGCATGTAAAATGAGAATGCATTAGAGGAGTGGATCTCAATTTTGCCACACATAGGAATCACCTGGTGATCTTCATAAAATGTTGGTGCCTGGCTCCTACCCCCAAACATTCTAATTTAATTGGATGGCGGCATGAATCTGAGCATCACAATATTTAAAAATCTCCTCAGATCCTAATCTCCTCAGATTCTAATGTGCAGCAGCAACGTTTGGGAACCACTGCATTAGGAATTTCATTACTTAAGGACTGTCTTTCTTCCATAAGTTTGTGGTTATTCTTTCCCAAACCTCTCTCAGTGTCTGATGTTTCTGAGTGTCTGAAGAGGGCCAGAAGTAGAACTGGGAAACTTCTCAAGGGGAAGGCATTTAAATTCGGTCCTCTCAGAGGCTTAACTCAGCTTTTTTCTGCAATCCCCACTTCATCTATCAGATGGTGTGCTTGACTTGGAAATGAACATAGCCTTTTTCTTCCATTTCCATAGCAAAATGAAGACATTGAATATGTGGGTAAAATTGGAGCTGTATTCATCTCTCTCTTCTTTCTCTTCCTTTAACATAACTCAGTCACACTTCAAATTAAGTGGTCTCGTGTGAATTTCAAAACAAAGTTAATATGTGCACACAGGATTGGCTGACCATCAAAGACGTGTTTAATAGACGCAGATCTCAATGTGCTGTTGTTCCATATAATGAAGCACCTGTTGCACCTCATAATAATCCTTATTTTGCTATAATACAAGCACTCCTTACAGTCAATGTTCACTGGTGTTTACTGATGTGGTCACTTATGGGGGAGGAGCATTGGAAGCCACTTGCTCCTCCCCTCTTTGTAATCACTCAAGACAATACAGTCCCTACTCAGTAAATAATAAATATGAATTAACTGATGGATTTTAAAGGTCACTTAAATAGAAGTTTAAAATATGTGCATTATAGTTTTTGAAAGTGGTTCACCACCTCCCCTATCCTCCCATATACACATACTGCTTGTTCATTCCAGCTGCTAATATGGAAAATTTAATGAATTCTGACATGCTAGGGTAAAGTTTACTGCCAAAAAGGAAAGGGGGCAGGTTGCTAGGCAAATTAATACTATAAACATACAAAAGTGACAGCCTGCTAGGGGAGTATGCTAACACACGGTTTTTAAACGCCACTCTAAGTGCACTTTGCATTCAAATGACCAATATGCTAATTACAGTCCTTATCTGTTTGTTCGAGGTCTTAAGAGTCTAGGCATCTCAGAGCACAGACCCCAGCCAGCAGTTTGACTGCAGGTTTTTGGAAATAATAACATGGCATTTCTTTAAACATATTTTCAAATTCAAGCTTCTTACACATCAAGATTGGCCTTTCCCCCATTCAGGGAATTAGTGAGGCTTAACTGTGTTCACTATGGCGCCGTCCCCCACAAACCCTTGCTAACAAAGCCTCTGACTCCTACTTGAGCACGGCCTGTTGGGGCAGATTTCCATGGTAATTTGCGGGTTCTCTTTTGAAAGACATGGGGCGTCTTTGTAAATGTGATTGGTAGATGGCAGGGGGTGGGAGGGATGTACTTTCTCACTAATCGTGGGATTGTTTTTGACCCTTTTTAATTTACACCACCCATGTAAGGCCGGAAAAAAACTCTTAACCCAGCTTTTTGCAATTTAAAGCAAACATTCCCTAATTCTGTTCATAAGAGAGAGGTAGAGAGAGCACCATTCTCCCTATACGCTAATTAAAATTATCAGACATTTATCAGAACTATGTTGGGGGTTGAGGGGCTGAGGATTTAGGCTCTATTTGGATTTGCCTGGTGGAAGAGGGTGATGGTGAAAGTATCTTGTTCTATTTATACCACACAGCCTTCAAATTCCTTACTTTTCTTTTACAGATTTTTAGTAAAATCGAAACTACCTAGAATCCCACAGACAGCAGCCTCAAAGAATAAATTTATTTATTTTTGCTGTATTTCACTCTTTTAAAAAGCACCCCCCCACACACACACACCACACACAAACTGACATCAGAGTTTAAGACAACATTCCGTGGACATGACAAATTTACTCTAAAAATAAAATATGAAACTAGTCTTAATGTTTTAAAGAAACTAGTCTTTACCCTCCTGTGTTCCAATTTTCCTTTCAAGGACTTCTCCCAGTCATCAAGAATCCCAATGAGTTAAAGTTACTGGCCCTTTCCTTCTTGGATATGGGAAGAACACAATCTGATTGGCTTCTTTGCGGTACAATCTTATAAAATTTCATTGATTTTTTTTTTTTTTTTTAGGTATCCGTGTATTTTAGGAGGATTCTTCTGGAGTAGGAAACAATGCTTGAATCAAAGGAATGAGTTACAGAGGTGAAAAAATGTAGATGCCACTGCAGGTGTTCCGGATAAAATGAAAGATATTTTTAAAGAAAGTTATTGTTAAAGAAAAAAATGCAAATCGCTTTGGTAAAGAGCCCTTCCCCCACAAGGTTGGTGCTGATGCCCACTACCTCCAGGGTTCTCAGTCATCCATAGCATCTTTTCACTAATCCACACCATGTTTTCAAAGGCAGAGTTATGCATTCATACATGAAAGCAAGACTTTTCATCAACTCCAAGAAGCTTAAAACAAAAATAGGGCTTTTGATTAAACAGAAATTTAAAATGCCTCACAGAGCTGATGACCCTCTGGTTAATTACAATCTGACCATATTAGGAGTGGAGACCAGTCCCTGCCTGAGAGCATCTTTCTTTGCTGTCATACATTTCGATTTAAAAGGCTGAGAGTGACAGTGGGCTTGGGAAGCAATCTCATGGCTACTTTTGCCAAGTCCTGGGATATTCTGAATTAAAGCAGAATGGCTAAACTGAAAAACCATTTTCTGGCCTGGGGATTTTTATTGCCTATGATGTATTGCTTTATATTTAACTAAAAGTGTCATTTTAAAACAATCAGATTTTCTTGTTTCTGAAATGACATCTAAAAACAATTCAGCAAAGACAAGTTGGGTGCTTTCTGCCACTTTTGGAAAGCCCGCTTGTATGAAAAAAATAAAATAAAATACATTCTTTTCTAAGGAGATCCTCTCCCTGGCCCATTTTTGGTGAACCAAGAGCCCAAGGCTGTTTCTATATTGGCCCAAGGAAAAGTTGATCATTTACTCAAAAGGTCATTTACAAAGCTCCTAAAAAAAGGAACAGTGGTTTTTCAAATAATTTACTGTGCCAAAACACATGTACACAAAAAAGAAGGCACAAAAACAAAACATAAAACCCCACACATTCTTCCGAGTTGCCAAAGAGATAGTTGCAAAGTTTTTGAATCAGAAAAACAAAGTACAGAAAGCCGTGGAGGTTGGAAGAGTGTTGTCAGACAAGGTAGTTTTAAACTACTCCAGGTGTGAGCCATCTACAAGCTTGACGCCAAAGTTTATAAGTTACTTTGCTTAACTAGAAAATGATTGGGTGCTATCCATCTACATCACAGCAAGGGAGGTAGTACCCAAAGTAGCAACCTAGAGGAGACAATCTGATGCATAGCTTGAGTTGAAAGTGGAATATGAAAATCAATAAAGACAAAAGACACAGAGGATAAGCAATTCACATTTAAAGCTGCCTCACAAATAGGGCTAAACATTTACAGCCTGTGCTTAGTTTGTTTAATTTTATTTCATTTCATTTAACAGTTACTACTTCCCTTAGAAAGCACAAAGGAAAGAAAATTCATTAAATCCAGTGAATTAGTAAACTCCTGAACACATTATTTCATATGCAATAGAGTGATGTGGCTCTGAGCTGGTTTCCCCTACCAACCATGTCAAATAGGTCTGACCATTGCCCTCCAGATACCTACAAAGACAACCAGTCCAGGAAGCAAGATAAACGTGTGTGTAAGAAATATGGGACAAACACTGTGCAGTGTAACGTGACCCCTGTGGATATTTCAGGGACACGTATGAATGGACCAGGCAGTCAGTTCTCCAGCACCACTGTTGAATGTTATACTTCAAGAAATGCCAATTAATGTTTAATATAAAATTAACTAGGATAAATACATCTATGATCCGAAAAATGAAAATGTTTCTTTTTTAAGTTTTCCTTTTTCTTCTTTTTTTATTTTAATTTTTAAATTTTAGCCGGGCTCCGTGGCTCAGCCTGTAATTCCAGCACTTTGGGAGGCTAAGGTGAGTGGATTGCCTGAGCCAGGGGGTTTGAGACCCGCCTGGGCAACTTGGCAAGACCTCATCTCTACAGTAAATCAAAAAAATTAGCTGGGCCTGGTAGCGCGCGCCTGTAGTTCCGGCTACTTGGAAGGATGAGGCGGAAGGATCATTGGAGCCCAGCAGGTCGAGGCTGCAGTGGCCGGGAGCGGCCACTGCACTCCAGTCTGGGTGACAGAGTGGGACTCCAACTCAAAAAAAAAAATTAGCCTCAGGGGGTACAAGTGGATGTTTATTACATGGGCATGCTGCATACTGGTGGGGAATGGGCTTCTTGTGTTCCCATTCCCCAAGCAGTGAACCTTGTACCTGATAGGTAGTTTCTGAATCCTCGCCACCTCTCCCTGCCTCTTCCTTTTGGTGTCTCCAGTGTCTGTTATTTCCATCTTTATGATCATTTTGCTCCCACATATAAGTGAGAATGTGCAGTATTTTGTTGTCTGTTTGAAATAGTTCACTTATGATAATGACCTCCAACTCCATCCATGTTGTTACAAAAAGTGGGCAAAGGACATGAACAGACACTTCTCCAAAGTGAAATATAAGTAAAACTCCTCAACATCACTAATCATCCAAGAAATGGAAATTAAAACCATCTTACAGAGTCTGTGACCAGCCTGAGCAACAATGAGACCTTATCTCTACAAAAAGTTTAAAAAACATTAGCCGGGTATGGTTGTGTGCTTATAGTCCCAGCTACTTGGGAGACTGAGGCAGAAGGATCACCTGAGCCCAGGATGTCGAGGCTGTGGTGAGCCATGATGGTGCCACTGCACTCCAGCCTGGGCAACAGAGTGGGACACTGTCCCCCCCCCACACAAAAAATCTTATTCATGTCACAATTATTATTCTTTGGGGTTTTTTTGTTTGTTTGTTTGTTTTGTTTTGTTTTTTAGTTGGAGTCTCACTCGGTTGCACAGACTGGAGTGCCACCGCATCCTCGACCCGCTGGGCTCCGGCAATCCTTCCGCCTCAGCCTTCCAAGTAGCTGGAACTACAGGCGTGCACTACCATGCCCGGCTAATTTTTGATTTATTGTAGAAATGAGGTCTTGCCAAGTTGCCAGGGCGGGCCTCAAACCCGCGGGCTCAGGCAATCCACTCACCTCGGCCTCCCAAAGCGCTAGGATTACAGACTGAGCTACTGGCACAATGATTATTCTTAAAAAGTCAAAGAGCAACAGATGTTGGCGAGGATGTGGAGAGAAGAGAACACTTACACACTGTTAGTGGGAATGTAAGCTAGTTCAATCTCTACTGAAAACAGTATAAAAATTATTCAAAGAACTAAAAAAGATTTTTAAAAATTTGAAGCCGGTAATCCCATGCTTTGGGAGGCTAAGGTGAGTGGATTGCCTGAGCCCGCAGGTTCGAGACCTGCCTGGGCAACTTGGTGAGACCTCATCTCTACAATAGATAAAAAAACTAGCCGGGAGTGGTAGTGCGCGCCTGTAGGTCCAGCTATTTGGAAGGCTGAGGCAGAAGGATTTCTGGAGCCCAGCAGGTCGAGGCTGCGGTGGCCGGGAACGGTCACTGCCCTGCAGTCTGGGCAAGAGTGAGACTCCAACACACACACACACACACACACACACACACACACACACACACACACACACACACACAAGTTTGAAGTTGGCTTTATCCATGTCATGGATGAAAGAGTTGACTGTCCATAAATAAAATAAATAAGATAAGTGTTTACTGGCAAGGGCATGATCACTACTCTCTTCCCAATGCCTAGCACATTGCCACCCCTCTAGAGCAGCAGTCCCCAACCTTTTTGGCACCAGAAACCAGATTTGTGGAAGTTTTTTTTCCCACGAACAGCAGGGGGTGGTGGTGTGTGTGTGCAGTCAAAGCTCACTGCTAATGTTAATCTGTATTTACAGCTGCTCCCTAGCATCACTACCTCAGCTCCACCTCAGCTCATCAGGCATTACATCCTCCTAAAATAGGGTTCGCACTCCTATGAGAATCTAAAGCCACTGCTGATCTGAGGAAAGGCAGACTCACTGGCCTGCTGCTTACCTCTTGCTGTGTGGCCCAGGTTCCTAACAGGCCACGAATAGGTACCAGTCTGTGGCTCTGGGATTAGGGACTCCTGATTTAGAGGTGTGTGGTATGTATGAGCCAAGTGAAAGACATGCTGTAGAAAGAAACTTTGAGTTGATGTATGCAGTAAGAAAAGCATAGGGCAATCGTAGGTACTGCCTGGGTGGAGAATCTCTCCCTTGCTCACTGTCAAAAGCGTTGAGTTGCACCTTTCAGAATAAAAAATTCTGGAACGATATCTAATTTGCAGCAGTAGATCAAAGAGGCCAAGAATTGGTTGAACTCAAAATGGAGGAAGAAGGAAGGACACAAACAAGAATATAATTCATCAGTTCAAATGTTTAGAGCACATTTAGGGTGGCAAAGGAAAGGAGGAAAGATGCCACTTAATCAAACGTTGAAGAACAGAAAAGGCTCATGTGACTAAATCAGGGAACAGGGAAACAGACCAAAATCTCACCTTGTAACAAATGAGAGAGAATATGAAATGAATAATGATTCAAGCCTCCAAGAGTGGAGCTTTTTAAAAAATCAGCTTGCACACAAATGAATAAACTAAGTGAACAGCAAGACACAAAAGCCTCAAAAAAATGGTCATCAGTTCGAGACCCACCTGGACAACTTGGCAAGACCTCATCTCTACAGTAAGTCTAAAAATTAGCTGGGCGTGGTAGCGCGTGCCTGTAGTTCCAACTACTTGGAAGGCTGAGGTGGAAGGATGGCCTGAGCCCAGCAGGTCAAGGCTGCGGTGGCCGGGAGTGTGCCACTGCCCTCCAGTCTGGGTGACAGAGTAAGACTCCAACTCAAAAAAAAAAAAAAAAAAAAAAAATGGTCATCAGCCAGAAGGAGGTAAGTAAGGGATTACTTAGGAAATATAAGTCAACTGAAGTCAGTAGCTAATGAATATACCAAATCTTATGAATAAAAGGACTTTCTGTGCTGTATTTTGTTTTATGGGAAAGGAAAGTCAAAAGCTTTGACAAGAAATACAAACAGGAAAACTTCATTCATTCAGATCCAACCAATTCCATTTTGTGATAACCCCAGACCTAAGGTGGAACATATTTACCTTTTACATTTCACACCAAAGAACTATTAGCTAAGCAAATTACTCGTGTTCATGTTGGACGGGATTAAATCAGTTTGGAAGAAGAGAATTTCTTTTAATAATGTCAATGGCATTAATTTGTATATAATAATCCATGTCCTAATCGTCAACATGTCTCATTCATTCAATGAACAATCTTTTTTTTTTTTTTTTGAGTTGGAGTCTCACTCTGTCGCCCAGACTGGAGTGCAGTGGCCGCTCCCGGCCACTGCAGCCTCGACCTGCTGGGCTCCGGTGATCCTTCTGCCTCAGCCTTCCAAGTAGCAGGAATTACAGGCATGCGCTACCACGCCCGGCTGATTTTTTTGATTTATTGTGGAGATGAGGTCTCGCTGCCCAGGTGGGTCTCGAACCCGCGGGCTCAGGCAATCCACTCACCTCAGCCACCCAAAGGCGTGGGATTACAGGCTGAGCCACCAAGCCCGGCTGAACAATCTTTTATTAAACACCTATTATGTGGCAGTAAGCATACCAGGCATTGAAGAAACAAAGAACTACAAACACACTTCAATGGAAAAGAGGTCATTATACAAAGAAGATACCTTCTCTCGTGTGTTTATTGCAGCATAATTCACAATCACAAAGATGTGGGATCAAAACCTAAGTGCCTCAGCGTATAATCCTGCACCTTTGGGAGGCTGAGGTGAGTGGATTGCCTGGGTCCGCGGGTTCGAGACCCGCCTGGGCAGCGAGACCTCATCTCTACAATAAATCAAAAACCAGTCGGGCGTGGTAGCGTGCGCCTGTAATTCCGGCTACTCGGAAGGCTGAGGTGGAAGGATCGCCAGAGCCCAGTGGGTCGAGGCTGCGGTGGCCGGGAGCGGCCACTGCACTCCAGTCTGGGCAACGGAGTGAAACTCCAACTCAAAAAAAAAAAAACCTAAGTGCCCATCAACTTATCAGTGGATAAAGAAAATTATATCTAGCCGGGTTCGGTGGCTCAGCCTGTAATTCCGCGCTTTGGGAGGCTGAGGTGAGTGGATTGCCTGAGCCCGCGGGTTCAAGACTCACCTGGGCAACTTGGTGAGACCTCATCTATACAATAAATCAAAAAAATTAACCGGGCATGGTAGCACGTGCCTGTAATTCCAGCTACTCGGAAGGCTGAGGTGGAAGGATCGCTGGAGCCCAGCAGGTCAAGGCTGCGGTGGCCGGGAGCGGCCACTGCACTCCAGTCTGGACGACAGAGTGAGACTCCGACTCAAAAAAAAAAAAGAAAGAAAAGAAAAGAAAATTATATCTATAATAGAATACTACTCAGCCATAAAAATGAAATAATGCATTCTGCAGCAAGATGGATGGAACTGGAGGCCATTATCCTAAGTGAAGTATCACAGGAATGGAAAACCAAATACCTCATGTTCTCACAAGTGGGGTATAAGCTCTGGGTTTGTAAGGCATGTGGAATGGTACAGCGGACATTCCTCTAAGGGACGAGAGAGTGGGAGAGGTGTGAGGGATGAAAAATTATCTATCAGGTATAATGTACACTAGTTACTAGTTGGGGTGACAGGTACACTTAAAGCCCAGACTTCAAATTCAAACAGCCCAATTAAAAAGAAGGCAAAAGATATGAATAGACACTTCTCAAAAGAAGACATACAAGCAGCAAACAGATATACGAAAAAATCCTCAGCCTCACTAATCATTAACAAAATGCAAATTAAAACTACACTGAGATACCACCTAATGCCAATCAGGATGGTCATCATCAATAACTCAAAAAATAAAGATGCTGGAGAGGATGTGGGGAAAAAGGAACACTTCCATACTGTTGGTGGGAGTGTAAACTAGTACAACCTCTGTGGAAAACAGTATGGAAATTCCTAAAAGGATCTAAAAATTGACCTTCCATATGGTCCAGCAATTCCCCTTTTGAGAATATACCCAGAGGATCTCAAATCATTCTACAAAAAAGATACCTGTGCATGCATGTTTATTGCAGCACTATTCACAATAGCAAAAACATAGAACCAACTGTGCTGCCCATTAAAAGTAGACTGGAATTTTTTAAAAAATGTGGTACATATACCTGATGGAATATTATGCAGCCATAAAGAAAGACAAAATTATGAGCTTTATAACAACTTGGATAGATTTAGAGGCTATAATACTGAGTGATCTATGATGGAAAGAAAGAACTGAATACCACATGTTCTCACTCATAAGCAGACTCTGAACAATTATCGTAGTACTATAAGAAAGGGATTGGCAGTAGCAGGACACTGCACGGGGCGGGGAATACACTTACTCAATAAAGGTACCTGATCTCAAACCAAGTAAAGTGGGGACCAAAGTTAGGCCCAAACTTTACCTGTACAATGACCATTTGTATACCTAATCCTGAATTGTATCCCACATCTTTAAAAAAATTAAATAAATTCATTCCTGTAACCAAAAACCATTTGTACCCCTAATGTTATTAAACTTAAAAAAACAAAAATGAAACCTCAAAGTCAGGGATCAAAGGTGAATGAGAGAAGTGTAGAGGGAAATTCTGTTCATTTTTAAAACATCATTAGGCTGAGTATGGTGGCTCATGCCTTTAATCCCAGTACTCTGGGAGGCCAAGCCAGGTGAGTCACTTGAGCCCAGGAGTTCGAGATCAGCCTGGGCAACATAGCAAGACCCCATCTCTATAATAAATTCAAAAATCCAGCCAAGCATTTTGGCACGCACCTGTAGTTTCAGTTACTTCAGTTACTGAAAGGATAGCCTGAGCCCAGGAGATTGAGGCTACGGTGAGCCACCCTTGTGTCACTGTACTTCAGCCTGGGTGACAGAGTGAGACCCTGACTCGAGAAAAAAAATCACTAAATATCAACTATATGATGGAAAAATTATATGTAGTTGACATGTATAACTTGCATTTTCCCATGCTCAGCCAGCACATGGGCGCAAACAAATTCACCTTAATAGTAATAAATAAAATGAATAATTGTTATTTTAGAAGAATAATAATTTGTTTCCTCTTGGCACAGTGGGAAACAATAGAATTTTTTTTCCTTTTTTTTTTCTCTAACCGATTACTATTTGCCTCCCCTCCACCAAAGTAACATCACAAGGGTCAAATGGAGCAACTATGCCAAAGAAGAACCTGCTAACCTTTCACCCACCTCAAAGATATTCTTTATAGTTAGAAACTTTTCAAGAACCACTTGTTTTCTATATGGAGGTTAGCTATCTAATACTCAGAGCCCTCCAGAAGATATTTTGAACCTTTATAAAATGTTAGGCTTTAATTTTCTCCAGGTCATACCTGACCTTGATTACAAATGAAATCACCTGTACTTTAATAACTCATATGTCACTGACTTGTAGCCCCACCTATGTAATAGAGGGCCTTAGTCCCCCTTTAAGCACTCCCCAGTTATTTCTTTTATTTATTTATTTATTTTTTTGAGTTGGAGTCTCACTCCGTCGCCCAGACTGGAGTGCAGTGGCCGCTCCCGGCCACCACAGCCTTGACCTGCTGGGCTCCGGCGATCCTTCCACCTCAGCCTTCCGAGTAGCTGGAACTACAGGCGCGCACTACCACACCTGGCTAATTTTTTTTTTTTTATTGTAGAGATGAGGTCTTGCTGCCCAGGCGGGTCTCGAACCCACAGGCTCAGGCAATCCACTCACCTCAGCCTCCCAAAGGCGCGGGATTACAGGCTGAGCCACCGAGCCCGGCTCCCAGTTATTTCTAATAGTCCTCATGAACAGTTCTTTCATGTTGTTCCTCCACTCCCACTCTTCTCATGAATGTCAACTGCCAAGAAATTTAATCAACAAATGTTTCTTAGTCACAGGCACTTGCCCAGTTACTGAGAATCCAGAGGGGACCATGGCAGACAAGAGAGCCCTTTTTCTTAGGGACTTACATTTATTTTCTTTCATTGTGACCATTTACTTATTTTTGTTTTTAGAATGTATTTATCTTTTAAGTGACGGATACTTGTATATATTTATTGTGTTTAACATGATGTTTTGAAGTGTGTATACATTGTGGAATTAGCTATGCTAATTAACATATGCTTACCTCACATGATTGTCATTTTTGTGGTAAAAATACTTAAAAATCTACTCAGTTAGCAATTTTCAAGAATACAATACACTGTTATTAACTACATTCACCATGTTGTACAATAGTTCTCTTGAACTTATTCATCCTGTCTAACTGAAACTTGGTATTCTTTGACCAACATCCCTGGTACCCAACTGCCATTCTACTTTCTATTTCTATGAGTTAAATTTTTTTAGATTCCATGTATTAATGAGATCATATAGTATTTGCCCTTCTATGCCTGGCTTATTTCCTTTAACATAATGTGCTCTGGATTAATCCTTGTTGTCACAAATGACAGAAATCTCCTCTTTTTAAAGACTGAATATTATTTCACTGTGTAAATATGCCACATTTTCTTTATTCATTCACCCATTAATGGACACATAGGTTGATTTTATATCTTGATTACTGTGAATAATGCTGCAAATAACGGGAGTACAGATCTCTCTTCAACATACTGATTTTATTTGAATATATACCCAGTAATGGGATGCTGGATCATATGGTAATTCTATTTATAATTTTTTGGGGAACCTCCATACTGTCTCCCATGATGGCTATACTAATTTACATTTCCACCAACAGTGTACAGGCATACCTCAGAAATATTGAGGGTTCAGTTCCAGACCGTCGCAATTAAAGGGAATATTGCAATAAAGCAACCCATACAAATATTTTGGATTCCCATTGCACACTAAAGTTATGCTTACCCTATATTGTAGTCTACTGAGTATGAAACAGCACTACATCTAAAATAACAATGTACATAATTTTAAAATACTTTATTACTAAAAGATGCTAACAAACATATGAGCCTTCAGCAAGCCATAACTTTTTGCTGGTGGAAAGTCTTGCCTTGATGTTGATGGCTGCTGACTGATCAGGGTGGTGGTTGTCGAAGGCTGGAGTGACTGTGGCAATATCTTAAAATAAAACAATGAAGTTTGCCACATCAATGAACTCTTCCTTTCACGAAAGCTTTCTCTGTCACTTGCAATGTTGTTTGGTAGCATTTTATCCACAGCAGAACTTCTTGCAAAATAGGTGTCAATGATATCAAACCCCACTTCTGCTTTATCAACCACATTTAGGTAATATTTATTTATTTATTTATTTATTTATTATGAACAGGGTCTTGCACTGGCACTCAGGCAGTAATGGTGTAATGATGGCAGACTACAGCCTTGAACTCCTGGGCTTAAGTGATTCTGCAGTCTTGACCTCCTGGGCTTAAGTGATCCTCCTGCCCCAGTCTACTGAGTAGCTGGGACTACAGGTGTACACCACCATGCCTGGCTATCTGATTTTATTTTTTGCAGAGATGAAATCTCATATGCTGCCTAGGCTCATCTCAAACTCCTGGGCTCAAGTAATACACCCACCTTGGCCTCATGAAGTGCTGGGATTATAGGTATGAGCCACTATGCCTGGCCTGTTAATGTAATATTTCAATCCTTTGTCATCATTTCAACAATGTTCATGGCATCTTTACTAGGAATATCTTCCATCTCAAGAAAGTGCTTTCTTTGTTCACCCATAAGAAACAACATTTGTTCAAATCTTATCATGAGATTGCAGCAATTGAGCCACATATTCATGTTCCACTTGTAATTCTAGTTATCTTGCTATTTTCAGCATGTCTGCAGCCTTGAACTCCCAAAATAATCCAAGAGGGTTGGAGTCAACTTCTTCCAAACTCCTGTTAATGTTGACATTGACTTCCTATGAATCATGAATATTCATGAAAAGTAGCACTTTTTAATTTCCTTCAAAAATTTTTCCTTTACATTCACAACTTGGCTAACTGTTTGATGCAAGAGGTCTAGCTTTTGGCCTATCTTGGCCTTTGACATGCCTTCCTCACTAAGTTTATTCATTTTTAGCTTTTCATTCCCAAGTAAGACATACTACTCTTTAATATTCTTAATGGCATTTAGAATGGTGAATTCTTTCCAGAAGTTTTTCCATTTACTTTGTCCAGATCCATGACAGGAATCATTATCCATGGCAGCTACAGCCTTACAAATGTATTTCTTAAATAATAAGATTTAAATGTCAGAATGACTCCATGATCCATGAACTGCAGAATAGATATTATGTTAGCAGGCATTAAGACATTAATATCCTTGCATATCTTTATTAAAACTCTTGAGTGGTCAGGTACATTGTCAGTGAGCAGTAATATTTTGAAAGGAATCTCTTATTCTGAGTAGAAAGTCTCAACAGTGGGCTTAAAATATTCACTAAACTCTGCTGTAAATAGATTTGCTTTGTTGTTCCACCAATACAGCACAAGCGAAGTAGATTTAGCATAATTCTTAATGGTGCTAGGATTTTCAGAATGGTAAATGATTATTGGCTTCAACTTAAAGTCACCAGCTGCACTAGCCCCTAGCAAGAGTCACACTGTCCTTTGAAACCTTGCAGCTAGGCATCAACTTATCCTCTTGAACTATGAAAGTCTTATGTGACATCTTTCTCCAATAGAATAGGGGTCCCCAACCCCTGGACCACAGACCAGTCTGTTAGGAACCAGGCTGCACAGCAGAAGGGGAGTGGCAGGAGAGCAAATGAAGCTTCATCTGTATTTACAGTTGTTCCCTATCACTTGCATTACCATCTGAGCTTCATCTCCTTTCAGATCAGCAATGACATTAGATTCTCATAGGAGTGCAAACCCTATTGTGAACTGTGTACATGAAGGATCTGGGTTGCATGCTCCTTATGATAATCTAATGCCTGATGATCTGAGATGGAGCTGAGGCAGTGATGCCAGCACTGGGGAGCAGCTGCAAACACAGATTAACATTAGCAGTGAGGTTTGACTGTACAGAGACCATAAGAAATCAACTGCGCCGGGCTCGGTGGCTCAGCCTGTAATCCCGCGCCTTTGGGAGGCTGAGGTGAGTGAATTGCCTGAGCCTGCGGGTTCGAGACCCGCCTGGGCAGCGAGAACTCATCTCTACAATAAATTAAAAAAAATCAGCCAGGCGTGGTAGCACATGCCTGTAATTCCGGCTACTTGGAAGGCTGAGGTGGAAGGATCGCCGGAGCCCAGCAGGTTGAGGCTGCGGTGGCCGGGAGTGGCCACTGCACTCCAGTCTGGGCGACAGAGTGAGACTCCAACTCAAAAAAAAAAAAAAAAAACAAGAAAGAAATCAACTGCTTGCAGACTCATATCAAAACCCTATTAGTGAGTGACAAGTGAGTTGATGTACTTCAGTTGTACAGCTGTATCTGGTGGCAGGTTTTAAGCCAGAATTTGACACTTATTTTAGTCCATGCATGGTCTGTCCATTATTTTATTTAACGTCTCATCTGTGCTTCTTTTTTAATGGTGAGCAGTATAATTATTTTTTTACATATGAAAAGGTAATAATAATAGAAATAAAGTGCACAATAAATGTTGTACAATTGAATCATGCCCCCCATTCCGGTCTGTGGAAAAACTTTCTTCCATGAAATTGATCCCTGAGGTCAAAAAGCTTGGAGATTGCTGCAATAGAAGATTGTTTTGTTCACATTGAAAATCAATTGTTAGCCAGGCTCGGTGGCTCAGCCTGTAATCCCGCGCCTTTGGGAGGCTGAGGTGAGTGGATTGCCTGAGCCCGCGGGTTCGAGACCCGCCTGGGCAGCGAGACCTCATCTCTACAATAAATCAAAAAATCAGCCGGGCGTGGTAGTGCATGCCTGTAATTCCAGCTACTCGGAAGGATCACCGGAGCCCAGCAGGCGAGGCTGCGGTGGCCGGGAGCGGCCACTGTACTCCAGTCTGGGTGACCGAGTGAGACTCCAACTCAAAAAAAAAAAAAAAGAAAAAAGAAAATCAATTGTTTAGTAAAGCCACCTTCATCGATTATCTTAGTTAGATTTTCTGGATAACTTGCAATAGCTTCGTCATCGGCACTTGCTGCTTCACCTTATACGTTTACGTTATGGGGATGGTTTCTTTCTTTAAATCCCATGAATCAACCTCTGCTAGCTCAAACTTTTCTTTTGAAAGTTTCTTACTTCTCTCAGAATTTATAAAATTGATGAGAGTTAGGGTCTTGCTGTTGATTAGGTTTTGGCTTAAGGGAATTTTGTGGTTGGCTTGTTCTTTTATCCACACTATTAAAACTTTCTCCATAACAGCAGTAAGGCTGTTTCTCTTTCTTATCAGTTGTGTGTTCATGGGAGTAGCACTTTTAATTTCCTTCAAGAACTATTCCTTTACATTCACAACTTGGTTAACTGATGCAAGAGGCCTAGTTTTTGGCCTATCTTGGCTTTTGACATGACTTTTTTTTTTTTTTTTGAGTTGGAGTCTCACTCTGTCGCCCAGACTGGAGTGCAGTGGCTGCTCCCGGCCACCACAGCCTCGACCTGCTGGGGCTCCAGCGATCCTTCTGCCTCAGACTTCCAAGTAGCTGGAACTACAGGCACGCTACCACAGTCGGCTAATTTTTTTGATTTATTGTAGAGATGAGGTCTCACCAAGTTGCCTAGGCGGGTCTCGAACCCGTGGGCACAGGCAATCCACTCACCTCAGCCTCCCAAAGGCGCGGGATTACAGGCTGAGCCACCGAGCCCGGCTGAACATTTTTTCATATATCGTTGACCATTTGTATGTCTTTTTCTGAGAAATGTCACTTCAGGTCTTCTGCCAATTTTTAAATTTGGTTATTTGTTTTCTTACCATTGAGTTGATTGAGTTCCTTGTATATTTTGGATATTAATCTCATATCAGACACATGGTTTGCAAATATTTTCTTTAATTTTATAAGTTGTCTCTCTACTCTGTTGATTGTTTCCTTTGCTGTGCAAAAGCTTTTCAACTTGATGTAATTCCATTTGTCTATTTATGCTTTTGTTGCCTGTAATATCTAAAAAGTCGTTGCCCAGACCAATGCCATAGAGCTTTTTCCTTATGTTTTCTTCTAGTAGTTTTACCGTTTCTAGTCTTGTTTAAGTCTTTAATCTGTTTTGAGTTGATTTTTGTATGTGACATGAGAGGAAGGTCCAATTTCTTTCTTCTCCAAGTGGATATCCAGTTTTCCTAGCACCATTTACTGAAGTTACTGTTCTTCCACTATTGTGTGTTTCTGGCTTCTTTGTTGAAAAATCAATTTACTTTAAATTTGTGGATTTCTTCTGGGTTCTGTATTTTGTTCCATTTGTCTATGCATCTGTTTTTGTGCCAGTGACATGCTATTTTGATTAGTATAGCTTTGTAATATATTTTGAAGACAGGCATTGTGAGGCCTGCAGCTTTGTTCTTTGCACTCAGAATTGGTTTGGTCATTTGGAGTCTTTTGTGGCTCCACATGAATATTAGGATTTTCTTCCCTTTCTGTGAAAAATGTCGAGCTGAAGGAGAAAGATGGTGGCAGAGCCAGTTGGGCTATGTGAGTCCCAGTGTGAATGAGTGAGTATATGGAAAATTTTGTGTATGTGTCTGTGAGTAAGTGGGCATGTGAGTGGCTGACTGAAAACTCAGGAGCAAGTGGCCAAGGATCTCCTGGTGAAGTGGCTGGTGCTGCTGGTGCTCTGCTTGGACCCTAGTGCTGCCTGGGGTGCAGAAGCTGAGTGCCATTTTTTACAAATCAGCAAAACCCTTCCCAGGAAGAAGCTGTCAGGGGTGACTCTAGGTTCCAGGCTCTCTGTTACCACTGCAGTGACTGGCCAGACATTGAAATCAAGGGCTGCGGAGGGAGCACAGCAAGTGAGCCCAGAGGCAGAGTACCACTGGAGAAGACAAATCAGGCACCCTGCCACCATCTTGAAAACTGGGCAGGAAAGTGCTGAGGCTTGCTCACCACTCATTGGAACAACAGACCTGATCTCTGTGACCAGCAGATTAACTATTCAGGGGCAGATCATGACCCAGAGAGAATATCCCAAAAGCAAAAACTCCAGAGGGACAGGATGAGTGCTGAGTCTCAGGTGCCCCACCTCCTTCCCTGATTCAGCCATAAGACAAAGTGTATAACCAGGAAAAGACAAGGAAGACCCCCGAAGATATCAGGGCTGACCCAACACCCTCCTCCCCAGCAATCCTCTGAATGTCAGACACACATGGCTGGGGCACGACTGAGAGAGATGAACCGAGGTGGAGTCTGGACATCAGCCATGACAGGAGGACTCAAATATAGGATAAGCCTGGCAGGGGTGCCCCTCCCCCACCACCAGTACCTGGGGAAGAGACAATCCCACACCTCTCCATCAGAAGGGATCCTCCTGACCATACAAGAGTGGAGGAGGGAAAGACTGAAGCCCCACCCATCCCCACTGCCTATTCCTCCTTCCCTGGGCCAGACACTGGGGAGATTGTAATGAGGAGTTTATAAATGAGGCTGCAGCTCCACAGGAGACAGCAGAGGAGCTTTCCTGTGAGCAGCTGAGAGGAACAATTACAGAACCTGACACAAGACAGCAGGTTGTTTTTTGGTTTTGTTTTGTTTTTTCTTTTTAATTTTTTTCTTTTTTTTCCCTTTGTGCATGAATGTGTATGTGGGGATTTGATTGGCATTCCTCCCCAACATTTTCATTTCTTTTTCTTTTTTGCATTCTTCTTTCTTTTTCTTTCTTCTTTCATTTTCTGTTTATGTGTGTACGTGAATGACTCAGTGTTCATCTTTCAGGCTTTTGTTCATTTGTTTGTTTGTTCACTTTTTTTAGTTTAATGTGTGTGAGAATGTATGTGTGAGGGTTCAATTTGAATTCCTTTTTCTTTTTTTTGCTTTGCTTTGGATTTTTCCATTTCTTTTTGTTCACTTTTGTTTGTGGGTGGGGGAGTGTTTGTTTTTTGCTTTGGTTTCTGCTTTTGCTTTTCTAAGTTTTTAAAGTTTATTATTTTTGTTTTCTTATTTCATTCTACTTTTCTCTGTTCTCCTCATTGCTGTTACTATATCTTGGATGCAGGGGGTACACACACGTACCCATTGCATCATCATATAGAGTCATGGTGGGGAGAAGGTCTCAGGGAATTCATACCACAATCAGTGAACACTGTGATTTGTGAGTAGTTTCTGAATCATAGCACCCCACCTCCACCTTATTTGACTCTCAAAACTAGAAGACACTGCAAGGCTTCCCATCCACAACCCTGTTTCAAAACGTAACAAATTCAGAGCCCTGATCAGGGAAGAATAGAGGGCTGAGAAAACATCAGAAGTGAAGGCCTCTCCCACTGCCACTGAATAATGGAATTAAAGAGAAAAGAAAGAAATCTGTCACAAATGAGGAAAAATCAACAGAAGAACACAGGTAATTCCCAGTGTACCAAAGAGAAAACACCCAAAAAATCAGACCTCAGAACCCAAACAATGGAAGTCACCAATGACTGGCCCCAGCATACAACAGGGATTAGGGAATGGATGGAAAGAGTTAATAAAATTCAAGAAAGACAAGACACAGCATAGAAAGAACTTATAACAGAGATTTTGGCCATAAAAATTTTCATTCAGATTTCATTCAGGAAATAAATAGCAAGGTGACAAGCATGGAAAGAAGAATTAATCAAGCAGAAGGAAGAATGTCAGAACTTGAAGACCAAAACACAAAATTAACCCAATCCATAAAAAACATAGAAAGAAAACTCAGAAAGAAAAAACAAAGCCTCCAGGAGTTGTGTGATTATATCAAGAGGTCAAATCTATGCCTGACTGGTACCTCAGAAGGAGAAAGGGAAACAGAGAACACTTTGGAGCAAGTATTCCAGGAGGTTATCCAAGAAAACTTTCCCCATCTCACCAGAGATGTGACCATTCAAACACAAGAGATACAGGGAAACCCCATAAGACATCAGATGAAAAGACCAACTCCTAAATATATAGTAATTTGCCTGCACAAAGCAGGTACAAAATGAAAAATCCTAAAGGCAGCAAGAGAGAAAGGTCAGACTACCTACTGAGGAAAACCAATCAGAATAGCATCAGAGCTATTGGTAGAAATACTATAAGCTAGAAGGGACTGGAGTCCAATATTCAAAGTCCTCAAAGATAAACAGTTTCAACCAAGAATTTCCTTCCCAGCCAAGATAAGCTTCATCAGAGATGGAGAATTTAAAAAATTCTTCTCAGGCTGGGCATGGTGGTTCAGCCTGTTATCCCAGCAATTTGGGAAGCTGAGGTGAGTGGATTACCGGAGCCCACAGATTTGAGACCAGCCCAGGCAACTTGGTGAGACCTCATCTCTACAATAAATAAAAAATTAGCTGGGTGTGGTAGTGTGTGCCTGTAGTTCTGGCTACTTGGAAGGCTAACGCAGAAGGATCGCTGAAGCTCAGCAGGTTAATGCTGAGGTAGCTGTGAGTGTCCCACTGTACTCCAGCCTGGACAACAGAGTGAGACTCCAACTCAAATAAATATAAACAAATAAATAAATAAAATCCTTCCCAGACAGCTACTCCCTAAGAGATTATGCAGCTTCCAGAGTAGCTCTACAGGAGATGCTTTTTTTTTTTTTTTTTTTTTTTTTTGAGTTGGAGTCTCACTCTGTCACCCAGACTGGAGTGCAGTGGCCGCTCCCGGCCACCGCAGCCTCGGCCTGCTGGGCCCCGGGCGATCCTTCCGCCTCAGCCTTCCAAGTAGCCAGAATTACAGGCATGCGCCACCACGCCCAGCTGATTTTTTGATTTATTGTAGAGATGAGGTCTCGCTGCCCAGGCGGGTCTCGAACCCGCGGGCTCAGGCAATTCACTCACCTCAGCCTCCCAAAGGCGCGGGATTACAGGCTGAGCCACCGAGCCCGGCTAGGAGATGCTTTAAAAGTATTAAGCACAGAAGAAATTTTAAAAAAGAATGACAATGCACTTCTCAAGAGAATAGGTGAACATAGTATCAAGAGAGAATACATTGTGACTGAAAACTTGAAAACACACACAAACATCAACCCAAAAGTTTAAAGAAGAGAAACAAACAAAGAAACCTTTATCAGAACGTCATGATGGGGCTAAACAATCACATTTCAATAATCGGCCTGAACGTGAATGAACGAAATGCACCACTGAAAAGACACAGAATGGAAAATTGGATAAAAAAACCATGACCCAATAATTTGCTGCATCCAGGAAACTAATCTTATCACAAGAGACACACACAGACTCAAAGTTAAAGGGTGGAACACAAATTTCTAGGTGAATGGATCACAAAACAAGGCAGGAGTTGTGATCTTAATATCAGACAAAACAACCTTTAAGCTATCAAAATTTAAAAAGATACAAAAGGACATTACACAATGATAAAAGTTTCAATCTATCAACAAGAAATATCCATCCTAAACATATGTGCATCCAACACAGGAGCATCAGCATTTATAAAGTAACTACAGTAAGTAAACTGAGAAAATATATTTACTCTAACACTATTATAGCTGGGGACTTAAATACCCCACTAACAATACTAGATAGGTCATCAAGGTAAAAAATCAACAAAGAGATCCAGAACCTCAACTTGACACTTGACCAAATAAACCTAATAGGTACCTACATAACGCTCCATCCAACAACCACAGAATATCCAATCTACTCATTACCACATGGAATGTACTCCAAGATCAATCACATCCTCGGCCATAAATCAAGCATAAACAAATTCCATAAGGTCGAAATATTATCATGCGCGTTCTCAGACCACAGTGGAATAAAACTAAATATCAATACCAACAAAATTCCCCCAAAACCCACAAAGACATGGACACTAAACAGCATGATGCTGAATGACTACTGGGTCAACACAGAAATCAAAAGATTCATGAAAACAAATAAAAATGAAGAAACATCTTAATAAAATCTCTGGCCGGCCATGAAAACAGTTCTAAGAGAGGAATTTATATCTCTACCAACACACATCAAGAAAAAGGAAAGATCACAAGTTAACAGCCTAACAAACCACCTATATGAGCTGGAAAGACAAGACCACCAAAATCCAAACTTTAACAGAAGAATCCAGATCACCAAAGTAAAAGCCCAAATACAGGACATAGAAGACAAAAATATCATGGAAAAAATCAACAAGACAAAAAGTTGGCTCCTTGAAAGATTAAACAAGATTGACAGAACCCTAGCCAAAATGACCAAGAAAAAGAGAGAAAAAGTCAAAATAAGCACAATTAGAGATGCAAAACATCAAATCACAACTGATCCTGAAGAAATACAAAAGATTATCAGAGATTACTATGCACACCTGTATAGAAGCAAACTTGATAACTTAAATGGAGGACTTTCTAACATCATACAGCCTTCCAAGGTTGAAACAAAAAGACATTGAGCCAGGCTCGGTGGCTCAGCCTGTAATCCCGCACCTTTGGGAGGCTGAGGTGACTGGATTGCCTGAGCCCGAGGGTTCGAGACCCACCTGGGCAACTTGGCGAGACCTCATCTCTATAATAAATTAAAAAAAAAATAGCCGGAATTAGCCGGGCGTGGTAGCGTGCGCCTGTAGTTCCAGCTACTTGGAAGGCTGAGGCAGAAGGATCGCTGGAGCCCAGCAGGTAGAGGTTGCGGTGGCCGGGAGCGGCCACTGCACTCCAGTCTGGGCGACAGAGTGAAACTCCAACTCAAAAAAAAAAAAAAGAAAAAAGACATTGAGACACTAAATAGACCAATAATAACCCAGGAAATTGACTCCATCATAAGAAAACTACCTACCAAAAAAAAAAATCCCTGGACCAGATGGCTTTCCAGCAGTATTCTACAAAACATACAAGGAGGAGTTGATACCAATCCTACTGAAAGTATTCCAGGCAACTGAGAAAGATGGAATTATCCCCAAATCATTTTATGAAGCTAGCATTATGCTGATACCCAAACTGGGTAAAGATCCAACAAAAAAGAGAACTACAGGCCAGTATCCCTGATGAACATAGATGCAAAAATTCTCAAGATTCTAGCAAATTGGATCCAACAACACACCTCAAAAATCATCCACCAGCCAGGCTCAGTGGCTCAGCCTGTAATCCCAGCGCTTTGGGAGGCTGAGGTGAGTGGATTGCCTGAGCCTGCGGGTTTGAGACCCGTCTGGGCAACTTGGTGAGACCTCATCTCTACAATAAATCAAAAAATTAGCCGGTGTGGTAGCGCGCACCTGTAGTTCCAGCTACTTGGAAGGATGAGGCAGAAGGATTGCCGGAGCCCAACAGGTCGAGGCTGCGGTGGCCGGGAGCGGCCACTGCACTCCAGTCTGGGTGACAAAGTGAAACTCCAACTCAAAAACAAAAAAAAAATCATCCACTATCACCAAGGAGGCTTCATCCCTGGGATGCAGAGCTGGTTCAACATCCACAAGACCATAACTATAATTAAATAATTCAGAAGATGTAAAAACAAGAACCACATGATTGTATCATTAGATACAGAAAAAGCTTTTGATAAAATCCAGCATCCCTTCTTGATAAAAACCCTCGAACACCTAAGCATAGAAGGAACATACTTCAAAATGGTAAGTGCCATCTGTGATAAACCCACAGCCAGCATATTGCTAAATGGACAGAAACTGGAAGCATTTCCCCTGAAAACTGGAATAGGGCAAGGCTACCCAGTCTTGTCCCTCCTGTTCAGCATTGTGTTGGAGGGTTCTGGCTGGAGCAGTTAGACAGGAGAGGGAAGTCAGGGGTGTCCAGGTTGGAGAGGAGGAAGTTAGTGTGTACCTCTTTGCTAATGATATGATCCTATACTTCGAAAATCCAAGAGAATCTATCAAAAACCTCCTTGCACTAATGGGGAACTTCGGCAGATTTGGGGGTACAAAATAACTGTGCAAGAGACAGTCACATTCTTGTGCACCATCAACAAACAGGCAGAGTAACAAGTAAAAAGCAAAATCCCATTCACAATAGCCACACAAAAAATGAAATACCGTGGCAGCTTCCTATCCAGAGAAGTGAAAGACCTTTACAATGAAAACTTCAAAACATTGCTCAAAGAAATAAAGATGACACAAAGAAATGGAAAAATATTCCATGCTCATGGATAAGAAGACTCAACATTATTAAGATGTCCATCCTACCAAAGGCAAGCTACAGATTCAACACAATACCTACTAAATTACCAACATTATTCTTCTCAGACCTGTAAATGACAAGACAGAAATTCATGTGGAAATATAAATGACCAAAAATAGCCAAAACAATCGTTAGCAAAAGAAATAAGGTGGGAGGTATCACACTTCCAGACTTTAAACTTTATTATAATGCTACAATAATCAAAGCAGTCTGGTATTGGTACAAGAACAGGTATAAGGACCAATGAAACAGAATAGATATTTGGAAGCAAAACCTCAATTTCTCAACCAACTCATCTAACAAAACCTCTAACAACAACCATTGGGGAGAGGAGAATCTATTCAGTAAATGGTGCTGGGAAAACTGACTGACCACATGCAGAAGATTGAAACAGAAAACACAAAAAGCAACTCTAAATGGATCAAAGGCCTAAATGTAAAACTTCAAACTATAAGAATCTTAGAAAACTCAGGAGACACTGTTACAAATATCAGAGTAGGTAACCAAACCCCAGATGTCCATGCCATGAGATAAGATAGACAAGTGGGACCTCATTAAACTGAAAAGCTTCTGCAAAGCAAAAGAAAACATCAAGAGAGTGGGGAGACAGCCCACAGAATGGGAAAAAATATTTGCCAACTGTATATCTGACGAAAGGCTGACATCTAGGATCTACAAGGAACTCAAACACGCCAAAAGGAAAAAAACCAAACAGCCCCATTAAAAAGTAGGCTAAAAGGGAGAGGCATACCTCATCAACAAGGGTACTCGCATGATCAATGTTTCTATACCTAACCCTGAATTGTACCCCACATCTTTATAATAAATAAATTAATAAAAAATAAAATAAAGAGTAGACTAAAGATATGCTTTTAACAATATTAATCGTTCCAATCCATGAATATGGGACATCTTTCAATTTATTTGTGTTTTCTTCAATTTCTTTCATCAGTGTTTTGTAGTTCCTATTATAGAGATCTTTCACCTCTTTGGTTAAACTTATTTGTAAGTATTTTATTTTACGCTATTATAAAAGATTGTTTTCTTGATTTCTTTTTCAGTTAATTCATTGTTGGTTCATGGAAAAACTACTAATTTGTGTACACTGATTTTAAATCCTGCAACTTTACTGAATATGTTTATCATTTCCAACAGTTTTTGCATGGCGTTTTGGGAGTTTTCTGAATATTATATCATGCCATCTGCATACAGAGACAATTTAACTTCATCTATTCTGACTGAATTCCTTTTATTTATTTATCTTACCTAATCACTCTAGTTAGGACCTCCAGTAATATGTTGAAGTGGCAAAAGTGGGCATCTCTGTCTTGTTCCTTATCTTTTTTCTTTTTTTTTTGAGTTGGAGTCTCACTCTGTCACCCAGACTGGAGTGTAGTGGCTGCTCCCGGCCACCGCAGCCTCGACCTGCTGGGCTCCGGCGATCCTTCTGCCTCAGCCTTCCGAGTAGCCGGAATTACAGGCGCGCGCTACCATGCCCAGCTGATTTTTTTTTTGATTTATTGTAGAGATGAGGTCTCGCTGCCCAGGCGGGTCTCGAACCCGCAGGCTCAGGCAATCCACTCACCTCAGCCTTCCAAAGGCGCGGGATGACAGGTTGAGCCACCGAGCCCGGCTAAGTTATTTATTTAAGAATTTCTTTTTTGGCCGGGCTCGGTGCCTCAGCCTGTAATCCCACGCTTTGGGAGGCTAAGGTCAATGGATTGCCTGAGCCCACGGGTTCGAGACCCGCCTGGGCAACTTGGTGAGACCTCATCTCTATAATAAATGAAAAAATTAGCCAGGCGTGGTAGCGCACACCTGTAGTTCCAGCTACTTGGAAAGCTGAGGCGGAAGGATCGCCGGAACCCAGCAGGTCGAGGTTGCGGTGGCCGGGAGCGGCCACTGCATTCCAGTCTGGGCGACAGAGTGAGACTCCAACTCAAAAGAAAAAAAAAGTGTTTATTGCTAAACTTTCATCTTAGAATTTCTTTTGCTTCATCCCATACATTTGTTATATGTCCATTTTCATTTTACGGAACATACATTTCTAATGAAAGACAGACAGTATTAACCCCTCATCCTACTCCAACTGCTGATGGCTGCCTCCGGTGGGGGGATACAAAGGCCTCTATGAGTTGGGGTGCAGCATGGAGTCTGTGGTACACACAGATACACATCCATGAGGGACCAAATGGTGCCATCCGCTCTTCTGGCAGCTTTGTCTGAAGCCACCAGTGAGTCCACCCAGGAAGGGAAGAATGTCCCTTTCAGGACTCTGAAACAACATTGCTTCTATCCTACATCTCAGTGAGGCCCCTGTAAGAAAATCGTCTTCGGCTTCTTTCTATAGCAGCATCCCCCTCACATCCCACCCCCAACACCCTAGCTCAGATTTTCAAAATTGGATTCTGTCCCTAGAGAATAAACACCATCCTATTCAATCAGATTGTTCCTCTTCCACCCCTAGAGACCCAGTTTCTGATACAGTCCTTGTTGTCATAGAGCATCTTGCCTTCCACAGATCATTTCAAACAAATAGACATATGGGGATCTTCATACAGCCAGATGTGTTAGAATCTCAATTTACTTTCAGCAAGACCTCCTGCTATACATAATGTATCTTATGTAATCCCTAGAACCATCTCAAGTGGTCATGTGTAATTTTTCAGCCCATTATCAATAATTCCAAGTTCTAGAAAGCTCTGAAAGCCAAACCGTTTTTGGTTTTTTTTTTGAGTTGGAGTCTCACTCTGTCGCCCAGCCTAGAGTGCAGTGGCCGCTCCCAGCCACCACAGCCTCGACCTGCTGGGCACCAGCGATCTTTCCGCCTCAGCCTTCCAAGTAGCTGGAACTACAGGCACGCACTACCACGCCCGGCCAATTTTTGATTTATTGTAGAGATGAGGTCTCGCCAAGTTGCCCAGGTGGGTCTCGAACCCGCGGGCTCAGGCAATCCACTCACCTCAGCCTCCCAAAGGCGCAAGATTACAGGCTGAGCCATCGAGTCCGGCTGAGGCTCTCTCAGTGTAAATATTCATATGTTTTGTTGCAGAAATATTACTGTGATTGATTACGGAGTTCTGTCTCAAATCTCAGTGAAGGTGCTGTACAACATGCAGTATTTTTATAACCCAAATAACAAGAAAAAAATCCCAAAAGTTGAATTAGTAAACTTACTTGCCCCCAAGGCTTTTGGATAAAGAGTTAGGAAATGAATTCTATAATAATAATAATTTTGTAGATAAAATAACGACATTCATAAACATTAGAAGACTTGGCCAAGGTCATAGAACTAGCAAGTAGCGGAGGCTAGAATAGACTCAAAGTCTTTTTGACTCCTAACCCCTTGAAATTTCCAGTACAGTGCACAAGTTTGGCTGAGTAACTATGTATGAGGTAGGGTGAGAAGATGGATACTGACATCAAATAAAGGTTGACACCAAATAATCAGAGCACATCTAGAAATCTTGCCTTGAAAAATCTGTTATAGGTTAGTTACCTTGGTAATATCATTTGTCACAATTCTACCCTCAAAAGAAATTATTTTATGAGAATATGTTTTAGTACTACTACTTTTAGAAAACTGACAAAGAATTAATGGAAAAACTTAAGAAAGAATTTATTTATTTATTTATTTATTTTTTTGAGGTGGAGTCTCACTCTGTCACCCAGACTGGAGTGCAGTGGCCACTCCCGGCCACCGCAGTCTCGACCTGCTGGGCTCCGGCGAACTTTCCGCCTCAGCCTTCCAAGTAGTTGGAACTACAGGTGCGCGACCACACCCGGCTGATTTTTGATTTATTGTAGAGATGAGGTCTCGCCAAGTCGCCCAGGCTGGTCTCGAACCCACAGGCTCAGGCAATCCACTCACTTCAGCCTCCCAAAGGCGCGGGATTACAGGCTGAGCCACCGAGGAAGTCAAAAATTTAAACAGCACTATTTACTCAAGATAAACCACCTATACAACCAAATAAGCCATGATTCAGATATATGACAGTTTCATGGAATACTTCCAGCACTTTAATAACTATATTCATAAGAGTTGCTATCTTTGAGAATCTACTAGGGATAAGAAACTCTGCTATATAGTTTATATCATTTTATTTAGTAATCTTACAACTCTGAAATGAAATTACAGAGATGGTGATAGCAATAATAACAGTGTTTTAAATCCTTACAATGTGGTAGGTATTATGTGGGCTAAATTCTTTATGTGGATTATCTCAATCCTCACAACAATTCTGTGAGACATGTAGTTCTAGTATTTCATTAAAGATAAGGAAATTGAAGCACGAAAAGCTTAAAGCAATGTGTCCAAAGTCACACAGAGTCACTATTTCATCGTGGAGCAAAGCTTAGAATCGAGTTCTTCCTGTTTCCAAAGATATCAATATGGTCTGAACTGGAGTTGTCAATAGTGAATGTGAGAATTCCCAAAAACATTTTTAATATCCATTTAAATGACATAAAAATGCAATAGGCTGTCCCATTAGACTGAGCCACTTACAAGGATTCCAGAGTATAATATGTGATCACTATTAACTATAAGAGCTACCTGATGATTACATGTGCCCTATGAAGTATTATTGGAAAGAATATTTTAATACAGAAATCAAAGGGTTGGAAAAATGACAGGCTGCATATGAAAGAATCAAATGCAGCTTCAGAGGCTCAGGAAAGTATCACCTCATTCAAGGATACAACAATTCTGTACAAGCAAACAGAATTGAGTCAGATTTGCCATCAATTATGGGAGCTGGGAGTGAAAATTTTCTCCTCCTGGAACACAGTATGTAACAACATGGTGGAGCTCTTTGGAGAGCATCATCAGATCAAAGCAGTAACCAAGACAGAATATCAGAAAGTGGGCTAAGTATGAACAGCTGCAGAGCAATGTGCAATGTTTTCAGATGAACCTGGAACTATAGAATGGTATTGTTTTTCTGTGGGCCTCAGTTTCGTCACCTGCAAAATGCAGATTAAAAATGTCACTCCTAGCTGAAGGAAGGTTGCTACATCAGGTAGCCTCAAGGTCACTTCCAGCTCTATGATTCATTGGAAAGAGCCACTCATGAGGTATGAGGTATAGTGATAACTACATGTGCACAAAGGTTTTAAGCTTAGATTAGATAGGCTTGCGCTCAAAAAAAGCCTTCTCCTCACTCCTGCCCCCAATTCATCCTGAGTTACAAAAATTTCTCTTCTATAAAGGAATTGCAAAGATTTTTCTGCAATAAATGTGGTTCAGCTTCAGAAAGGTAGCATGTCTCTCTGACTCATGCCCAACCTAGACACATGGCCATACTTTTTGAAGTTGCAAAGTACAAGTAACCTCACTAAAAGCACAAATTCAAGACTAACTTGCTTTATCTATGTACATGATGAAATTTAGCTGTATAATGACAGGGGCCTCACAATAACTCTCGGTTGGTACACCATCCTGGAATCTCAGCCAAAGGTCTGTTCTTTCGTCTCAGGATTACCTTGTTCTCATATAATGCAAAATCATTTTGCAATGGCTTGAATGAGTAGAAAATTCGCCATAAAGAAAGAACTAATAGAACCTAACACATTGCATGGGGGTATCTGGCATGGAATTTAGCAGAACACAATGTTAGTTCTCTCATTATTCTGCATTGTCATTAATGATACAGAAGAGAAAAAGAAAAAGGCAGTCAGACTCAGTCTGCAAAAGAGTCCCATAAAGGTTGTCAAGGAAGCAAGGACATTAAAAACGATAGATGTGGTATAAAAAGGAAACATCGTACTGGGGTCCAGTTTGGGGGAGAAACAGCCCTATTAATCTGGAAAACAAATTAAAACCCTACTATTCTCAGGAAGAATGTGTGAAGCAGCAGTTAAGGGACTGCCAGTAGCAGCGGGAGGAGATAAAGACCATGAAAGCAGTCTCAAGGAGGCCCCTGTTCTGAGATATGCAATGCTTACCTGTGCCACAAAGCAATGAGCTGCTGTTGCTGCTCCCTTCTCCTTCTTCCTTCCTTCTCTCCCTCTCTCTCCTCCTCCCACTCCCCTTCCTTCTTCTCCCCCCCCCACTCCTTTTCTTCTTTTTGTAGAGACAGGGTCTCACTGTGCTCCCCAGACTGGTCTTAAACTCCTGGCTTCAAGCAATCCACCTCTGCTTCCCAAAGTGCTGACATTAAAGGCGTAAGCCACCATGCCCAGCTGAGATTACTCTTATAGATGAAGTACAAAGGGAGATGAAACATTCATCCAGAATACTAAGCAGGACAAATATGTATTTTATTTTGTTTTTGTTTGCAACAAATATCTGAATATATGGTAATATAAAATATTATATACAAATCACCCTTTTGTTATGGATACAGTGGGTTTGAAGAGCAGGAAGGCCACGGCGTTACCTAGAAGAAAAATTTACCAGAACGCCAAGCTTCCATTGACAGATAGCTTGCTTTTTCTCCAGGACAAGACTTTGAAGATCCCACTTCCTCAGTTCACCTGACCTATGGCATATACCCGTAACCAACTAACCAGAATTCAAAAGGCTAGCTACAAATCACTAGATTAGATGAGCCAATGTGCTGCTTCCTGCCTGACAAAGAAGGCTCATATGGCAAATACCTTCACTCTAATCCTGAATTGGGGTCTAAAAGAAAGGGGCTGCCTGTCTCTTAGTGGACCAACTGACTTTCTGGAAACATTAAGTCTCATTTTTCACATCCCTAAATGCTCACTCCCAGGTGGTGCTGAATATAAAAAAACGCCAACATTTCACTGCCTCTAGAATGGGAAACAGACACACACTATGACAGACTATTAATTTGTATCGATCGAGAATACATGCTGGGAAATCAGCCATGCAGGACTCAAGAGCAATTAGAAACTAGCAGTAAAAAGACAGCCAACTACCCCACCCTCTTAACACAGGCCCATATACCTATATATTTTTTAAAAAAACACACATTTCTAAATAACTCTTGAATTAAAGAGGAAATTAAATTGATATTGCAAATGCTTTACAACTCAATGATGAAAGCAGTATATGTCCAAGTCTTTTGGATGCAGGCAAAGCAATATTCACAGAAAAACATGTGGCTTTAAAGAACCTTATTAAAAAATATAAACAAATGGAAAATAAATAAACTACGCTATCAACTCCAAAAGTTATTTGAAAAAAGCACAGTAAAATAAACCCATAGATTGTAGCAGAGAGAGACTGATAAGGACAAAATCAGAAAATGATGAAATTGAAAACAAATAAAATAGAGTTGATCCACAAAATCAAAAAAAATTTTTTTATGAGTTGGACCTTTATTAAGTACTAATAAGAAAAAAGTAAAGAAAATAAGAGAAATATCATCAGAAAACCAAATAGGTTCATAACTACAGGTACCAAGGCAATATTAAAAATAAGAGAATACTACATAAAATTGTAAACTAATATGTTTCAATGATAAAATTTTTAGAAAAAGACAAATTACTAAAATTTACCCAAAAAGAAGTAGAAAGTCATAGACAAAAGTAGTGGAACAAATTGAAAGGCTAAATTTTATGGTTATTTCCAAGCCTTCAAATCACAGACAACTCTCACTTTACAGAAATGGTTCCAGAGTATAGAAAAACATGGGCTTCTTCCACAAATCAGACAGACTGGACAAGAAAATTATAGACTAATATCACTTATTAACATAAATGTAAAAATCCAAAGAAAATGTAATCTGGAAGCTTATTAAAATGACATATTATAACCCAGTAGGGTTTATCCTAGGAATGTTTGGCTAGTTCAACATAGCAAATTTATTAATGTAATTTATTACAATGACAGACTAAAGAGACAAACCATATAATCATCTCAACAAATGCAGAAAAAACATTTGACAAAATTTAATGTCCGTCCCTATTAAAAATCCATAGCCAACCAGAATTAAAAGAGAACTTCTTCAATAAAGCTTGTGAAAACTACCAGGAGGCAATTTGGTTATGAACACAGCTCTGGAGTCACATTTCCTGTTTGGTTCTTGGTTCTATTACACATAAGCTGTGTGATCTTGAACAAATTATTTAACCTGTCTGGACTTCACTTTCCTCACCCACAAAAATAAGAAAAATAATAGTACCTTCCTCACATTATTGTTGTGAGAGAGATATAAACTATGTAAAGGCACTTACAAGAGTTCTGGAAATATTAAACATTCAAACAGTTGTTATTGGTAGTATATATTGATAAAATATTAAAATGAGAAATGAAACAAGGATGGCCACAATTTCTACTTACTATTAAACAATGTGATGGTCCTAACCAATGCAACAAGACAAGAAAAATAAATAAGAGAATAAGGATTAAAAAGCAAGATAAAGCTGGACTCGGTGGCTCAGCATGTAATCCCGCGCCTTGGGAGGCTGAGGTGAGTGAATTGCCTGAGCTCGCGGATTTGAGACCTGCCTGGGCAACTTGGTGAGACCTCATCTCTACAATAAATAAAAAAAATTAGCCGGGTGTGGTAGCGTGCGCCTGTAGTTCCGGCTACTTGGAAGGCTAAGGTGGAAGGATCGCCGGAGCCCAGCAGGTCAAGGTTGCAGTGGCCAGGAGCGGCCACTGCACTCCAGTCTGGGCGACGGAGTGAGACTTCAACTTAAAAAAAAAAAGAAAAGAAAAGAAAGCAAGAC
This sequence comes from Cephalopachus bancanus, assembly GCA_027257055.1. Lineage (NCBI taxonomy): Eukaryota > Metazoa > Chordata > Mammalia > Primates > Tarsiidae > Cephalopachus > Cephalopachus bancanus. Next base: position 66,391 of record JAPVLO010000723.1, on the reverse strand, counting down.
AAAATTTCTGCTATTCACAAACAACATGGCTATACAGAAATCTGAGATAGCGAACTGATGAAATATTATAACCAATATGAAAGTTCAGGAAGGTAATTAGGTAAAATATCAGTTCACAAAAATCAATAGTTCCCATGCTCATGAATTGGAAGAATCAACATTGTGAAGATGTCCATCTTACCTAAGGCAATCTACAAATTCAATGCAATACCCATCAAATTACCAGCAACAATATTCTCAGACCTAGAAAAAAACAACACAGGAATTCATATGGAAACACAAACGTCCAAGAATAGCCAGAACAATCCTTAGCAAAAAAAAAAAAAAAAACAAAGCAGGTGGTATCACATTACCAGACTTCAAACTTTACTATAAAGCTACAATCATCAAAACAGCTTGGTATTGGTATAGGAACAGGCATATAGATCAATGGAATAGAATTGGGATTCCAGAAGCAAAACCTCAATTTATCAACCAACTCATCTTCGACAAAGCCTCCACCACCTACCACTGGGGAGAGGAGAACCTATTCAGTAAATGGTGCTGGGAAAACTGGCTGACCACATGCAGAAGATTGAAACAGGTCCCCTATCTATCCCCATGCACAAAGGTTAACTCCAAATGGATCAGAGACCTTAAATGTAAAACCTCAAACCATAAGAACCTTAGAAAATGAAGGACATACTCTCATGGAAATCAGAACTGGCATCCAATTCCTGAACAAAACCCGAAACCCACAGGTCATAAGAGAGAAGATAGACAAGTGGGACCTTATTAAACTGACAAGCTTATGCAAAGCCAAAGAAACCATCAAGAGAGCAGGGAGACAGCCTACAGACTGGGAAAAAGTATTTGCCAACACCATGTCTGACAAAGGCTTAACATCTTGGATCTACAAGGAACTCAAATGTGCTGAAAAGAAAAAAACAAACAACCCCATTATAAAATGGGCAAAAGATATGAACAGACACTTCTCAAAGGAAGACTTCTGAGCAGCCAACAGACACATGAAGAAATGTTCAACCTCACTAACCATCAGGGAGATGCAAATCAAAACCACACTGAGATACCACCTAACTCTAGTCAGAATGGCAATTATCAACAACTCAAAAAATAACAGTTGCTGGAGAGGGTGTGATGAAAAGGGAACACTTGTACACTGTTGGTGGGAGTGTAAACTAGTGCAACCTCTGTGGAAAGCAGTGTGGCAATTCCTAAAAGCTCTAAATATCGACCTCCCATATGACCCTGCAATCCCCCTACTGGGAATATATCCTGAAGAACTCAAATCACTCTATAAAAAAGATACCTGCACATGTATGTTTATCACAATTTTATTTATACATATATAAATAATAATATATAATATTATCACACGTATGTTGTTCACAATAGTAAGAACCTGGAACCAACCATGCTGCCCATCAAAAGAGGACTGGATTTAAAAAATGTGGTACATAAGCCGGGCTCGGTGGCTCAGTCTGTAATCCCGCGCCTTTGGGAGGCTGAGGTGAGTGGATTGCCTGAGCCCGCGGGTTCGAGACCCGCCTGGGCAGCGAGACCTCATCTCTACAATAAATCAAAAAATCAGCCGGGCGTGGTAGCGCGCGCCTGTAATTCCGGCTACTCGGAAGGCTGAGGCGGAAGGATCGCCGGAGCCCAGCAGGTCGAGGCTGCGGCGGCCGGGAGCGGCTGCTGCACTCCAGTCTGGGCGACAGAGTGAGACTCCAACTCAAAAAAAAAAAAAAAAAATATGTGGTACATATACACGATGGAATACTACGCAGCCATAAAAAAGAACAAAATCATGAATTTCGCAGCAACCTGGATGGAACTGGAGTCTATAATACTGAGTGACCTCTCACAGAAACAAAGATCCGAGTATCACATGTTCTCACTCATATAATGGACCTTGAACATCCAATGTAATACTATAAGAAAATGACTGACAGTAGTGGGAAACTATGGGGGGGAGATGGGATTAACGCTAGCAAATATCTGTCTGGGGACGGGGAAACACCTCTTATCAACAGGGTGCCTGAACGAAACGTATTTGTATACCTAACCCTTAACTGTACCTCACAACATCATAGTAAAAATATTGATTAAAAAAATCAATAGTTTTCCTATGCATCAGCAATAACTTATTAGGACACATGATAGAAAAAAATATCTCATTCACAATAGCAACAGAAACTTTAAGACACTATTTTTGAGATCCTGAGCAAGTTATTTAACCTCTCTGGGTCTCAGTTTTCTCATATATTGAATAGATAATTAAACAGTACCTATCTTACAGAGTTGTTATGACAATTGAATGATATAATGCATGTAGAGTACTTGGTAGTGTTCTGCCTAACAGACTATGTAGTCATTAAATGGTAGCATTATTATAGTATTTCAATTGTTATTGTTGTTGTTGTTTTAAAATTGTCTAATTTTCTTTCTGATTCATAATGTCTTCCTCTTTCTTCCAATAAGAAATTTTCAAACAAGGAAGAGGAATAGTTTGGCCAAAGTAGGAGTGTATCAGAACCCTAATGACGCATAACACCTGACTTCTCCTTTATTTATTTATTTATTTTTGAGTTGGAGTCTCACTCTGTCACCCAGACTAGAGTGCAGTGGCCACTCCCAGCCACCGCAGCCTCCACCTGCTGGGCTCTGGCGATCCTTCCGCCTCAGCCTTCCAAGTAGCTGGAACTGCAGGCGCGCGCTACCACCCCCCGGCTAATTTTTTTTTTTTAAATTATTGTAGAGATTAGGTCTTGCCAAGTTGCCCAGGCAGGTCTCGAATCCGCGGGCTCAGGCAATCCACTCACCTCAGCCTCCCAAAGTGCTGGGATTACAGACTGAGCCACTGAGCCCAGCTCTGACTTCTCCTTTAAACAATTAGGGCTCTCTGATGTTCAGAGTAGTAAACAGACTAACATAGCTTAGGATGTATGGGAGAGATCTGTAGTCTAGAGCAGTCCTAATTGTGCTCTTCTCCTTGCTAATAAAATCGCTGGAAATCCAAAATAATTCTATAGTTATTCAGGGGTTGAATCAAGTCAGTCTCAGAGTCCAGCTAATCTGGAGTATTAGGGGTAGTAGTAATCTCTCACTCTTCAGCTGCCTCAGTATTGAGGGATTCAGAGCTTCTTTTCATTTTTAAGGAGTCATTGCTTTTTGCAATGAATGCCCAATTTCATGTGTCCACCTTTCCCTACAAGAAGAGATGGCTGGCTCAAAAGCAATGGGATACTGAAGGTCTCTGTGGGGAATCTTGGTTCTCTATAGTTAGGTTCAAATAATTTCACAACTGCTTGCAAGTCACTGGAGGTAGATGGATACGGACTAAGATAATGGCTCCTTCCTATCACTCTCTGAGGCTTCTCATGATTCCATTTAGTACTTCATTCTAACAAACATTATTTTGTAAACTCCTAATATTGCTAGACACTTTGCTAAGCATTTTATACATATCTCTTTTAATCATTACAACAGCTACTGAAGAAAACACTATTCTTATCCTCATTTGGCAGATAGAAAACTGAGGCACAGAGAAATTATATGATTTGGCCCAGCTCAGACAGCATGTGAGGAGCAAGATTAATATTAGGATCCAAGTCTATGAATGCTCAGTCGTTTTACTTTACTACAACCAAATTGAGGAATACTTTGTTCCATTCTGCTTTCCAGATACTCATATTTCCAAAAGGGAGTGGGGCAGAGGTTCCTTTGAGGAAAGTACCTGTTAGACATTTGACTTTAGCCACAAGTTTTTCCAAGCTAGAGTGAGAAGTAAGAGATTTTGTTCAGGTAGCAGAAGCTAAAGATGTCCTGTGGAACTACTCACAGGATGGCATGGAAAGAAGAAAGCCAGTCAGTCTTAGGCAGTGGCTGCCATGAAGACAGGATGCCAGTCTTCAAGGGAATGGTGTTTCTCTCCCGGGACAGTGAAAAAAAATTGAGGTAATTTTCAGAACCATGGACTCTGTAGTTTAATGGAGAGTTCAAAGTGGAACAAATCATAGTTCTTTATCCTCTTCTCTTTCCCATTGGCATGACAACCTAAAGCAGGCAGGCAACAGGATCTGTAATAGGAATCTGATCTGCTGAGCTTGGACACCCTCCAGGTTAGATCCTTCTTCACCTCTTCTCCCAAGCAAGATGCTGCTTCCTGATAAGGCTGAGAACTTATATGGTATGCACAGAGCCCTCTCTCTGGGATTTTATTTTCTTCTAGGAAATACCAAAAATATCTGGCTTCAATTGGCAGATTTCACCTTTCCAGAGTTCAATTTGCCTGAAGCCAGTGCTCTTCAGACCAGCTGCCCATGCTGTCTATGCATTCTTTCCTAATAAAGATAGTACTTGGTCTCAAGCTTGGAACTACACATAATGCACCATACATTCAGGATTTAACACATCTTTTAGTAAATTAAGACCCTCATCTTGATAAATTAACTACTATAAAACTATAGTAAACATAGATGCAAAAATCCTCAAGAAGATACTAGGAAATCAAATCCAATAACACATCTCAAAAATCATCCATCCACTGAGTAGGCTTCATCCCCAGGATGCAGGGCTGGTTCAACATCTGCAAGACTCTAAATGTAATTAAATACACCAACAGACATAAAACAAGAATCATATGGTTATATCATTAGACACAGAAAAAGTTTTTGATAAAATCCAGCATCCCTTCTTGATAAAAAAACCTTGAACACCTAAGCATAGAGGGAACATACCTCAAAATAGTAAGAGACATCTATAATAAACCCACAGCCAACAGATTGCCAAACGGACAGAAATTGGAAGCATTTCCCCTGAAAACTGGAAAAAGACAAGGCTGCCCACTCTCATCCTTCTTGTTCAACATAGTGTTGGAATTCTTAGCTACAACAATCAGATAAGAGAAGGAAATCACGTGAATCCAAATAGTAAAAGAAGAAGTCAAGTTATAGCTCTTTGCTGATGATATGATTCTATACCTCAAAAATCCAAGAGAATCTGTCAAAAATCTCCTTGCACTGATAAAGGACTTTGGTAAAATCTCAGGGTACAAAATAAACGTGCAAAAGACAGTTGCATTCTTATACACCAACAACAAACAGGCAGAGAACCAGATGAAAAGCACAACCCTATTCACAATAGCCACAAAAAAGAAAGAAATACCTTGGCATCTTCCTAACCAGAGAAGTGTTGTAGTTTTACATACAAAATATTGCTCAAAGATGACACAAACAAGTGGAAAAGTATTCCATGCTCATGGATTGAAAGAATCAACATTGTTCTTCAAGTCTTTTTTTTTTTGAGTTGGAATCTCACTGTCACCCAGGCTGGAGTGCAGTGGCACACTCACAGCCACTGCATCCTCAACCTGCTGGACTCAGGTGATCCTTCCACCTCATCCTTCTAAGTAGCTGGAACTACAGGCACGTGCCACCATGCCAGGCTAATTTTTTGATTTATTGTGGAAGTGAGATTTTGCCAAGTTGCCCAGCCTGGTCTTGAAGTCATGGGCTCAAGCAATCCTCTCACCTCGGCCTCCCAAAGCGCTGGGATTATAGGCATAAGCCACCACGCCTGGCCGAATCAATATTGTTAAGATGTCCATCCTAGCCGGGCTCGGTGGCTCAGCCTGTAATCCCAGCGCTTTGGGAGGCTGAGGTGAGTGGATTGCCTGAGCCCGCGGGTTTGAGACCTGCCTGGGCAACTTGGGGAGACCTCATCTCTACAATAAAAATTCAAAAAAATTAGCCGGGCATGGTAGCGCACACCTGTAGTTCCAGCTACTTGGAAGGCTGAGGTGGAAGGATCGCCGGAGCCCAGCAGGTCGAGGCTGCGGTGGCCAGGAGTGTGCCACTGCACTCTAGTCTGGGTGACAGAGTGAGACTCCAACTCAAAAAAAAAAAAAAAAAAAAAAAAAGATGTCCATCCTATCTAAGGCAATTTACAGATTTAACTCAATATCCATTAAATTACCAACATCATTCTTCTCAGGCCTGGAAACAATACAGAAATTCATATGGAAACATAAAAGACCACAAATAGCCAAAACAATCCATAGCAAAAGAAACAAAGCAGGAGGTATCACGCTTCCAGACTTCAAACTTTGTCATAAGGCTACAATAATTAAAACAAGTTGGTATTGGTATAAGAACAGGCATATATATCAATGGAGCAGGATAAAAATTCCAGAAAAACCTCAATTTCTCAAACAACTCATCTTCAACAAAGCTTCCAACAACAACCACTGGGGTGAGGAGAACCTATTCAGTGAATGGTGCTGGGAAAACTGGCTGACCACATGCAGAAGATTGAAACAGGACCCCTACCTATCACCATACACAAAGATCAATTCCAAATGGATCAAAGACCTAAATGTAAAAGCTCAAACGTTAAGAATCTTAGAAAATGCAGGAGACACCCTTATGGATATTGGAGTAGGCAATTAATTCCTGATCAAATTCCATAAAGCTCATGTCATAAGAGATAAGACTGACATGCGGGACCTCATTAAACTGACAAGCTTCTGCAAAGCAAAAGAAATCATCAGGAGAGTGAGAAGACAGCCCACAGAATGGGAAAAATTATTTGCCAACTACATATCTGACAAAGGCCTAACACCCAGGATCTACAAGGAACTCAAACATGCCAAAAGGAAAAACAAACAGCCCCATTAAAAAGTGGGCAAAAGACATGAATAGACACTTCTCAAAAGAAGACATATGAGCAGCCAATAGACACCTTAAAAAATGCTCAGCCTCACTAATCATCAGAGACATGCAAATCAAAACCACATAGAGATACCATATAACTCCAGTAAGAATGGCCATTATTCATAAAATAAACTACAACAACAAAAAACAGATGCTGGCGAGGATGCCAAGAAAAGGGAATGCTTCTACACTGTTAGTGGGAAGGCAAACTAATTCAACCTCTATGGAAACCAGTGTGGCAATTCTTAAAAGACTAGAAATTGACCTTCCATATAACCCAGCAATCCCCCTTCCGGGAATATACCTGGAGGAACTTAAACCACTCTACACAAAAACAAAACAAAACAAAAAACCGTACATGCATGTTTATTGCAGCACTATTTACAATTGCAAAAACATGGAACCAGCCATGCTGCCCATCGAAACTGGACTGGATAAAAAAATGTGGTACATATACACAATGGAATATTACGCAGCCATAAAGAAGAACAAAATTATGGACTCTGCTGCAACTTGGATGGATTTAGAGTCTATAATACTCAGTGATTTGTCACAGAAACAAAGAACTGAGTCCCACATGTTCTCATTCATAAGCAGACTCTGAACAATTACCATAAAACTATAAGAAAGGGATCTGCAGTAGTTGGAAACTGCCAGAGGAGGGAAGGGAGGCGCATAACATCAATAAGAGTACCTAATCTCAAACCAGGCAAAGTGGGAACTAAAGGGAGGCCCAAACTTCACCTGTACAATGACCACTTGTAGACCTAATCCTGAATTGTACCCCATCTCTTTAAAAGAAAAAAAAGAAAGAAAAAACTACAGCAAACATACTTATTGATGAAGGTTTAGAAGAATTTTCATTAAAATGAAATAGAAGGGATGATCAACAACAAATACTATTCCAGTTGTACTAAGTGTCCTAGTCAATGCAATAAGAAATTTTTAAAAATAGGTTTAAAAATGAAGTGACAAAATATTTAGAGCTCGTTGCATTTTTTAAAGTGACTGGTATAAGGTTCACAAAGTAAAATTAATAGTTTTCTATATACAAGCAACAACCAACTGGAAAAATGTAATATGAAAACAAATCTCATTTATAATAGTAAAAAGTCTCTGAAATAAATAAGAATAAACTTGACTAAAAATATGACCAAAATTTTATGGAAAAACTATAAAAATTACTGAAAATACAAGAAAGGACTTGTGTATAGATGGAAAATTTATTATGTTGATGATATAAATTCTCAAGAATGTAATCTTATAAGATAAATGCAATGACAATTTAAATTTCAAAAAGATATTTCATAACATTTGGCAAGCTGATTTAAAATTCAAAAGAAAAGTGAATAAGCAAGAATAACCAAGATAATTTTTAAAAGAAATATACAAGATACTTTCCCTGACAGATATCAAAGCATTATATACATTTGAGTAATTAAAAATATATTTGCATAGGACTAGACAAAAATAATTCAGCAAAGCATAATGAAAAGTTTGGAAACTGATTCAATACATTGTATCTGGGCAATTGTTTATTCATTTAAATAAGTAACATCCTTTCCTAAAATACACCATTTGCAAAAATAAATTTCAGACAAATTAAAGATCAAAATGAAAAATATGGATAGAATCTTCATCCAGAATATTAAAAAAATCTACAAATCAATAATACAAGGATGATCTGCACAACAGCAAAACAAGCAAAGAATAAAGCCCAACCATTCATAGAATAGGAAAACCAAAAGGCCAATAAATCTGAAAATATATTGAATCTCACTAGAAATTAATCATAAAATTCCATTTTTACCCATTATATTGTTAAAATGCAATTTTTAATTTAATTTCATTTTATTTTTGAGTTGGAGTCTCACTCTGTCACCCAGACTGGAGTGCAGTGGCCGCTCCCGGCCACCGCAGCCTCGACTTGCTGGGCTCCGGCGATCATTCCGCCTCAGCCTTCCAAGTAGCCGGAATTACAGGCATGCACTACCACGCCCAACTGATTTTTTGATTTATTGTAGAGATGAGGTCTCGCTGCCCAGGCAGGTCTCGAACCCGTGGGCTCAGGCAATCCACTCACCTCAGCCTCCCAAGGGTGCAGGATTACAGGCTGAGCCACTGAGCCTGGCTTAAAATGTAATTTTTTTAAAAATCAGATGTTGGCAGTAAAAATATTTAACTTGATTCTACTCAAGGCATTAAACCTTCCAGGTTATGAAATATATAAAGGAAAGAAGAACATGTTAAATGATACCATGGTGAAACAATCAGATCAATCCAGGCAGCCAACTTGGTGTTGTTTGTTTGTTTGTTTGTTTGTTTGTTTTTTGAGTTGGAGTCTCACTCTGTCGCCCAGACTGGAGTGCAGTGGCCGCTCCCGGCCACCGCAGCCTCCACCTGCTGGGCTCCTGCGATTCTTCAGTCTCAGTTTTTCTTTTTTTTTTTTTTTTTTTTTTTTTTTTTTTTTTTTTGAGTTGGAGTCTCACTCTGTCGCCCAGACTGGAGTGCAGTGGCCGCTTCCGGCCACCACAACCTCGACCTGCTGGGCTCCGGTGATCCTTCCGCCTCAGCCTTCCATGTAGCTGGAATTACAGGCATGAGCTACCACGCCCAGCTGATTTTTTGATTTATTGTAGAGATGAGGTCTCGCTGCCCAGGCGGGTCTCGAACCCGCTGGCTCAGGCAATCCACTCACCTCAGCCTCCCAAAGGCGCGGGATTACAGGCTGAGCCACCGAGCCCGGCTCAGTCTCAGTTTTTCAAGTAGACGGAACTACAGGCACGCTCTACCACGCCCGGCTAGTTTTTCTTTTGATTTATTGTAGAGATGAGGTCTCGCTGCCCAGGCAGGTCTTGAACCTGTGGGCTCAGGCAATCCACTCACCCCAGCCTCCCAAAGGCACAGGATTACAGGCTGAGCCACCGAGCCCGGCTAACCTGGTGTTTTGTTTGTTTGTTTGTTTGTGTGGGTTTTTTTTTTTTTTTTTGAGTTGGCGTCTCACTGGGTCGCCCAGACTGGAGTGCAGTGGCTGCTCCCGGCCACCGCAGCCTCGACCTGCTGGGCTCCAGCGATCCTTCTGCCTCAGCCTTCCAAGTAGCCGGAATTACAGGCATGAGCTACTACGCCCGGCTGATTTTTTGATTTATTGTAGAGATGAGATCTGGCTGCCCAGACGGGTCTCGAACCCGCGGGCTCAGGCAATCCACTCACCTCAGTCTCTCAAAGGCGCAGGATTACAGGCTGAGCCACTGAGCCTGGCTAACCTGGTGTTTTTAAAAGTCAATGTCATAGGGGGGAAAGGAGTACTAGAATAAAGAGTCTGAAGAGACATAAGAAAATGTAATTAGCTATACATATGACCAAGGTGACTCAAGAAGAAATAAAAAATCTAAATAGACCTATATAAAGATACTGAATTAATAATCAAAAAACTTTCTACAAAAACATGTCCAGGATAAGAAGACTCCATTGGTGAATTACGCAAAGCCTTGAAAGAAGAATTAACATGAATCATTCACAAACTTTTCAAAAAACAGAAGAGGAGGGAACACTCCTAACTAATTCTATGAGGCTAGTATCACCTTGATACTAAAACCAGACAAAGACATCACAAGAAAACTAGATTTCAGTATCCCTTATAGAGATGCAAAACTCCTCAACAAAATAGTAGTAAATCAAATCCTCTAGCATATAAAAAGGATTATACACCATGACCAAGTGGTATTAATCTAGGAATACAAGATTGGTTCAACTATGAAAACCAATTAATGTAATGCATTATATTAGTAGAATAAAGAGGAAAATCTCACATAATCATCTCAACGGATACAGAAAAAGCATTTGAAAAAATATATATACTTTCATGATAAAAAAAAAACACTCAACAAACTAGAGATGGATGAAATTTCCTTAATCTGATAAAGAACATCTACGAAAAACTGATAGCTAACATCATACTTAATAATGAAAGACTGAACATTTCCCCTTAAGATTAAAAACCAAACAAAATATTAATTTCTGCTGTTACCACTCCTACTCAACATTGTACTGGAGGTTCTAGCCAGGACAATTAGATCAGAAAAATAAATAAAATGTAACCAGACTGGAACAGAAGTAGTAAAACTACCTTTAGTCACAGTTGAGATGATCTTTTATATAGAAAATGTTAAGGAATCCATTAAAAAACTATTAGAACAAATAAGTTCAGCAAGGTTGCAGGAAACAAGATCAATTTTAAAAACAATTGTGTTTCTATACAATAGCAATGAACAATCTAAAATGAAATTAAGAAATCATTTCCATTTACAATCGTATCAAAAATTATAAAATACTTAGAAATAATTTTAACCAAATGAGTATAAGAGTTGTACACTGAAAACAACAAAACATTGTTGGGAGAAATTAAAGAATACCTAAATAAATGGAAAGACATCCCATGGTCATGGGTTGGAAGATTTAATATTAAGATGGCAACACTACCCAAATTGATCCATAGATTTCATACAAACCTTATCAAAACTCCAATAGCTTTAAAAAATAGACAAGCTGATCATAAAATTCATATGGAAATATAAGGGCCAAAACAATAGCCAAGATAATCTTGAAATAAAACTAAGTTGGAAGATTCAAAGTTTCCAATGTAAAGACTTATCACATAGTAACAGTGATCAAGAGGGTGTGGAACTAGCATGAAAATAAGTATAAACCGGAGTTGATGGCTCAGCCTGTAATCCTGTGCTTTGGGAGGTTGAGGTGAGTGAATTGCCTGAGCCCGTGGGTTCGAGACCCGCCTGGGCAACTTGGCAAGACTTCATCTCTACAATTAATCAAAAATTAGCCAGGTGTGGTAGTGCGCACCTGTAGTTCCAGCTACTTGGAAGGCTGAGGCGGAAGGATTACCAGAGCCCAACAGGTCGAGGCTGCAGTGGCCAGAGGCAGCCACTGCACTCCAGTCTGGGTGACAGAGTGAGACTCCAACTCAAAAAAAAAAAAAGTATATATGTCTATCAGTGGAGTAGAACTGAGAGTTAAAGACCATTTAAAAGGAAATGAACAGTCTCTTCTACAAATGATACTGGGACAACCAGATATCTATATGGAAAATAATGAGTTTTGACCCCAATCTTATATCATATACAAAATATTACCCCAAATGGTTCAAAAAGACAATGTAAGAGCTGAGAAGATAATATAGGGGTTAATCTTTTTGTGTTTGGACTAAGCAACATTTCTTAGATATAACACCAAAAATACAAGCAACAAAAAGGAAAAGAAAATAAATTACACTTCATAAAAATTAAAATCTTTTGTGTGCCAAAGGGTACTATCAAGAAATGAAAAGATAGTCCAAAGAATGGGAGAAAATATTTGCAAATCATATATCTAATGGGGCACTTTTATCAACAATATATAAGGTACACTTTCAACTCAATAATTAAAGGACAATCCAATCACAATATGGAAAAATACCTGAATAGACATTTCTCCAAAGAAGATACACAAATGGCAAACACACACACACACAACTATTCAACATCATTAGTCATTAGGGAAATTCAAATCAAAACCACATAAGATACTACCTCGTGCCCACTAGCATGGCTATGTATTTTTTTTATTTTTTATTTTTTATTATTATTTTTTTGAGTTGGAGTCTCACTCTGCCCAGACTAGAGTACAGTGGCACACTCGCGGCCACTGCAGCCTCGACCTGCTGGGCTCCGGTGATCCTTCCGCCTCAGTCTTCCAAGTAGCTGGAACAGGTGCGCGTTACCACACTCGACTAATTTTTTGATTTTATTGTAGAGATGAGGTCTTCCCAAGTTGCCCAGGCGGGTCTCAAACCCGCGGGCTCAGGCAATCCACTCACCTCAGCCTCCCAAAGCACGGGATTACAGGCTGAGCCACCGAGCCCAGCTTATATTTTTTTAAAATAAAAGATAGCAAGTGTTTTGTTAGCATTTGGAGAAATTTTAACCCTCACATATAGCTGGTAGTAATGTAAATGGTGCAATTGCTGAAAAAAAAAAACACTTTTACTTTTCCTCAAAATGTTAAACATGGAGTTATTACATGATCCGAAAATTTCACTTCTAGGTATGTACCCAAGGGAAATGAAAATATTTATGTCCACACAACAACTTGTACAGGAATATTGATAGTAGCATTGCTTATAAAAGCCAAAAAGTGGAAACAACCCAAATGTCCATTAACTGATGCATGAATAACCAAAATGTGGTATATCAATACAACGGAATGCCATGTGGCTATAAAAGCAACGAGGTACTGATACATACTACAACGTGGATGAATCTTGGGAATATTATGGCTAAGCAAAAGAAGCAAGACATGAAAGGTCACATACTATATGATTCAATTCATTTACATGAATTGTCCAGTAGGCAAATTCATAAAGGCAAAAAGTGATTAGTAGTTGCCAAGGACTGGAGGTATGGGAAAATGGGAATTGACTGCTAACAGGTACAAGGTTTCTTTTTGGAATGATAAAAATGTCTTGGAATTAGTGATGATGGTTTTACAATCTAGTGAACATATTTAAAACCATGAAGTTGTTCAATTTTACATGGTAAGTTTTGAGGTTTGTTAATTATATCTTAATAAAAAATGCAATTAGTTAAACTTGACTGGATCCTGACTGTCAAAATAAAATATTAAAAAAGACATTTTGTGATACCTGGGGAAATGTGATGTGAACTGGATATTAAATGATACAAGAATTAGGATATTATTGTGCATGTTTGTAGGTGTGATAAGATATTATGTGAAAATAATTTGCATTTATGTAGAAGAATGTCCTTCATTTTAGGAGATTGTTGCTGAAGTATTTACGGGTAAGGAATCAAGAAGTTTAACAATTTACACTGAAATGGTTCAGCAAAACATGATAAAGAGATAAAACAAACATGGAAAATGTTAACGATTACTGAATCTAGGTGGTGATCACATGGATATTCATTGTAAGTCAAATTTTTTATGTTTGAAACTTTTCAAAATATAAACGCATGAAAAAATGTTTGCAAAGGATTGGGGAAATATGTACATTCATACACTTTGTTAGAATTTAAATACAGAAAGCCACTTTGAAGGACAATTTTGCAGTATCTATTAAAATGAAAAAAGAGTACATTTACTATGACCCAAGCATTTCCATTCTTAGTATACACTAGGAAAACTCCAGCTTAATTATACAAGGAGGTAGAAACTAAGGCTTTCACCGAAGCATTGTTTGTAATAGCAGAACACTGGAAACAACCTAAATGTTCAATAATAAGGGAATGAGTACATAAATTGAAATATAGACATAATATGTCACATTATGAAGCAATTTATGTAAATGATGAACTAGGTCTGTATGTACATGACAAAATCTCAGTGAAAAAACAAGTTGCAGAATGATATGTATTACATAGCACATATATGTATTTTATATATATATATTTAAAACCCACATAGAAAATAGTATTCTGTTTAGTTCCTATATATGCATGTAGATATAAAGAAAAAAGTCTTAAAATGTACATAATAAGTAGATGACACTGGAAACTTAGGGGTGGAGGGCTGAGATTGAGTGTGATAATAGCACGTGTGAGAACAGAGACCAATTGATGGAATGTAACAAAAGGAGAGAACTGGGCAGAAACTGATTCAAGGGACATGAGGAAAATAAATTATAGTTTGTTTAAGTGTTCAATGTAAAAGCCTGCTAACAAATATACACATGAAGGATTTTTCTAAACAAATATTTTTCATAATGTGGTATTGCAAATGTTAGGGTAGCTGGAGGCAAGGAAGACAGCACCTACTTGACTTTTTTGCCCAAGGTCTCCTCTTGTCCCTCCCAATTTGGCTGACCCTGAGCCCATCATCTGTGAACTGGTCTCAGATCATAGCAGGTAGCGTCTAGGCTTGCTTACTACAGAAAAGGGTTTTTGTTCCACACCCATTTGGGTTCCAGGAGCAAAAACTTCATGCACTGATATTCATAAAGTAAGTTCTGTCTTTCAACAGCATCCCTGCAGGGCAGGGCTGGCGGCTGAAGGCTGATACTACCTTAGAAGTTTCTCAATTTTCTCCTGGCCTAAATGTAACTAAGGACACATCAAAATTATTATACCAATTAGAATATAGCAGTGAACTGACTGACAGAGAAAAGGAATAAGGGAATCAAAGAATGAGAGGAAGGGCAAAAGAGGGAAGGAAGAAAGATGCAGAAAGAAGGAAAGGAAAGCAAAGAGAGGGAAAAAGAAGAGGGAAAGGAAAAAGAGGGAAGGGAAGAGGGGGATACGAATGTGAGGTTTGGGGCCATATGCCTGGGCTGTTCACAGTCTGTCTTGTGAAACGAGGGCTCTCCTGTGGGGCCTAATCATCACAGCAACTCCTTGAAGATTCTGGTCTGCTCAAAATTTGCCTCAAGTTTTGCAGCCTGATGTATGTTCCCTGGCCTGGTTAGGGTTTGCTTCAGGCTGTGAGGAATAGCTGTGTAATCGTCTGGTGAATGTTGAAGGTTGATGTGGATCCTGTTCTTTTCAGGGACTGGCTCAGGCTGTGTGAAGAGCAGGTGTGGTCCTGCTCTGGTCAGTGTCCTGAGTGGTTTCACAGGCCTGTCAGGGCTAGATTTTTTTTTGATAGGGAGAAGGGATTTTGGACCTAATCTGTTTAAAAGGTCCCTCAAATTGTTGGAAAGGATATTATGAATCTTAGTTTCAAGTTTTGCCTAATGTTCTGTGAAGGGTTGGTGTGAGACTCTGATTAAGGGATGACACAATTTGTCCTAAGTGAACTCTGATCTGGTCATGGCTTGTCTCATTTTGCAAGGACTGATACTGGCCATGTGGACCTAGACTTGTCACTTATTTCCTCATGTTGGAGCAGTGTGCACTGGCCTGATCATGGGTTTTACAGGGTGTGAGGACAGTAGTGAATAGCAAGCCAAGTCAATAAATGAGAAGGCATGGCTGGCATGGTTAAAACCTGCCACATGGTTTGCAGGATTGGTAACTATGTGAAGGACTGCCTCATGAAGCGCTTGATTGAGGTGCAGTCTGCTCAGAGGTTGCCTCAAGGCAAAGAGTACATGTTAGAATAGGGAGGGGTGGTGTGGACTAGTAGTTGGCACAAAATGTATATCAAATGTTAAAGTCCTTACTTGATTGAAAGAGATTTGCCTAGAGGCATGTGCATCTATACAGTGAGCACTAGAGAGTTGTATCATGTTTGATGCAGTGGTTATAGGAGAGGATGATTTTCAAAATATTTAACAACAGATTCTGCATAGACACTGACTGATCGATACAAACACTGGAACAGGATGCTGGATCAGACATTATGTCCTAAGTTGTGAGACTATGAGGAGACCCAGAGATCCTTAGGAAGGGTCTAGGGCAGCTGAGGTGATGGTGGATGCATGGCTGTAGTGGCTGTAGTGAGAGTTCAGGGCAGAGGTTCGTTATCAATAGGCAGGGAAGTAGTTTAATATTTTAATGCCAGATATGGCCTTCTATTGATATATTCTGGATATTGTTCCTGACTAGAGGATTATTATTCTAGGGAAGAGTTGGCTAGTGGTGTGAGGAATTTTGGATAGTAGCAGATGGCTGTCTCACAGTATGTGGGGAAACAAAGAGGGTAGGGCCAAAATAGAGCCTTTGGAAGTCCTAATTACTAAAAAGATTTTGATGTCCAACCTCTGTAACTGAAACGGAAAAATTCTAAGCCATATAACAGATGAAAAAAAAAGCCAACAAAGTTCTGATTTTTCTTATTATGACTTCAGCTTTTTAAGTATTAAATTTAAAACTCCTTAAAAAGTATTCGATTGGTACCCCTGCAGTACTGTGCTCCAAGTACATTCTTATCTGGACAATGCAGCACTGATTAGGGACACTGGAAAGTGGTTTCACTGAGCATGTGATAAGAAGCAGACCCTAGTATGGGAGAGGGTTGCCATTCTGTGAGCAAAATGGTGGCGTAAGCTTTAGTGAAAATGAGAGCTGGTGAGACCAGCCTCACAGCAGACCGAGCAATGAGAGTCTCTGGGTTGGTTGTCCTGTGGGACGTGGTGGCTGGTGGTGAGGACTCACCTCATGATATGCAGAGTAGTAGCATAGTAACAATTCAGGTAGGACCTGCTTCATTGCATTAGGGAGTTCAGTGGGAGCTCTAATTTGAGCAAGAGTTGTCTCATAGAGTAAAGAGAGGCTGGTTAGGCCATAGAGGCCAGTGTCCTGGCTGTGTAATTGCAAGGTATACTCTGGCAGACAGTAGATTTGTCTCAGTTTGTATCACAGCTAAGGTATGATCTCAACAAGAAAGCTCTTACGTTATGCACAGATAGGATAGGGTTTCTCATGTGAGCAAGGGCTGCCTTGCCAGGAGCTTGGGTGAGTATCAGGAAGGCTGCCTTGGAGTATGCACTGTGATAGTGTGGACCTGGTCTGAGAAGGTGCTTTCTGGGCTCATCCTGTGCAGTGGACATGGGCTCTGAAGGCTGTATCAGTGAAACAAGAAAGAGTTCTGGGCTGAATGGGGGCTGATCAATGCGGCATGGCACAATCATGGGGTCCTAGGTGGCGAGAGAACTACCCCACTGTATGTAGCCGGATCTGAGGGTCTCAGTCTTGGCAAGATTGTGACAAATTGGTATGCAATATGTCAGAAGTGCCTGGGCCTAGAACAAGTCTTCAAACTAATAACAGTCAGATAATTATAGCACATAGGGAACTAGAAAACTAAAAATGTTGCCCATTGTTGACTATTCAGTGGCCTATACCTATCATTCAATATCTGTACAAAGAAACAGAAACATCCTGACAGTATTGAATCTATTCCTGGGATCATATACTTATATAGCCTCGTATCCTAGGATATATCAAGCCTTCAGTTGTTCCATTTACACTGACAGACACTGGTAGCTAGCTGACAACCTCCAGCTGTAGAACTTGTTGTGGCCCCTGCACTCACCCACTCCTGAGCCAGTGATGGAAACTCATTTCTTAACCAGGCACAGGTCACCCCATCAAGTATATCTGGAGCCTACATTTCTCTATATTCTAATCTCAATTCCCTCCTGAAAGAAAAGATGTAAGAAAACCCTTCACCTCAGTTGAAGAGAAGCTATGTTCCTGAATAAGTCACATATATCAGAAGTACACATGTGAACTTAACACAATTGTGCTTATGAGATAACCTGTACTATATATCTATCAAGATTTTCCACAGTACAAGCCACTGCTGTCTGTTCATAGCTTAATAACATATGTAATATGGCTTACTATTTAATAATACTATAAAATCCACCACATTATGTTTAACCTCTGTGCTTTTCTGCCATAGTTAAAGGGGTATAGCAGTCCCTTCATTCATCTAAGAAGTCAAAACTTTTTACAAAATTTTTCACTTCCATTGCTACTACATCAGCTTAAGACTATAAAATTGTGACTTATGTAAAAGACTCAAAAAAAGGAAAACACCTATTATAGTATATTGGTTAACAGATTTGGCTATGAGTTCAGAGAACCTAGTTTCAAATCCTGTCTTTATCACTCATTAGCTATATGACCCAGGAAAACATATTCACTACTCTGAGCCTCAGCTTCATTAATAAACTAGCGACAGTAGTAATTGTGCCTGCCTCATGGGAATCACTGTAAAGATTTAATGAAGTTGTGAGATAATGTTCATAAGGTGCTCAAGACTGTGTCATTATTATTAACACCATGAGGTAGAGGGAGTGAAAAAGACATTTCGACTATTACTCTGTATTATCTATGTCAAAGAAATTCAGTTCTTCTTAAGCTATGCAGCTATACAAAACATTTTCTGGGGACTCTCTGAGTCACCATTTCAGTGTTTGCCCTAAATGACTCATTTCCCTGTTTGCTGACCTCTAGGTTGCCCTTCACCTCTAACACTTGCCTGTTCCTTCAATTCTTGCCCATTCCAACTTAATGTTAATTTCCCTTCTTCATCAATGTCTGGAGAAGCTGAGGGTGGGGGCTGAGAGTACATGGCTATGGTTTCTGGATCAGGTAGCATAAGGAGCTAGGCTCGGGCAAGGTCAGGGATAGATGGTAGCTGCTGCTCCCAAAGTCCTCCACACAGGCAAGTATCATTGTTTCCAGTCATGGGCCTGCTTGTCTTCGAGGCTTTCCAGTTTCTTATTTGACAAGAACCCTGGAAGTGCTGAGAGTTAGTAGATTCACCATCTGCATGATTTTGGAAGGCCAACCATTCCCTTGGACAATAGAGCTTCACTTTAGGGCCATTTTGAGATTTGGTCCTTAATGAGGCATCTTCCTGTCTAGCATTTATAATAGCTCTAGTGACAATCTGAAAAGTTAAATTCTTCCAGTAAAAGCTAGGGAAAGGTTTCTACTAAGCAAGTTAAGTTAGTTAATAAAATCTCTAAGATTTAGGATTTCTATTCATATTTTTTTCATTAATTCCCACATTCAACAAATGTTTACTGTGTGTATATTCGATGTTCTAGGCACTCTTCTAGGTCCTTGGGATACAGGCTTGGGGATATAGGGTGAACAAGTCAAATGAAGTCACTGCTCCAATGGAACATACTTTTCCCCCCAACGGGAATGAAATCATTTTCCAGAACCTACATTCTGACTATCTCACCTTGCTCAAAGGGTGACAGCCCACTCTGACTATCCAAACCCACCCCCTCTCTCCTACTCAAGCTTGAGGCCCAAAGCCCAGGACAAAATTCTGGGTTACATTTTCTGCAGCAGTTGAGAGCCTTGGGCCACTTGCCACTTTGTCCTTTGAGCATTTTACAGCCTCCTCTTCTCCCCTGCCTCCATCCATCCCACTACCAAGTTTGCCCTTTGGGGTCTAGACTTAAACACAGGACAAATAAACATGGCAATTAAAACCAAGCACTCGTTGTCTTGTTCCCATTATATACTTTCCACACAAACCTTGACACTGGCTGGTGCTAATCTCCCAGCAGAAGCAGAACAATCAGTCCCTGATAGGCTCTTGGCTCACACCAAAAGTTCAGGATGAAGCCTAGCATGGACGATGAGGCTTTGCTTACTGGCAAAGGAGGAGGGTAAAATAACAGTTTGAGATTGCTGCCAACAGCTCCTTCTGAGCTGAGGGGTTGGGTCTAGAGGCCTGAGGGTCTCAACCCGGTTTGGCTACTGACACAGAAAAGCTCCTCCATCTTGGCAAGCTACGGGTGAGTAAAAATTGTAATAGCAGTACTTCAACTGACAACATTATGGAGCAGGTCAGATCTACAAAAAGTTTTACACATCTGGGTGAAATTGTTGATGTTTTTGCTGCTGACTGCATTGCTTCTGGTGTTTAAAGGAACAGACTGAATTTACATTGGGAAAACAAAATAGTGGACATGACTTTATAGCTAGGCTTTTCTTACAAAAGATCACAAAGTCTTTCAGGGATAGTCTCCAATGCCTATCTTGCCATCTGTCCCTGGGGGTAGCGAGAAGTCTATATTAGGGGGCTGATGGCTTGGAGGCTAACAGTGCCTCCTCACAGTCCATGCTTGGAACGCCCTACCTGGGAAAAAATCCACAGGATTGTTCAAGAGAGGGAGTGAACTGTGGGTGAGAGACTGGGGAAACTGGAGATTACTATATTCCACACTTTCTAGTTGAACTTCCTGGGAGTTAATAAGTGTGATAAATAGATCCCATGAAATGAAGATTTCTATCATCTTTGGTTGCTTTGTACTAGTCAAAGAATTCTGCTCCTATTTGTTTGAACTCTCATCACTATGCTGATAATATCCCCAATTTATATCTCCTCCTCGGTCCTTTCTGCAGAATTCTAGACCTACATTGAAACAGTCTCCCAGATACCTCATGGGATGAGTAAAAATCAGCATGTTATTTACCAAGCCTGTCATTCTCCCCTCCCACCCACCAGCAATTTTTCTTCCAAATGTCCTACTTTGTTCTAATGGCAAGAAATTATGGAATCATCATTTATCTCTTCCTTCCACTCCTATAACTTCCAATTGGCAAGTTCTATGGATTTATTCCTCCATTTCTTTCTTGATTAATGAATGAATGATTACTTAATGCTTAATTGATTTGTGGTCCCAGTTATGATACTCTGTAATAGAAAGAGTGATGTAGGATGAGCCTTCCATTGTTTGCCATATTAAATACCTTTAGATGAAATCTGAGTGGGATTAGTCTAATATTGATTTTTCCCCTTCATTTCACTTCCTACTGCCACCAATTTAATTAAAGGCTGTATTGCTTGTCGTCTCTATTATTGCAATAATAACTCTGCTGCCAATTAATTTATGCAGCATTAATTCAGTACATATTTATTGTGTGTCTACTACATACTAGGCATAGTTCCAGGCATGGGAAATACAAGGGTGAATGGGACAGAAAAAGTTCCTGCTCTCATGGAGGTTAAATTCCAGTTGTGTTTTACAGGGGTTGGGAATAAGCACTTAGGGAACAGCATTACTTGATAGACAGAAATACCATGAAGAAAATAAATCAGGCTATTATGTTAGAAGATGATGACAAGGAAGGGATCCTATCTTAGGTGGTCAAAAAAAGCCTTTCTGAGGAGGAGAAGTGACATCTATGCTAAGACCTAAGTGACAAGAAGAAGCTTGTAATATATAAAGATCTAGGAGAAGCCGGGCTCGGTGGCTCAGCCTGTAATCCCGCGCCTTTGGAAGGCTGAGGTGAGTGGATTGCCTGAGCCCGTGGATTCGAGACCCGCCTGGGCAGTGAGACCTGATCTCTACAATAAATCAAAAAATCAGCTGGGCGTGGTGGCTCATGCCTGTAATTCCGGCTACTCAGAAGGCTGAGGTGGAAGGATCGCCGGAGCCCAGCAGGCCGAGGCTGCGGTGGCCGGGAGTGGCCACTGTACTCCAGTCTGGGCAACAGAGTGAGACTCCAACTCAAAAAAAAACAGATCTAGGAGAAGAACATTCTAAGAAGAGAAAAGAGCTGGTGCAGGGGCCCTATATGGTTTGTTAACAGGACAGAAAAGACAGAAACATGCAGAGCCTGGATCCTGTAGGGCCCTTATAAGCCATCAGAAGGAGTTTAGATTTTATTGTAAGTGCAATGAGAAGCTATGGGATGGTTTCAAGCAGATGAGTGGCATGATCTGATTTACATTTTTAAAAGCTCACTTTGGAAAGTCTGTAAAGAATTCATTGTAGACTATATAGTTTATAAGAATAATAATACAGAACAAAAGTAGAAGTGGGAAGACCTATTAGGAGACAACTGCAGTGGTCTAGACAAGAGATGGTAGTGGCATGGACCAGGGTGAGAGCAGTGGAGATAGACAACATGAATGGATTTTTTATCTGTTTTGTTGTAGGAGTCAATAGGACTTATTGATGAAGAGGATGTGTTGAGTGAGAGAAAGTATGACCAAGAATGAGGATTAAGTTTTTGTCTTGCACAAATGGTACCATTTACTCAAAAGGAAAGCCTTAGATCGGAACAATTTGGTGCAGGGGTGGGAAGTGCACAGATTAAGAGGATCGTTTTGGCCACAAAAAGATTTTGAGATGCTGTCAGACCTATAAGTAGAGATGTTAGATAAGTAGTAGGATATATGAGCCTGAAGCTCAGTGAAAAGGTAAGAGCTGAAGATATAAACATAAGCATTGTCAGCATGTAGACATTTTTTTAAATCATGGAACTCGATAAGTCACTTTAAGAGAAAGTACTTATGAAGAAAAGTAGAGGACCTAGAACTGAGCCATGGGCTGTGTCAACATTTAGAGATGAGGTACTGATGACATAGTCAACAAACGAGATGGAGAAGGAATGACTAGAGAGATATGAGGAAAGCCAGGAGAATATTAAGTTGTAAAAATCAAGAGAAGACAGTGTTGCAGAAAAGGGATGGAGAAATGCCCATTGGATGTGACTCCATGAAGGTCAAAGATACCTGGGGGTGGAAGCCTGTCTAGAGTGAGCTGAGAAAAGAATGGTGAGGAAGTAGAAACAATGAATATAGACACTTTTTTTTCCTAAAAAGATGTGTTATTAGAGCAACAGAGAAATGGGGAGAAAGTTAGAAGAGACTATTTGGTCAAAAAGGATTTTCACTTGTTTGTTTTTTGAAAGCAGCAAGCTGGAACTGCATATCTCTGGAGATTGATGATTCAGGAGAGAAAGACAGCATTTCAAGAGAGCAGTCCTTGAAGCAGCCAGAGGAGATGGCACTTCCTGTATCCTGCTGTCAGAGTACCTTCCAAAAGGGAAGTTTGGATGATGCAATTCCTCTGTTTCAAAATTCCCCATGACCCACTAAATGTAGCCTGCCATTTAAGCCCAGCTCCAACCAAATTTTCCAGCTTTGTTATCTCTCAGGAAGAGCCCTGTGTGGATTCTATGCGGAAGCCAACACAAGTTACTTACTGGTACCTTTATATACTGTGGGTCTCTCATCTCCAGGAGTTTGCTGGTGTCCTTTGCCTTCAGTTATACCTATTGAAAGCCTACTCATGTTTCAGTGCCTTCCATGATGCCTCCAGCAAGAAATGACTCTTCCCTTCTTTGTCTCCTACAGCAGCAGCCCCCAACCTTTTTGGCATCAGAGACCAGTTTCATGGAAGACAGCTTTTCCCCAGACCAAGGCGGGGTGGGGTGGGGTGGTGGTTTCAGGATGATTCAAGTGCATAACATTAATTGTGTACTTTATTTCTATTATTATTATATTGTAATATATAATGAAACAATTATACAATTCACCATTTTAAAAAAGAGGCACAGACAGAAGTGGTAAATAAAATAATGGGCAGGCCATGAGCAGACTAAAATAAGTATCAGATTCTGATTTAAATTCTGCCATCAAATGCAGCTGTACAATTGAAGTACATCAACTCGCTTGCAACTCATTGATAGGGTTTTGATATGAGTCTGCAAGCAGCTGTGCAGTCAAACCTCACTGCTAATGTTAATCTGTATTTGTATGTTAATCTGCATCCACTCACCGATGCTAGCATCACCACCTCAGCTCCACCTCAGATCATCAGGCATTAGATTCTCTAGGGCATGACATAGATCCCTTGCACGCACAGTTCACAGTAGGTCTCGTGCTCCTATGAGAATCTAATGTTGCCCCTGATCTGATAGAAGGCGGAGCTCAGATGGTAATGTGAGTGATGGGGAGCGGCTGTAAATACAGATGAAGTTTCGCTCCATCACCTGTGGGTCACCTCCTGCTGTGTGGTCGTTCCTAACAGGCCATGGACAAGTACCAGTCCATGGTCCAGGGGTTGAGGACCCCTGTCCTACAGCACTTTGCAATTCTTAAGGCCTGTACATAAATTACAACCATTCGCACTTATATAGACTTCTCGGCTTATAAAGGATATATGTATGTTCTCATTTAGCCTCATAATTAGCACTATCCTCTTTTATAACATGCTGAGTTTGAGTATGTCTTATCTTCCCCACTAAATAATCAACTCTCTAAGGTCAGCTACTAGGCCTCTGTCCTCTTTGTATCTCACACTTGACACAAAAAGTGCTCAATAAATGTACAGTGATGGCATAACTCTGCATCTTTCCCTGTACCCGGTGTATCTCACTTAATGTAGTAAACATGTTTCTGAAAAGTTAAAAAGTATCCTGCATTTATGTAAATGAATCCTTTATAACATTTACCTCAGAGTCTGTCAGTTTCAAAGAGGCTTGTCTCTCACCCACTGGGAGTATTAAGCATCCACTCCCTTATATGGCTATGTGCTGTGGTGTATGTGTTCCAGGGGAGGGTTGTATTGTGCCCCAGCATGTAGAGAACTATATATAATATATTTGAACATGCAGCACTAGCCAATTTCTGTTGAATTGAGGGTTATAACACTGAGAGGGGCATGTGGGAAAGATATGGGATAATATTCATAGTTATCTAATATTTATAACAAAATAATACATAGCACTCATTATATATGCTGGTACTATTCTGAATATTTTGCACTTTTTTTAAACAAAGACCCTATGAATAGGTACTACCTGTATTTCCAATTTACAGATATGGAAACTGAGGCACATAGAGGTGACTTGCCCAAGGTTGTACAGGTAAAAAGATGCTGAACTGAGACTTGGTTCTTAACTGTACTCTGTTTTTTTTGTTTTGTTTTGTTTTGTTTTTTTTGAGTGGGAGTCTCACTTTGTCACACAGACTGGAGTGCAGTGGCCGCTCCTGGCCACTGCAGCCTCGACCAGCTGGGCTCCGGCGATCCTTCCGCCTCAGCCTTCCAAGTAGCTGGAACTACAGGTGTGCACTATCATGCCTGGCTAATTTTTGATTTATTGTAGAGATGAGGTCTTGCCAAGTTGTCCGGGCAGGTCTCAAACCCGCGGGTTCAGGCAATTCACTCCCCTCAGCCTCCCAAAGTGGTGGGATTACAGGCTGAGCCACCGAGCCTGGCTTGTACTCTGGTTCTTAACCACTATTCTATATTCCCTCACATGATATTATATGATATTTTATACTTTTCTAAGTACTCTAATCTGTATCCTCACAACAAGTATTTATGGTGTCTTAGTCTGTTTAGTATTGCTATAAAGGAATATCTGATACTAGATAATTTATAAAGAAAAGAGTTTTATTTGGTTCATGGTTCTAAAAGCTCTATAAGAAGCATGGCAGCAGCATTTGCTTCTGATGAGAACCTCAGGAAGCTTCCAATCATGGTGGAAGGGGAAGGGGAGCAAGTATGTCACATGATGAGAGATGGAGCAAAAAAGAAGAGAGGAGTGCCATGCTCTTTTAAACAACTACCTTTTACAGGAACTAATAGAGCAAGAACTCACTCATCACCCCCAGGATGGCACCAAGTCATTTATGAGGAATCTGTTCCCATAACCCATATCTCCAACACTGAGGATCAAATTTCAATGTGAGATTTGGAGGGAATAAATATCCAAATGATCATATGGTAAACTGAGCAAATGTTATGTGGCCATTTTACAGAGAAGTAAACTGAAACCTAGTGAAGAAAAAGGACTTATTTAATGCCATATGCTTGTTTGACCAAGGCTCCTTATTCCTAATGGAGCAATCCCTCCACTACACAATATTATCCCATCTATCATAGGGAAAACAAGTCAGCCTCCCACCCTTTAGGGCTGAGCCATTTTTACCCTTCCTATTGCTGACAGCAAATAAGTACAGTGTGTAAAGCACCCAGCATAGCTCCCAGCAAACAGTGAACACTCACCAAATGGCACTTCTTGCCATGTCAGCTCTAGCTCTCATACAACTCTCTATGCCCACCACCAATCAAGGGTCTCCTTTGGCCCCTGGTTGAGCAGGTCAACCAGGGTGGCCCTTGGTACCAATAAGAGATGAGGTTACAGAGTGAAACTTAGATCAGTAAATGAGAAGGCTTGGTTACCTGGGCTTAGTGGCATGGAAATGACAGAAACAATAGCTTAAAAGAAGGGTCAAACAGAGGTAACCAGTGTTGAAAATCTTCTGGTCAATAGAGCCCCAGACCAGCACCACCAATGCAACTAAGAGTTGTCCACTGCTCCACAGCTTTGCCCAGCTTTGGCCCATGGAAACAGCAGGTAGAGTGGGGGTGAAATCAGCATGGAGGCAGCTGCCTAGAATCCTGAGGCCACAACTTCCTAGAAGAAGATAAGTGTTGCTCGTGACAATCAGAGCCTTCTATAGCTGGAGGTGTGTGACTAGGCATGACTGCTGGACAGACATGTGGCCTCTCCTTAACAGAATAGATCCAACTTCTGTTCAGTGAATCCAACTTTCCAACTGCCTTTCTTTATCAACTTTCCTATTAGCTTCCTTCTCATTATCCTGGAAAAACAAACATCAGGCAGTGAGTGCAGTCACATCACATATAGGGAGATAGCAAGCTTAGTGAATTCTCTTATTTAAATGAAAAAGAAATGCATAACCATATGCTAAATCATCCACAATTCCTCTTAAAGATCAATAGAAATACTATGCTCAAAATGTCAGAAAATATGTGCTGAAAATAAAAATATAACATAATCCTGGCAACTTGGCAATATCTGCCCATAGCATAGCAGAAAGTGTTAGCAGTATAGTTCTTTCTGCCTCTCACTTGTGTCAAATCATCTTAGCACATTCAAATTGACAATGATGGTAATTTCATATATACTTTGGGCACCTTTCCCATTGCTTGCCCTTCTTGGCCTCTTTTCAGACACCTGTGTCTGATTATACCTGTAGCATCTGTCAAGGATGCCTGAAAAGAATAGCTAACAGTATCTAAACTCTAAGATGGAAGTCAATTTAATTGGGGATCAAAGAAGAGGAAAAGTCTGTAGCTGAAGTGTTTGTCCACCCAGCTTCCTTTGCAGAAGCTGTAGAGACCAAGCTTTTGTGTCATATGTCATAGCCTGAATCTTCCATCTCCCAAACATTTCGAAGTCTCTTATGCCAGCCACACCCCCCCAAAGAGTCAGATTCAATTATCCAGCATAGGTGGGCAATTCCAAAATGGCAAGTTTTCTTGGAGTTTTTGTTCCACTAACCTGCTTAAGCATAAGCACATTCCAAGATCAACTTCTGGTAGTCACAGATGATGGCACAGATGGAAAAATTAACACTCATGTATAAAAGCACTCCAGAATGCTGGTATGTGGGTTTTCCAAAGCTGCACCTGAGGGACTGCTACTATAGGGTGGGAGGCAATAGTAGATAGCAGAGGATACCTTATTCATCAGCAGTTGCAACCAGCTACCACAGTAGACAAAAAGGCACCTGTGTGTTTGTCATTGGCCAGGCCCCACTACAACATTCATCTCCTGTTTTTAAGGCAGAATTCAAGGACTGATCAGGGTACTTGGGCAGAAAGAAAAGGGAAAGGCCAGCAATTTTGACATCATTGCTTTTGAAAAGTTGCCAACTCTTTTGTTAGGGGTCTCCTACAATGACCAAATAAATAAATCAGTTTTTTCCTTTAGGTTTTATAGACTATAAAATGATGAGAGAAGGTGGAAGGAAAAGCAGGAGCAATCAAAAGCCACCCTCTTAGCATTTTGGAAAAAGTAGGGGATAGCACAGTGGGAAATAACACTTCTCCATTGCTTAATAGTATGATGGTAACACATTGTGGAAGTCTGGGTTCTCTTTCAAGCTCTATCACTAATTCACTGTGTGACTCAGGGCAAGTGGCTTCAAGAAGTTTTCTCAGCTGGGCTCGGTGGCTCAGCCTGTAATCTCGTGCTTTGGGAGGCTGAGGTGAGTGGATTGCCTGAGCCCGCGGATTCGAGACCTGCCTGGGCAACTTGGCGAGACTTCATCTCTACAATAAATCAAAAAATTAGCCGGGCGTGGTAGCGCGCGCCTATAGTTCCAGCTACTTGGAAGGCTGAGGCGGAAGGATCGCCGGAGCCCAGCAGGTCGAGGCTGCGGTGACCGGGAGCATGCCACTGCACTCCAGTCTGGGTGACAAAGTGAGATTCCAACTCAAAAAAAAAAGAAGTTTTCTCATCTACTATATATATTTAGCCTCCCAGTCCTCCTGTCTACTTCAAGGCATGATAAGAGAATTCTATGTGATACACTTTGGATTTTTTATAATGATTGAAACCAAGAATTGCAAAAATATGTTTATTTTAAACAAAATCTTCTTAAAATCAATAAAGAATTACTAACAAAGTATTAAGTATTACAAGACAAAAATGAAATGATAATGAGAACCCAGAGAGTTGAATAATAGTGGCGGTTGCTGCTTTTTCCCTAAGGGCATTTTCCAATGCCAACAAATTTGAACTTTCATGTTGAAAGTCTTATAGGTCAAGGGAGACAGAGCCAACAGAAAGCAAGAAGTCTGGTAGGAAATGTGGTCCACTGAAAGCTAGGACTCTAAATGATTTATACCTGCAGGATAAGGGTAAATTACACACGAATCTCGTGGACCCACAGCCTGAGTTTACACCGTCCAGGAAAACTTAAATCATAAACTTAAGATGGCCCCAGACTATCTGTGTCCCAGAATCCCGGCTAAAGCAATCATGAATTATCTCTCTGAAGAAAGATAACTTTATCCTGAACTTCAAGTTACTCCTACAAATAGGTTTTCATATATAATGACTAGCATAAGAAGATAAACAGACATACGAGGCAATAAGACATCATGCCCAGGAACCTACAGAAAAAGCAAACACAAACAGACCCCAAAGACTTCAGATGTTGGATGTATCAGAGATAGATTATAAAATGATGCTCATTGTGTTTAAAGAAATGGAGTAGCCGGGCTCGGTGGCTCAGCCTGTAATCCTGCGCTTTGGGAGGCTGAGGTGAGTGGATTGCCTGAGCCCGCGGGTTCGAGATCTGCCTGGACAACTTGGCAAGACCTCATCTTACAATAAATCAAAAATTAGCCAGGCGTGGTAGCGTGTGCCTGTAGTTCCAGCTACTTGGAAGACTGAGGCGGAAGGATCGCAGGAGCCCAGCAGGTCAAGGCTGCAGTGGCTGGGAGGGGCCACTGTACTACAATCTGGGTGACAGAGTGAGACTCCAACTCAAAAAAAAAAAAAAAAAAAGAAATGGAGTTAGACATTTCTAAGATCTAATATTATCCATGAGCAAGGTAATTGTGTGATTTTTAAAACTATGACATCCTCTACTTTTAGCTTTTAATTCTTGAACATTTGTTGAGCTCTACTGCATGGTTGTCCTGTGAGTAAAGTGTAGAGTGATCATGTGGCTATTCACCTCAGCCCCAAAAGAAATGGTGATTGATTCCAAAGAAATCAGTACATGTGTACAAACAGGACATAAAATAGATGCAGCCTTGCCTTTATAGTCCAATGTACTATGATCTCAGGAGTGAGAAGCTGAGAGTATAGGCATAGGCACAGGCAGGGGCATGAGCAGGGCAAAATAGAAATTACCACAAACATGACAAATTGGCTGTTTGGACACTTGACTAGTCAGTAAATTCACTTCCGGAGAATTTGGCTTTTAGTCAATTAATCTAGAACCATTTGATATGCAGTTCCACATATGTATTTCCTCCATCTCTTGTCTCAGAAAGTTGGGGGGCAGCACAAGGGAGAGAGGATGGCTAGCAGGATCAGATTCATGGGCGTGCAATGCAACCTGCGCAGTGGCATCCACACTCAGAAGGGCCCCATTCTTGATTAATACTCTGCTCTTACTATCTTGAAATTACTTAACTTTTAAAAGATAAGGCCTCCTATTTTTATTTTTCACTGCACTCTGAAAATGATGCAGTCTGTTCTGAGAGCTGGAGTAGAAAATGGGCAGAAACAGAAGGTAAGGATAAGGTCACTGGCCATTCACTGATTTTTGCCAACCTAATGGTCCTTGAAGGCTCCAAGGTTAAGGCTAAGTGAAGGCCCAGAGCACCACATGCAGCCCCTGAATGAAAGTGGTGACAAAGGTACCAGGGAATCAAACCATAACTATTTGAAGGTACCGCACATCTATCTAGCACTTACTGTATACCAGGCACTGGGTTAAACCCTGTACACATGTTGGCTAACTAATTCCTTATTTATGAGCAGAGCACTGTATATGTTGTTATGAGAAAAACAAGAAAACATTTTCTTTTTTTTTTTTTTTTTGAGTTGGAGTCTCACTCTGTCACCCAGACTGGAGTGCAGTGGCCGCTCCCGGCCACCGCAGCCTCGACCTGCTGGGCTCCGGCAATCCTTCCACCCCAGCCTTCAGAATAGCCGGAATTACAGGCACGCGCTACCACACCCGGCTGATTTTTTGATTTATTGTAGAGATGAGGTCTCGCTGCCCAGGCGGGTCTCGAACCCGCGGGCTCAGGCAATCCACTCACCTCAGCCTCCCAAAGGCGCGGGATTACAGGTTGAGCCACCGAGCCCGGCTTGAAAACATTTTCAAAATCCTCTTCTGGGTTAGAACTTATTGTCTAGATAGAGATTTCTATCTTTTAGATAGAGACATATAAGAAGTAGTAAAACAACTGAGAAGGCAGTATGTGTTTAAGTGCCAAAGAGAAAAGGATTTCACCGACTTGGGATGGTCTGAGAAAGTTTCTTGGAGAAACTGAGGCTTGAGATTGGTCTTGAAGGTAAAGTAAGTACTGGATCCATGGATGAAGATATCAGGAACTCCAAGCAAGAGTGGTATGAAAGAGAGAGAAGTAAAAACACCCACAGCATGACAGGGAATGGAGGTAGGATGAAATGGACCAGTCTTGCTGAAGTAGAGGGTAGGTTGGGGAAAGCAGCTGGAGTTTGTGGAAAGAGGAGACTGTGGAAGGCCTCAAGTGCCATGATAGTGGGGAAAAGTCGCAAAGCTTTTGGGGAGAGAGCTGGCACTATGAAGGAATGTTTGGGGAAGCTGAACCTAGCAGCAAAGACACACAGTATTGAGTGAGGTGAGTGGCTCTGGCACTACCCCAAGAGAGTTCAAACTGTCTCTAAAGGAATATGGCCAAATTGTGCCCCAAAGGTTCCTCTAAGATTGTTTCTGAGAACTACGACCTAAGAAAGCAAAGTGAGAGCAATTTTGCACTCCCAGCCCTCTCGTCCCCTCATCCCTTCTCAGCAAGGGCCTGTCTGGACCCCAGCTCTTGCTTCAGTGCCTACGCAAACACTAATAAGTGCCAAAGCGTTGCCATGGAAACCGTTGCTTCATTTCTCTCATTGAGTGCTCTGCAGCCGCAAGGCTTCCTGCTTTGGGAAGCTTTTAGCAAATATTTGAAGAAAGTGGCAAATGCGTCAGCTAGGAGTGTACGTGTAGAACTGGCTGGTGTGGTGGGAGCTGGAAGAAAGGGGCTATATCATGGTGCAAGGTCCACTGAGGGGACTGGTTCAGCTCTAGGGGTCGCTGGAAAACAATTACCTTTTAATGCCACAGTGCTTTTAGTTAATAGGCTGGGCTCCTAACAATGTTCTACCCCTTTCCACTACCACTGGGTTATACCCTAGGGCCTGATCATTTTTTTTTTTTTTTGAGTTGGAGTCTCACTCGGTCGCCCAAACTGGAGTGCAGTGGCCGCTTCCGGCCACCGCGCCTCGACCTGCTGGGCTCCGGCGATCCTTTCGCCTCAGCCTTCCAAGTAACCGGAATCACAGGCATGCGCTACCACGCCCGGCTGATTTTTTGATTTATTGTAGAGATGAGGTCTCGCTGCCCAGGCGGGTCTCGAACCCGCAGGCTCAGGCAATCCACTCACCTCAGCCTCCCAAAGGCGCAGGATTACAGGCTGAGCCACCGAGCCCGGATGGCCTGATCATTTTAATTCCAACCACCATCCCAACACCTATCCAGGAAACCACCAGTGTCACTCTGGACTTCAGGCTGGTGGAATCAAATGGGACACAGGAGGGCTGACAGTTGTAGAGGAAAAATAAAGTCCATAATGATAATAACTAGAAATAAATCTCAGCTTATTCTGCACAGGGCATTACACTAAGCACTCTATGAGGGGAGGATTCCTCATTTAATTCTCACAATATCCTGCAAGGTTGGTCCTGTGAGCCTCAAGAGGCTAAGCGATTTACCCAGACACTCACAGGGAATAGGTGGCCAGACTGGGAGCGTGAACCACGAACCATTTGTCACATGTTCTTAACCACTCTGTAAGACTGCTTTTCCTTTTTTCTCTTTATAAAATTATAGCTTTATTGTGAAATATAGTATACATTTAAAAGTGTATAAATGTATCTATAGTTTCTTAAATAGTTTTACTTGTCTGTTTTTAGTAATTGATCCATAATGATAATGATACTAGTTAATATTTACTGGGCACTTAGTTTTTGCCAAGAGTGCTAAGTGCTTTACCAATATTCTGTCTTATGTAATTCTCACCACAACTCAATGAATCAAGGACTTTTATTATCATCTCTAGCTTAGAGAAGAGGAAATCGAAGTTTGGAGAGTTAAGTAAGGTACCCAGTGGAATTTGGCTAAGCGGGGGCATGAATTCAGGTCTTTCTTAGTCGAAGGACACACACTTGCAGTTCCTGAGTGGCATTCTCTCTTAACCTAGATTGAGTCTTCTAGTGCAGGAAAACCTCCACCTTCCACTACTCTGATGGTGTCTTGGAGACAATTTTTTACTACAGCTACTTTTCCCGGGGTTGGTTAAAAAACCCAGCTCTTCACTGCATTCAGGATGTCCCTTGGATCTTAAGGTTGGCTAGCTTGCCCGAGTCAAGACCCTAGGGAGTATGTACCTCATAGGACCTCTTCTGAGCCACAGAGCACCCTGTGGGCATATCTACTCTAGGGAGATTCGTTCATCTATATGCTCACACCTTGCCTTGCCTTTCTGGTTTGGATTCCAGCCCAGTGCGGGGCTGGGAATACTGACACTCCATCTCCAATCATTCAGGAGGCCACATCTGTGTGGGTGCAGTCTAGTCTGGTTCTCCATGTAAAAATCATTTCTGCCCTAGTTCTCCCAATGCCCTTTGTCTGCATGGTCTATTAAAGCATCAGCCTGGTCTACTGAGCTTAGAGTAACGCCAGAACTCTCTTATAGTCTATCACTGAGCAACCTCACCGGGAGGCAGACTTCTTCTGGTCTTTAGTGAGAGTGACAGGTGGTGGAGGGTACATGAATGGATGCTGTTCTCTGCCCAAATAAAAGGTTAAAGTCAAATGGCAGATGCAGGTACAGCCAGGTCAGATATAAAACTGACAAGCTGATAGCATCAGTTTTATGACATGATAATTCCTCTCATTTAATAGCAACAGGAACCTCATAAATGAGGAGACTGTAAATCAGCTAGCAACATCCAGTGCATTAATGAAACAATTTCACCAAAAGCCCCTTGTCAATCAAATTTATCCAGGATCTGACAAGCAGGCAGAAAGTAAAACTGGCTTTCAAAGTAATAGCTGCTTTGTAAGCAAGGGAAAGGTGGCGGGTTGAGCCTGACCTTCATACCTCTGAATTTCATAGATCAATTTTAAAATGTCATCCAAGACAGTTGCAGGACACTGCCAGGGGAGAAAGGGGCACGTAACAATACAAAGTGTACCTAGTTCTAAACCAGGGAAAGTGAGGACCAGTTGGAGGCCCAAATTTCACCTGCATGTAGATTACTTAAGTACATAATCCTGACTTGTATCCCACATCTCCATAATAAAATAAAGTAAAAAATAAAGTGTCGTCCAAGAAAACACAAATTTAAATGAGGTGTGGCAATGGAGAAAAAAATAACTCTACTATAAAGTTTGGCTTGTGCTGGATTTTGGCCTGGATCTGCCTTGCTACTGACTAGCTGGGTAAGTTTGGAAGGCACGTTATAGAACTTTGATTAGGAAATGATGATCAAGTTCATCTTGTCTAGTCCTCTCTTGATGCTTGAATATGTTTAATAAAACCTGCCTCTACTCATATCCTGGGAGTGAAAGGAAATTCACTTCCCATCCAAGAACTTCCTCCCATTCTTAATGAGCTCTTAGTTTTACCTATTTTGGTATTTTAAAACTCCTATATTATGCTTTACATATGTCAGATAATGATCTAATCAAATCACAAATATTAAAGATGTAATCTTCATAAAAATCCTATGATGTAGGTACTATTATTATCCTCATGTCACAGGTGAGAAAGCTAAGTGTCAGAGAAGCTGAAATATTTCCCCAAGGTCACACAGCTAGTATATGTCAGAATCAGGATTCTGACCCAGGGAATGTGGCTTCTGACTCTATACACTTAACCAATGCACTATGAAAAGCTCTTTTATTGAGCCCAAACCTATCTACTTCCTTGTAACCTGCATTCCATTTATCCTAGTACTTATTCTTCCTGAAGTCCCCTATGCCAAATTGTGCCTTAGAAAGGCTTTTTCCATGCATAACTGCAAGGCAGGTTAGGGCGCTGAAGTAATTGCTGCTGTAATAGTGGTGGGGCTAGTTCTTTGACTTACTGTCAAAGTACTAGGCCAATAGAAGGAAATGAACTCTTGCAAAGTCAGAGTGAGTTGACCATAGCATTTGAACTTCAACTTATATGCAGGGACTTTACATTCAATGCCTTTTATGCTGTATAGTTCCTGATGCTATCTGGATCTTTGCTTCCTGTCGTCAACACATAATATATTATTATTGCTGATAATAACTGTAGCTACAATTCAATGAGTACTTACCTATTCAGGGCCTGATGTTTCACATATATTATTTCACTTAACTCTCAGAATCACCTCTGGAAGGGACTACTACCATCTTCATTTTACAAAGATGGAAGTCAAGGCATACGGAGGTCAAATAATTTGCCAACTGCCAAACAGCTAGTAAGTTGCAGAACTTGGATTTGAACCCACATCTTTCTGTCAATAAAACCTGGGCTTGTAATCATTATGTTGCAGGCTTCTCCAAAATATTCACATAAAACCTGTGACACCTTGTGAACCCTTTTTTGGAAAAGAAATTATTAGTGTTAAAGACCCATGAATACCTATGGATACCCTGTCCCTGATGTAATCAGATTTTTTTTTAAATACTGAAAAAGAGGAGTTCGAGAGAAACTAAGTAGTTTGCCCCATAATAATATAAATGATAAGGCATGAGGCCGTAATTGATAACGCATGGTACTTGGGGACAGATTCATGCTTGCTGTAATTTTACAACAAACTTTTTCTCAGAATCTGCTATGGTACCAGGCACTGTACTAGGAATACAATAGAATTTACCATCTGCTACTTGATGGGCTTGATTTAGTTTCTCGCCAGGGTTATCCTAAGTCCCTATAATTAAGGGGAAAATAATATTTACTCTACTTCTGCCCAGAAGTGGTAGAGTGGTAAAAACCACAATACCAAAGAAAGACCACTTTTCGAATGAACAAGGGATGTGGGAAGATTAAAAAGCCGTCCACCCCAACCCAAATAAACCCCAACTGAAAATCTTCTTATTTTAAAACACTTGTAGGAACTTATCTAGCTTAAAAAAATAACCACCACAATATGACAGTCGATAGCCTTCATATATAAAGAGCTTATACATACAAGAAAAATACCAAGATCCTAAAGGTTAAATGGACAAAATATACAAACAATTTCTAAAAGAGGAACCATAAATGGCTAATGAATATGTAAAAGCTATTCAACCTCACCTACTAATAAAATACATTAAAGTGAAGCAACAGTCAGATACAAATTCTGCTCATCAAATAAAAGGACTTTTTAAAAATTAAAGGACTAAGCCAGGCTTGGTAGCTCAGCCTGTAATCCCAGTGCTTTGGGAGGCTGAGGTGAGTGGATTGCCTGAGCCCATGGGTTCGAGACCCGCCTGGACAACTTGGCGAGACCTCATCTCTACAATAAATCAAAAATTAGCTGGGCATGATAGTGCATGCCTGTAGCTCCAGCTACTTGGAAGGTTGAGAATGGAAGGATCACTGGAGCCCAGAAAGTCAAGGCTGCAGTGGCCGGAAGCATGCCACTGCACTCCAGTCTGGGTGACAGAATGAGACTCCAACTCAAAAAAAAAAAAAAAAATTAAAGGACTAAATGATAGCAAGGGAGTGTCAGATAGGTATTCTCATGCATAGCTAATATAAATTGGGCAAGTTTTATGTAAAGAACTTTGGTAATAAGCATAAAAACCCTACAACACAGTTAGACCCTTTGACATATAATGCTTTGCTCCAGGCTTGTGTGAGGAAGCAGCTTGGTCTGGGCCACAGGCTTATCTACTTACTTAATAGACACTCAGCACACTACCTTAGACTTGGTCAAGCTTAGTCTTATATAAGTTTTAGTGTCTCCACTGGACTGTGGTCTACTTTCAGCAAGCCGCCTGCACTGAGTACCTGTTTAGGGAATGGCTACCTAGAAATTGATTAACTACTGGCCTTGGCAATATACTGGGAACCCAAGCCCCACATTTTACATTATACAGAAAACAAGCATGGGCTTTGGCACTGAGCTCTTCCACTGACCAGCCGTTTGGTTTTGTGGAAGTTATTTACTTCTCTGTTTCAGTTTCCTGACCTGCAAATTGGGGTTAGTGCTATTCATCTCTCAAGATGATCTTAGACTTTGGAGTACAGCTTTGCCAATTCCAAGCTGTCTGATCTTGAGAAAGCTACTTAAACTTTCTCTCTGAACTTCAATTTTCTTATCTCTTTAATACTTCCCTCAAGGATTGAAGCATAGATGAAATGGTATACTGCATGTACAGAACTTAATATGGTGCCGACACAGAGTAAAATAATAAATGAGAGGGACTAAAATGTAATATCCTGTAGTTGCACAGCACTTAAAATTCTATTTTTAAAGCATTTTCTTTCTATTCACTTTCTCTCTCTAGGAAAGCCTGAAAACATCCAGCTAATAATGTCTCACAGCCATGACCACAGCCTCTGCCTGCTGGCACACCACACCACTTCCACCCTGCTCTCATGCCAGGCACCATTCAGTCTCCAGCATGGCATCAGATACCCATAGTAAAGAACAACAGGTGGTTTGGGAAAACCCAGCCAACTGCTTACATCTCCCTGTGGGCATCACAGTGGCTATTTAATGGAGAACAAACTGAGGTTTAGAGATTTGGTTGAGTCCCTGCAGAGTGTGGAAGTTGAAATAAGAGGCAGTATCCTTGATTCTTGTTGACCACAAGTACTTACATTAGTATTGCACTGTATGTGTGTCAGGATGCTTCTTTGACATTTTAGTTGAGCCTCCCAATAAGGCTATGAGGTTGGCAGGGCAGCTATTACCATTTCCATTGAAAAGATGGAGGAAGTAAAACTCAGAGAAGGGTAGACTCGTCTAAGGTCAGAAAGTTAGCAGCAGAGGTAAAAGTAGAACCTTGGCTTCTCCTGTTAGTCTAGAGTTCTTTTAATTGCACTGCAAGTCCTGGAACAGCTGTCAAGGTCAATTTCAAGGGGCTGCAGCATCTCAGACCAGATGAGTGGTGACAGCAAGGCCACCATTTGACGCCTCTGTAATCTACTTGTCCTGACCTGGGAAATTACCAAAGGACTGAAACAGCAGCATCCCAGGGTAATAAAGAGGTTGTATTAAAAAAATCAGCCAAAGAAGCTCATGCAAAAGTTAGATTTTATACGTTGTCAGAAAGGGAGGAGTGGAGAAGCAACGACAATGTGATCATTGAAACATCTGGCCACATCTGTTTGCGTCTCAGGATCATTTTTTTTTAAGTATTTGCTCGGTGGCTCAGCCTGTAATCCCAGCACTTTGGGAGGCTGAGGAGAGTGGATTGCCCAGGCAACTTGGTGAGACCTCATCTCTACAATAAATCAAAAATTAGCCGTGCATGGTAGCACGCTCCTGTAGTTCTGGCTACTTGGAAGGCTGAGGCGGAAGGATCACCGGGGCCCAGTAGGGCGAGGCTGCGGTGGCCGGGAGCGTGCCACTGCACTCCAGTCTGGGCGACAGAGTGAGGCTCCAACTCAAAAAAAAAAAAGTATTTGCTTATTTATTTATTTATTTGATACATCTATAATTTTATTACAAAACCAAGCTTTTGGCATTAGTTGGCTACAGTGATAGCAAGATACTTTGAGTGTGGCAGAGCAGCTTTGATGTAGCAACTGAATTTCCTGCTTACCAAACCAAACTTCAGTTACCTCATATCCACAACATCTAAGTGACCTGTGATCATTACTGCTACAAATCCTAATGCACATACCAGCTAGGGACAAGTCGGTTCGAAGGGATTAGATTAAGTCTTGATAAGACTACAAAAGTTCCTTTATGAGACTTTCTTCCCCTCCCCTCCAATTGCTTTGCTTTAAAAGAATCAAATTACTTAGAGCTAGTCTCAATAGCAGCAGCACCCAAGGAGCATCACACTTAGTTCTTGTTAAAAAGCAAAACCTGTTCAATGCATGTGTACACCACAGGCAAAGGGAATGATCACTCTAGTTTAAACTTCTGCATTAGAGTCATTTAAAAAAATAAAAGCATTCCATCAAGTTCTTCTGGATGGTGTTATTGCTGTACATTTGTTAATGGGTCACTTTCTGTGTGGTGTTTGCTTTGAAGGGATCTTCCAATATATCTCCAATATTCCTTCCTTATAGTATCCTTTTCTTTAGCTAGGATTTCACATAACTATAATGCTTTATTAAGAATGTCTACCTAGCCGGGCTCGGTGGCTCAGCCTGTAATCCCACGCCTTTGGGAAGCTGAGGTGAGTGGATTGCCTGTGCCCGCGGGTTCGAGACCCGCCTGGGCAGCAAGGCCTCATCTCTACAATAAATCAAAAAATCAGCCGGGCGTGGTAGCACATGCCTGTTATTCCGGCTACTTGGAAGACTGAGACGGAAGGATCGCCGGAGCCCAGCAGGTCGAGGCTGCGGTGGCCGGGAGCGGCCACTGCACTCCAGTCTGGGCGACAGAGCGAGACTCCAACTCAAAAAAAAAAAAAGGAATGTCTACCTTTTTCTCAATTTGTTTGTGTCCTCTGTGATTTCTTTCACCAGAGTTTTGTATTTCTCCTTGTAGAGATCTTTCACATCCTTGGTTAAGAATTAACATTATTTAAATGACCATATTACCCAAAGTAATATACAGATTCAATGCAATCCCTATTAAACTACCAATGTCATTTTTCACAGAATTAGAAAAAAATCCTAAAATTCATATATATTCACATTTTCAAAGCACCCAGAAGAGCCAAAGCAACCCTAAGCAAAAATAACAAAGCTGGAGGCATCACATTACCTGATTTCAAATTATTCTACAAAGCTGTAGTAATCAAAACAGCATGGTACTGGTACAAGAGCAGACAACCGGATCAACGGAACAGAATCGAGAATGCAGAAGTAAACCCAAATACCTATAACCAATTGCTCTTCAACAAAGCAGACAAAAACATACGCTGGGAAAGCGACAGCCTATTCAACAAATGGTGCTGGGAAAATTGGATAGCTACATGCAGAAAAATGAAACTTGATCTCTATTTCTCCCCATATACAAAAAATTAACTCAAGGTGGATTAAAGACTTAAATGTCAGACCTGAAACCATAAAAAACCTAGAAGAAAACCTAGGGAAAACTTTTATGGACATTGGTTAGGCAAAAAATTTATGGTTAAAGTCCCAAAAGCAAATGCAACTAAGACAAAAAGAAACAAGTGGAACTTAATTAAACTAAAAAGTTTCTACACAGCAAAAGAAATAACCAATAGAGCAAATGGGCAACCTACAAAATGGGAGAAGATATTTGCAAACTATGCACCTGATAAAGGACTAATATCCAGAATCTATAAAGAACTCAAATAAATCAGCAAGAAAAGAGCAAATAACCCCATTAAAAAGTGGGCAAATGACATGAACAGACATCCCTTAAAAGACATATACAAATGGCCAACAAAAATATGAAAAAATGCTCATCATTACTCATCATCAGGGCAATGCAAATTTAAACCACAATGAGATACCACCTTACACTAGTCAGAAAGGCCATCATCAAAAAATAAAAAAAAATAGATGCAACATTAGCAGAAAAATAAATACTTATACACTGTTGGTGGGAATGTAAATTAGTACAACCTCTATGGAAAGTAGTATGGAGATTACTCAAAGAACTAAAAGTAGATCTACCATTTGATCCAGAAATCCCACTATTAGGTATCTACCCTAAGGAACAGAAGTTGTTACATAAAAAAGACACCAGCACCTGCATGTTCATTGCAGCAGAATTCACAGTTGCAAAGATATGTAATCAGCCTAAATGCTCACCAATTGATCAGTGGATAATGAAAATGTGGTATATACACACCCTGGAATACTATGCAGCCAGAAAAAATAATGAAATCATGTCCTTTGCACCAACATGGATGGAGCTGGAGATTATCATTCTAAGTAAAGTGACACAGAAACAGAATACCAAACACTGCATGTTCTCATTCATATGTGGGAGCTAAATGGACACAAGGATGGAAATAATAGACACTGGGGACAATAATAAGGAGGAAAGGGTAATGGGGGTAAGGGTTCTGCAACTACCTATGGGGCATAATGTTCACTACCTGGGAAATGGGCCACCTGAGACCCAGTCCCCACCACTACACAGTATGTCCATGTAAGGAATACACATGTGTACACCCTGAATCTAAATTTTTTTTTAAAAGAATGTCTTCTTTGTTGGGCAACCCTCTCGGGTCTCCTCCCAGTATGGGAACTTTTCTGTCCTCTCAATAAATCCTGCTTTCTTAAAAAAAAAAAAAAAAGAAAGAATGTCTTCTTTGTTGCCACATTGTTTTTCTAGCATGTCTTCATAGATATCCACGAGAAAGGCAATTAGGTACAGGGAACTTTGACTTGGTTGTAAATCAAGTAATTGATTTAACAGATTGGGATATTCAGAAAAACCACAATCCTGTAAAATCCCTTTCAAATAATTCCATGCATTTTCATTATGTCGTACTAGTTTGATCATTTCTAGAGAGTACTGGACATCTCTTTCTAATACAGTGCAATCATTGTAGTCAGTGATGTTAGAAATGATGAAGTATCTTTGGTTCAGAGTTATTTTTCATCTCTTTGAGATATCGGTCTACATACTGTGGCTCATAACCCAAAGTTTAAATGCCTGAATAAGCCATTGTCGATGCTGCCAGGCATAATTGTTTGCATCCTGATTAAGAATATCAGCAATAAACTCAAGCTACTGATTTGGATCTTTCAGCCATTCCACTAATACTTGCCTATGATGCCAAACTTGATCGTTTTGGGGCTGTTCCTCAGTTATTATAGTGATGTAGTTCATTTCCTCATGTAGGTCCTTCTGAGGTGATTTTAGGAGAAGTCTCCAAAAATGCCACACTATGTTATTGGCTGCATTTAACTCAATAGCGTCCCGGTTAGTTTTAAAGCTCCTTCACTTCTTTCATCATGCTGCAGAACAGCTGGGAAATAATCATACACATCTCTAAATTTTTCACTGTAGATGATCTGGACCACTGGATTGGGGCCACTGTTTTGTGGCACTAGATTTATATCAGTCTATTCTGCTCTGTCCCTGTGCAGGACGTAGGTGGGTGACTCCAGGCTCAGAAAGACGTTGTCCATAGGGGACTCCACCATGTCCTCGGCCTTAGCCACCATCGCTTCTTCCGGTGGCTTCTAGGTTGGCAGTAGATGCCGCTGAGGCGGCAGCTGCTCCGGCTGAGGCTGACTGGGTTCGCTGCCCTGTGCCTCCTCTCCTATCCCCTTGGCGGCCACCATCTCGGCCTGGTCTGCCCGGATCATTTTTAAAAACATATCCTCTGGACTTTTTTCCTTTTCAGTCACTCTCTCTCTCTCAACCTCTCTGTCAGTTTCAAATTCATCTCCCCTCTCCCTGAAACCCACATACAGAAACCCACAAATGTGTACACACAATTTACTCCAAATTTCCCCTTCTAAGTTTTGTTGGTTTCTGTATTTTGTTCTCTACGAAGATGGCAGCTACAGAGTGAAACTGAAAAATAGCTTATTTCCTGGGATATGGTCACCATACTGCAACCTTCTTGGAAGGTAAAACTATGCTCAAAGCTAAAGAAGCTCAGAGAGAGAAAAGCTCAGAGAAGAGAAGAGAGGTGAAGAGAAGAACAGAGAGACCTAGTGACTTGCTTCTAGAGAACAGATTATATAAAAAGTAATAGGATATCACTACGGTGATTAGATTATAGAAGACTGTTACACTTGTTAGTACTCTCTCTGCTTTTTTGGCTTGAAGTAAGCAGGCACATTGGAGAGGCCATGTGGTGAGGAACTAAGGGCTGCCTCTGGCCAACAGCCAGTGAAGGACCGAGGCCCTCAGTCCAACAACCCACAAGGAACTGAATCCTTCCAGCAACCACACAAGTGAGCCTAAAAGCAGACCCTTTCCCAAATGGGCACCGAGGTGACTCTAGCCCTGGTCAACGCTTGATTGCATTCTTGTGGTAGACCCTGCAGCACAAGACTCAGATAAGCTGTGTCTGAATTTCTGACCCACAGAAACTAAGATAACAA
Source organism: Cephalopachus bancanus (assembly GCA_027257055.1). Classification (NCBI taxonomy): domain Eukaryota; kingdom Metazoa; phylum Chordata; class Mammalia; order Primates; family Tarsiidae; genus Cephalopachus; species Cephalopachus bancanus. Next base: position 23,746 of record JAPVLO010000723.1, on the reverse strand, counting down.
GTGTGTGCTGTTTGAAGCCACTAAGTTATGGGTTAATGTGTTATTTAGCAGTAGAAAACTGACACAATATGATTCCAGTCAGCAGCTTTGCTGATTTTCTGCAAAAAAAAAAAAAAAAAAAAAAATCCATGGCACAACCTTTGAGGTGATTGAGAGAAAAGATCTAAGTGAACTTTGTAACTGCAGGGGATAGCTATGAATGTGAGGATCACCTATTGGCTTGCTTTGATGTCTCCTCTGCCCTGCAAGTCTGACAGTCACGGCCTAGGAGGGCACAAGTAGTTCTATGGCCTCTCATCCTCCATTGGTCACTGAGTACAGCATTTCTTAGTGCTCAAGTCTGTGTTCAAACCAAGTGGATGGAAATATCAGGTGAGCTTCACTAATATTTTAGCTTGGGAAGCCCCTTAAAATGGTCCTTAGGAGTTTCCATGGGGCCCAAGTCATCACACCAAGCCATCTTCATTCTAGCAACCATAGCCATTTCTCAGCCACTGCCCCAACCACAGTGCTATTTTGGAATTTCTGAGTGTGGGCTGGAGTAACTGAAAGGTTTTGACAGACTCCCCAAAAGCAATTAGCCAAATAGGAATCACACTCTATTTTGAAATGGCTAATTTGGTGTCAGGGAATCTTTAAAAAGCGTGGGTGGCAGACACCCCAGCGTCTCTTGTAACTATTTAGCTGTATAACTTAGCCAAACATGCAGAAAAGTCTCATCAAGGGGGCCTACTCTGATTTCTTCCTTTGCCAGCTCAGATGTCTTTACAAAAATTAGAAAAAAAGTCAGGGTAAATTATATTTCACCAAGTCAGCAGCAACAGAAAGGTGAGTTGCAGGTGTGTGTGCAAGACATGTGAGACAAGGGTTCCCTGACCTCAACCTTGAGGTCTGTGTGTCCTGAATCCCTGTGTGTCTAGATCTGTAGGGATGGGGAGGAGGAGAAAGAAGTGGGCACTGGGCACAGTGACTCGTGCCTATAATCCCAGCACTTGAGAGGCCAAGGCAGGAGGATTGCTTGAGCCCAGGGGTTTGAGACCAACCTGGGCAACATAGCAAGACCTCATCTCTACAAAAAAAAAATTAGCCAGGCATGGTGGAGAATGTCTGTAGTCCCAGCTATTCAGGAGGCTGAGGGAGAAGCATTGATTGAGCCCAGGATGTTGAGGCGGCAGTGAGCCATGATCATGCCACTGCACTCCAGCCTGGGCAACAGAGTGAGACCCCAACTCGAAGGAGGAGGAGGAGGAAGAAGAAGAGGAAGAGGAGGAGGAGGAGAAGTGGGGCATAACACATTTGGGAATGTGTGCTTCTTACAGAAGTAGGTGATAGGTGTGAAGATTTGGTTTATAAAAGCTGTTTGTGGGCTGGGCTCCGTGGCTCAGCCTGTAATCCCAGCTCTTTGGAAGTCCGAGGTGAGTGGATTGCCTCAGCCTGCAGGTTCGAGACCCGTCTGGGCAACTTGGTGAGACCTCATCTCTACAATAAATTCGAAAAAAAAAAAAATTAGCCGGGCGTGGTAGTGCGCGCCTATAGTTCCAGCTACTTGGAAGGCTGAGGTGGAAGGATCACCAGAGCCCAGCAGGTTGAGGCTGCGGTGGCCGGGAGCAGCCACTGCACTCCAGTCTGGGTGGCAGAGTGAGATTCCAACTCAAAAAAAAAAAAATGTTTTTGGCACCAATGTGCAGTGAACTGGGGCCATAAAGAATGCGTGTAGGTCGGGCTTGGTAGCTCAGCCTGTAATCCCAGCACTTTGGGAGGCCAAGGCGAGTGGATTGCCTGAGCCTGCGGGTTCGAGACCCACCTGGGCAACTTGGCGAGACCTCGTCTCTACAATAAATCCAAAACTAGCTGAGCGTGGTAGTGCACACCTGTAGTTTCAGCTACTTGGAAGACTGAGGCAGAAAGATTGCTGGAGCCCAGCAGGTCGAGGCTGTGGTGACCAGGAGCATGTCTCTGCACTCCAGTCTGGGTGACCGAGTGAGACACTGACTCAAAAAAAAAAAAAAAAAATGTGTGTGTGTGACCCCCGTGTATATAGAGGGAGTGTGTGAATACGTGAGCTTTATGGAGCTCTTATTCTATAGAGTTGCGATGTTTCAGGGCCAGTGTGATAATGAATCAAGTCACAATGGTACTATGTATGTATGTACAGCACGTCTCGAATTCTCAGCGTAAGGCATTCACTGACTTATGTGTACAAGTATACCTTCCTGTGGGTTAGTAATGAGGAGAAAGAAGACAAGTTTGTGAGCATGGGAGACAGAAACTGACAATGAGTCCATGAAGAGCCCTTTAAGAAGAGGACAAGGAGGAAGATCTGGCTCATTAAGAACCTACCTCATTAGGGCCTGAGTTACCAGGGAGCTGAACCAAACTACTTCATTTCCTTGACAATTGAGCCAATTCCCAACCCCCTTCACTTCAGTAAACAGGAGAAAGGGAAATGGCGCAAAATTGCCCCCATCAGATGAAATGTACATGTCCCCCACGTCTCTTTCTCTTCTAACAAGTGTCTGCAAGTGCCTGCCTAGTTTGTGCTCAGCATTGGGCAGTCTTCCCTTTGTTTTTCTTTTTTTTTTTCAGAGATAGAGCCATAAGATGTGTTTTTAATATGTAACAATAATTATCAAAGAGCATAAATCAAACTAACATGTTGAAAGCATTCAATGATACATTATTTACTTGAAATAAAATTTTACAATCTGAGATTCATGCCTAACCCTTTATTTTTCATTATCTTCATTTGATCTACACAAGCACATTGTTTATAAGAGCATACAGGGAAGGAGTTGGTTAAATGGAATACTGTGATCGACCCAAATCTCAATTTCTGACTGTGCCCACAAATAACAGGAACAGTAGCTACAAGTAAAGCAATAAATGGATTAACTTGCACCCAGAGGTCTGGTGCCCTAAAGAATAAAGCTTGGCTGAAAACCAGAGTTTTCACATAATATTCACATTCATGTTCCTTTTTGTCCTGTCATTACAACCCGGATTTAAAGGTCTTCAAGAGCATTGATCTAAATGTTTACAAGCTTGGGAAAGTTTCTGAATGAAAGTTGCCAACAGGGTGGCCAAAAAGAAATGTACTAATTCTTACTTTATAGAACTAACAATTTTTTAAAAAATGCAGCATAGGGTTTCTTAACTGATTTTGGGCACAGACATTTATCGAAGTCTGATGAAGCTTCTAGGTCACCCTCAGAGCAAGGTCTTCAAATGTATAAAATTAAACATATAAGATTACTAAGGAAACCAGCAATATTGAAATAACTATTATTAAAAAATTGTGAAGTAGTCATATATATGCCTCTTTATTAACATATTAAACAAGTTCCAGCAGCAGGTCTCATAATCATTATAATTTTGAAGTAGTGATGCACACAATGGTATGTCGAGATATTGGCAACAGCTATAACATTATAGAAAAAGACCTGTGATTTCTATTAGTGATAAAGTCACAACTACTTCTGATACTACTGTCGTTTGTTGCCTACATTCATAATTGAAGGAAAAGCTAAATTTCAGTCAGAGATTGGTAAAAAAATTTTAAATGTACTTTTTCCCCACCCAAGTTTACAGATCTACTGAATTCTATCCACAGATCTATAAATGGTTAAATATTCTTGCACTTGAGAGAGAGAGGGAGGGAGGGAGAGAGGGAGAGAGGTGAGAGAGGAAGATGAGAGCGAGAGAGACATACACACACACACACACACACACACACACACACACACACACACACACACACACAAACACACACACACACCAAAACTGAAAACAAGGTTGCAATAGTAACCCTTAAATAAGACTATGTTCTGACCACTGTTGAAAAGTCAAAGTAGACTGAGAAAGATGAAGACATTGATTGTATTGGAGGCAAAAAGAAAACAACGACTACACAAATCAAACAAATAACAAAGGAAAAGTTGCTCTCATCTCTAATTTGGTTTATATCAAGTGTTTGGAAATCAAAACTGATTCAGTCATAAATATTTAAGTCACTACAACCAGAAAGGGTTAAAATATATGTTGCTGCTCTGTTTTCTGCTCAAAAAAGCCTTTCACTGGTTGTCTTTGTTCGCAGGAGGAAGCTTAATCTTTTGGGTTGGTTTCCAGGGTTTCCCAGTACCTCCTTCCTATACAAAGCCTTCTCTGACCTCTCAAATAGCTCATCACCCTTTGCTCTAGATGGCTCTAGCCCTCTCTACCTACTTCCAATCTAGTACTCACTGTATTCTAGTTCTCTGTCCCACGATATCTATTTATCACACTAGCCTGTGAGCTCCTCAAAAATAAGAGCTATATGAGACAAACATCTTTCAGTAGGTAATCAATTTGTATGTGTTACATGTATATGCTAATGCATGAAATGCTTTGTTTCCACTAGATCAGTCATTTCAAACAACTGGCTTTAACTGCCTTACTAGTGAATGCTGCAATTTGATTGGGACAAGGGTAATGATGAGTTAAATGTTTACCAGTCGCCAAAATTCTAAAACAGTGAACAAACAGTACAGCTGACTACAAATTGACTTGTAACATAGCTTAAACTTTTGCAGTAAGAATTAATGTCATTCATATTTATTGAAACTAAGCTAAATGCAGAATTTGTACCACTGTTCAGCACACATAAAACCTAATGAAGGAAGTGAAAATGACCAAGAAGTATTTCATGATGTCTTGAGGCAGGTTTATCTGAACTTCAAGAGCAATAGGAAACAAGCAGATTATCTTGAAATTTTTCCCCTTTTCCTCAGTCTAGTTATTCATTCATCTTTCCATCTAGCTCTGTATCTATCGACCCATCCATCCATCCATCCAACCATCACCCCTTCAACTACACATCCAACATCTATCGATCCATTTATTTATGATCCACACATCCAACATCCCTTCATTCATCCATCCATCCATCACCTTAGCCAATGTAAAAAGGGAAGTTTAATCTTCTTGAAATCTTAAAGTGAAATGAACTTCACAATTTTATCTAGTCTTAAACTGTCATGTGAACATTCTGGTGGGGAATATGGAAATCAGATCTTCAACAATTGTTGAGTTGAACTAAGCAGCCATTCTCTTAAGCTTCCTAAATCTTTTCAGTCTTGCCCTTCTCTCTCACTATAGATTCCTAATAATTCTCACGCATCAATCCTACCACCCTTCTACACAAATTTTCTCCTCAGTGAACACTGGTATGATTTTGGGGAGGAGGTTTCTTTCTTAAAATGGTTGAAGCCAGGCTCCGTGGCTCAGCCTGTAATGCCGCGCTTTGGGAGGCTGAGGTGAGATGATTGCCTGAGCCCGTGGGTTCGAGACCCGCCTGGGCAGGCGAGACCTCATCTCTACAATAAATCAAAAAATTAGCTGGGTGTGGTAGCGCACGCCTGTAGTTCCAGCTACTTGGAAGGCTGAGGCGGAAGGATCGCCGGAGCCCCACAGGTCGATGCTGCGGTGGCCGGAAGCATGTCACTGCACTCCAGTCGGGGCGACAGAGTGAGACTCCAACTCAAAAAAAAAAACATGGTTGAAGGTGGGAATTCTGCTGCAGTCTTTTGATAGATGAGGAAAAATGAGAAAGAAGCTTTAGGGAGGATGTGACAAAGAGAACCTCTCCTTAAAACTTACCTTCTCGCGGGGCTCTGTGGCTCAGCCTGTAATCCCGCACTTTGGGAGGCTGAGGTGAATGAATTGTCTGAGCCCGCGGGTTCGAGACCCGCCTGGGCAACTTGGCGAGACCTTATCTCTACAATAAATAAAAAATCAGCCGGGCGTGGTAGCGCGCGCCTGTAGTTCCAGCTACTTGGAAGACTGAGGCCGAAGGATCGCCGGAGCCCAGCAAGTTGAGGCTGCGGTAGTCGGGAGTGTGCCACTTCACTTCAGTCTGGGCAACGGAGTGACTCCAACTCAAAAAAAGATGTGGGATATAATTAGGGATTAGGTACATAAGTGGTCATCACGCAGGTGAGGTTTGGGCCTCCCATTGGTCCTCACTCCTCCTGGTTTGAGATCAGGTACCCTTACTGATGTTATGTGCCCCCCCTCCTTCCCCGCTCCTGGCAGTGTTCGGCTACTGCCAATCCCTTTCATGTAGTATTATGATAAATATTCAGGGTCCACTTATGAGTGAGAACATGTGGTGCCCAGATCTTTGTTTCTGTGATAGATCACTGAGTATGATAGACCCTAAATCCCACCTCTGTGGAAAACAGTGTGGTGTTTTTTTTAAAAATTAATTTTATTTTATTTAAAAAATATGTGGTGCAATTCCGGATTAAGTATACAAGTGGACATCACACAGGTAAAGCTTGAGCCTCCCTTTGGTCCCTATTTTACCTGGCTTGAGATCAAAGATCTAAAAATCAACCTTCCATACCACCCTGCATTTTCTGTTCCTTCTGATTTTCTAAATAACATTTTTACTTGTCTAGTTTACTTTATTGTAAGAATGCTGTATATAATACATACAACTAACAAAATAGGTGTTAGTCAACTGTTTATGTTATCAATAGGGCTTCCAGTCAACAGCAGACTATTAGTAGTTAGGTTTTGGGAAAGTCAAAAGTTATATGCAAGCTGGGCTCAGTGGCTCAGGCTGTAATCCCGCGCTTTGGGAGGCTGAGGTGAGTGGATTGCCTGAGCCCGCGGGTTCGAGACCCGCCTGGGCAATTTGGTGAGCCCTCATCTCTACAATAAATAAAAAAATTAGCTGGGCGTGGTAGCACGTGCCTGTAGTTCCAGCAACTCGGAAGGCTGAGGCTGAAGGATCGCAGGAGCCCAGCAGGTAGAGACTGCAGTGGCTGGGAGCGTGCCACTGCATTCCAATCTGAGCGATACATTGAGACTCCAACTCAAAAAAAAAAAAAAAATTAGCCGGGCGTGGTAGCGCGCCTGTAGTTCCAGCTACTCGGAAGGCTGAGGTGGAAGGATCGCCAGAGCCCAGCAGGTCGAGGCTGCGGTGGCCGGGAGTGTGCCACTGCACTCTAGTCTGAGTGGCAGAGTGAGACTCCAACTCAAAAAAAAAAAAAAAAGTTATATGCAGATTTTTTGTTATGTGAAGGGCCAGCAACCCTAACCCTTGCATTGTTCATAGGTCAACTGTAATTGCTTTTCCATCTGTTCTATCATAGCACGTTATATAGACTTTCCTTACAACACATATGACATTGTAAGAGTTTTATTGTTGCCTATAGGTTTCTCTTCCCTAATTAACTGTGGTCTCCTCAAAACTAGAAATATCTTTTAGAGGCAACCTGCCTGGTCCCAACACAGAGTCTCACTTTCCTCATCTGCAAAATGGGAATAATAAAAATATTAGCTTACCCGCTGGTAGCTATGATAATTAAATGATATAATATTTGTAAAATACTTGGAACATGGCAAATGCTTACTAAATGTTTGCTCTTATTATTATTTTTATTACTTCAATCCAACTTTTCTCAGCAGTTGTATCTATTTGGTTTCCATATTGGTTTAGTTCTACTACAAACAGGCTTTCAATTTTTAATTGTTTTTTGATAAATTATTATTTTCCCCTTATATTAAAATTGCAACATGGACTTCTAACAAATCCTTTCTTCATTGTGGTAAAATATACAGAAAATCAACAAACTATTTTAACCATTTTCAAATGTACAGTTCTGTGGCAGTAAATACATTCACATTATTGTACAATCATCACCACCATCCATCTCCAGAACTTTTTCATCTTCTACAACTGGAACTCTGTATCAATTAAACAACTCCTCATTCTCCCCTTTTCACAGCTCCTGCCAATCACCATTCTACTTTCTGTCTCTAAATTTGCTTACTCTAAGTACCTTGCATAAGTGGAATCACACAATATTTTTCTTTTGGTGTCTGACTTTTTCTTTTTTTTTTGTCCGAGTCTACTCTGTCACCCAGGCTGGAGTATAGTAGCACGCTCACAGACACCGCAGCCTCAACCTGCTGGGTTCAGGAAATCCTTCCACTTCAGCCTTTCAAGTAGCTGGAACTACAGGTGCAAGTCACCATGCCTGGCTAGTTTTTTTATTTATTGTAGAGACGAGGTCTTGCCATGTTGCCCAGGCTGGTCTCAAACCCCTGGCCTCAAGCAATTCTCTTACCTTGTCCTCCCAAAGTGCTGAGATTACAGGTGTGAGCCACCATGCCCAGCTAACATCTGGTTTAATTTACTTAGTATGAAATCTTCAAAGCTCATCCATTATTGTAGCATATATCAGAATTTCCTTCTTTTTAAAGTATGAATAACATTCTATTATATGTACATATAATATTTTCTCTAAGCCGGGCTTGGTGGCTCAGCCTGTAATCCCACACTTTGGGAGGTTGAGGTGAGTGGATTGCCTGAGCCTGCGGGTTCGAGACCCGCCTGGCCAACTTGGCGAGACCTCATCTCTACAATAAATCAAAAATTAGCCGGGCGTGGTAGTGCGCGCCTGTAGTTCCAGCTACTTGGAAGGCTGAGGCAGAAGGATCACCAGAGCCCAGCAGGTCGAGGCTGCGGTGGCGGGAGTGGCCACTGCACTCCAGTCTGGACGACAGAGTGAGACTCCAACTCAAAAAAAAAAAAAAAACAGAGCCGGACTCGGTGGCTCAGCCTGTAATCCCGCGCCTTTGGGAGGCTGAGGTGAGTGGATTGCCTGAGCCCGCGGGTTCGAGACCCGCCTGGGCAGCGAGACCTCATCTCTACAATAACTCAAAAAATCAGCCAGGCGTGGTAGCGCATGCCTGTAATTCCGGTTACTTGGAAGGCTGAGGCGGAAGGATCACCAGAGCCCAGCAGGTCGAGGCTGCGGTGGCTGGGAGCAGCCACTGCACTCCAGTCTGGGCGACAGAGTGAGACTCCAACTCAAAAAAAAAAAACCTCTTACAACTCAACAACAAAAACCAAATAACCTGATTTTAAAATGGGGAAATAATTTGAATAGGAAATATTTTTTTCAAAGAAGATATACAAATGGCTAATAAGCCCATAAAAAGATGCTTTACAACAATAATCATTAGGGAAATATAAGTCAAAACCTCAATGAGATACTACTTTACAGATATTAGGATGGCAATTATAAAAAAAGAAAACAGGAAATAACAAGTGTTTTCCAATATGGGAAACTTATGCATTGCTTAGAGGGATATAATGGTGTATCCACTATGGAAAACTGTAAAGAGAGTCCTCAAAAAACAAACAAACAAGAAATAGAACTACCATGTGATCCAGTAATCCCACATCTGGGTATATATCCAACAATATCAAAAACAAGATCTTGCAAAGATATTTGCAATGTTCATAGCAGCATTATTCACAATAGCCAAAAGGTGGAAGCAACCCAAGTACCCATCAACAGATGAATGGATTACCAAAGGATGGTACATACATATAAAGGAATATTATTCAGCCATAAAAAAGAAAAAAATCTTGTCACAAGTTTCAACATGAATAAACCTGGAGGACATTATACTAACTGAAATAAGCCTGTCACAAAAAGACAAATGCTGTATGATTCCACTTATATGATATATTTAAAGTAGTCAAACTTTTAGAAACAGAAGAATGGTGGTTGTCAGGGACTGAAGGGACAGAGAAAACGGGAGTTACTGTTCAATAGGTATAGAATTTCAGTTTTGTTGTTGTTGTTGTTTTTGTTTTTTGAGTTGGAGTCTCACTGTGTAGCCCAGACTGGAGTGCAGTGGCCGCTTCCGGCTACCGCAGCCTCGCCTGCTGGGCTCCGGCGATCCTTCCACCTCAGTCTTCCAAGTAGCTGGAACTACAGGCGTGCGCTACCACGCCCAGCTAATTTTTTGATTTATTGTAGAGATGAGGTCTCGTTGCCCAGGCAGGTCTTGAACCCGCGGGCTCAGGCAATCCACTCACCTCAGCCTCCCAAAGGCGCGGGATTACAGGCTGAGCCACCGAGTCCGGCTTTTTTTTTTGAGTTGGAGTCTCACTCTGTCGCCCAGACTGGAGTGCAGTGGCCACTCCAGGCCACCGCAGCCTCGACCTGCTGGGCGCCGGCGATCCTTCCGCCTCAGCCTTCCAAGTAGCTGGAACTACAGGCGCGCGCAACCATGCCCGGCTAATTTTTGATTTATTGTAGAGATGAGGTCTCGCCAAGTTGCCCAGTCGGGTCTCGAACCCGCGGGCTCGGGCAGTCCACTCACCTCAGCCTCCCAAATGCGCGGGATTACAGGCTGAGCCACCGAGCCTGGCAGAATTTCAGTTTTGCAAGATGAATATGTTTTAGAAATCTGTTATACAACAATGTGCATATAGTTAACACTACTGAACTGCACATGTAAAATGATTAGGATAATAAATTTTATGTCATGTGTTTTTCAACACAAGAAAAAACACTAAGGATTTTCAAAGACCATAGATAAGAATAGAAACCATTCATCCTCAGGATGGTCCTGATTTCAAATTTGCTAACAATAGCTCACAATTATTGAATACAGGCTCTGTGGGAACTGAGTCCTGCTGATGGGGGTCTTGGGGAAGCCTCCTTTTTTTACCTGGTGACAGAGCAAACTGTTTCACCCTCCACTGGTTGTGTACTAGTCTCTTTAAATTACTCTGTACACAATTTTCTACCTATGAATGTCCCAATAATTCTGCCCTCGGTGGACACCCCACTGTCTCTGTCTTAGCTCAGACCTTCACATCATCTCATATCTGGGCTATCTTAATAAGCATCAATTACTTAGAAGTGCCAAACACTGGGCTAGGAGTTTTGATACAATTTAATCCTTGCATAACTCTTTGAAATGATTGCCATTTATTTTTCTCATTTTTCAGATGAGGCACATGAGGTCTGATAACTTCCCCAGAGTAACACAGCTAAGAAGTAGCAGAGTCACATTACAAACCCAGGGAATCTAGCCCACATTTAACTGTCACACCATAAGACTTCTCTAGCTAGGTAAAGCACCTAAAATCAGACTTGACAGGAATTTATTTGCTGAACTGCTTCTGTCTCGTTTTCTTTTGGAAGATAAAGTCATTACAACCCTAGGAAGTGAGACACTGTGAAACAAGGAAGCCAGGGAAGATTTCTTAAGTAGGACTAGAGCTGGTCTTCAAATGGTGAATGCAAGTCAGACAGAAATAGAGGACAGCAGTGGGCATTTCAGGCTTGGGAGCATATCATGGGCAAAGGTGAAGGTAAGAAATTCCCCAGTCGAAATCAAATTCATGAAGCAAAGGGGTTCTTTGAGAGAGAATTAGAAGTCCCACAGGAAAGGCAGGTGAGGGCCAGGTTAGTGCAGTCTTGAATGCCAAGCTAAGATGTTTGAACCTTATTAGCAAGCTACTGTGTTCCCTGAGGTTCAAGGATTCTTCCAGGAGCAAGGGGTAGAGAAAGCAGGAAGGCTCTGAGCCCTAACTTCCCACTTCAACTATGCTATGTTTACATTTTTTTTAATAGCATGTCTTCTTTACATTTTGGAATCTTATCTAATTTTTTGCTTGGTAAAAAAGAATCTCCCTGGTTATTGGAAACCAAAGTACAAACAAACAAATGAATAAACAGACTTTGAAAACCACTGCAATAGGCAATGGAAAGCTGACTACGATTTTTGTCCAGATGCATGATACGACTAGAGTTTTGTTTTAGAAATATAATTCTGGCCAGGGTCAGTGGCTCAGCCTGTAATCCCAGCACTTTGGGAGGCCGAGGTGAGTGATTGCCTGAGCCCACGGGTTCGAGACGCGCCTGGGCAACTTGGCGACACCTCATCTCTACAATAAATAAAAAATTAACCAGGCGTGATAGCGCGCGCCTGTAATTCTGACAACTTGGAAGGCTCAGGCAGAAGGATCACCGGAGCCCAGCAGGTCGAGGCTGCGGTGGCCAGAAGCGTGCCACTGCACTCCAGTCTGGGCAACAGAGTGAGACTCTAACTCAAAAAAAAAAAAAAAAAGAATATCATTCTACCAATAGAATGTAAGGTGGGCTAGAGGAAAAGACACTAAGTAGGGATATCTGCTGGAACTTTACTGTTTAAGATGGCAAGGACAATGGCAGCAGGAATGGTTACGAAAAGGACAGATGTTTGAAACATTTTAAAGGATATACATAGAGTCTGGTCAATGGAGCATGTAACTGACATGATGTGAAAGGCAGGAAAAAGTCTAGGGGTCACATCTCAAAAGGGAAATATTTAGGGTCACAGAAATCATCCCAAAATGTCTCAAGTCATTCCATGTTGGGTGAGCTGCATTTCTGACTCCTCAAAAGAGAAAGCTGGCCTCTATTTGTTATTCTGGAAGAGAAAACAAACTGATACATTCATCTTCAAGAATGAGTTGGGCAAAATAAGGAACTGATGTTAAAACACTTGTCAGAGACCCATTATGGGATATTCCTGCCTGATAAGAAATTCCCTTGGGAGTCCTAAGGAAAAATGGTGCAAAACCAGTTTAGATAGGAAAAATGTTCTTATAAGTCTATACTAGCTGCACAAAGCAACAGCTATTTTATATTAGGCTCCAACAAATTGAGATTGGGAGCTACAGGGCAGCAACCATATTTAATTCAATGGTCTCTAGAGCACCTAGCACATTACTGGTGCTCAATCAGTGTTAAATCAGCCATGGAAAGAAGCATGGATCCGCATGTCTAAAGAGAAATGGGGTTAGGCCAAGTGAGACTCAAGCAGAGACCTGATGAGAAAAGGAAGTAGGATCTTGTGTTATACCCCTCTTTTCCAAGTGGAAGAAAACTGGATGAGGAATCCCTAATTCAAGGCTTAGCTCTTCTGCTAATTATGTATGTGACTTTTGACAGGTCATTTACCCCTTCAGGCCTAATCACCTCTGTTGTCAAATGAGGGTGGAATTGAATTATGAAAGTGCTGTAATAGCATAAAGTATCATACACAGGGAAATGTATCTTAATACAGAACTTATATACCTGAAAAGTGGCATGTGGCCAGAATTTTTATAAATCAAACCACATATTAACATCTTAACAGTTTGTTATACAAATGTGGAAGAATTGTACAATGAACACTCATGTCCCCACCACGTCATTGATACTTAAAGGCACCATTCAGCAATACTTTTGCAAAATAAATTTCTTCAGTAAAGCAGATTGATGTTCCTCATTTTCTGTTAACTTGTGCTCACCTTACCATTCCAGCCTCTCTAGTTCCTTTACATTGTCTTGCAAAAGAAAGTTCATCTGAGGGAGAACCAGAACTTGTTTGCTGCCAACAACACTTATTTTATTTTTGTTATTCATCCTTGTACCTAGGGTGGTTGTGGCTAGAAAAGGCTGGAGAATAATTGGACTGGATCAGTGAAGGAAAGCATCAGAAGAATTTGGTAGAATTAGATATATTAGAACCCATTTCTTTCTGGGATCCCACCAAAAAGATCATATCCTTAGAGGCCCACTCTTTACAAAAATCCTCTAATATGGGCCTTTACACTGACTGAGAAGGCAAATGATATCTGCCTAACAGATAAACAATAAACTTTTTGATAATAAAAGAAGGAAATCAGAATGCTATTTGTGAATGTCAGCCAAGTAATCTTGCCAGAGGTAAATCAATCTTTCCTACCAACACTGGTAAGTACGTTTGGATGAATGCGGATGCTACTCTTTCTCAGGGGAATGACTACAAAGTTCTAAACAACCTAAATGCTCATCAATAGATGTATAATTAAATAAATCCTAGAATATTCATATTATGGACTACTATGCAGCCACTTGAAAGAATAAACCAGATCTATAACTACTGATGTACTAGGAGGTCTCTGATGCACTGTTAAGTACAAAAGCCAAGCTGCAGAGAAATGTATAGATAACAATCCCATTCTAATACAAATGGCAAAATCCCCTATAGAGGTGTTACATGCCTGCATATAATTATACATTCAGGAGGAAGTCTGTTAATACTGCTTACTCTGCAGAGGGGGAAGAATGGAAGAGAGCACTCCTTTTTTATGCCTGTGCGTTATTTCACTGATGGCAATGAACACAGGAAACATTTACAATCTCTGAAAACATTTAATAATTCTTTACAAAAACTTTACATGAGACTTAAAAGACTGCTCCCCTCCACTGCTTCCCTATCCTGCATGTCTATATTGAGGGACAATAAAAGTTATTTCTTGCTCAGAGATTCTTCCCTGCTTTGCTGCTAAATTGTTTGCATGCCAGGGAGGTGAGGGGGGGGAACAGGAAGGCCTTTTACTGGGCTTCATCCTCCTGCCCCTTCCCAACATTTTTGAGAAACTGAAATAACCTACGTGGAAAGTCACACGCAGCCTTGTGCATAATCCTCTCCTGTGTGAATAAGAGGCAGCTGGGTTTAAAAATCATTCCTTCATTTTGAGGAATCAGGAAATTGGCAAGCCCTGAGGTCAGAGTCCCAACAACTACCCAAACAGCCTGCCCCCTGCTGATGTCTCCTTCCGCTTTTCCCTTACCCACCAAGAATAACAACCCAAATCACAAAAAGAGCCACAATCTTTTGAGCACCCACTATGAGGCAAGCACTTTGCAAGGTATTTTTAAATGTATCACCTCAAATTAATCTGCATCACAACCTCTGTGATGGGTAGGTTGTGACTTTGCAAATCCGGAACAGCTGAAAACATCTTTAAGGCTTTCACTAGGCTCTGATGTCCCTAAGGCTGAGGATTCTCCCAATGCTGTTCCAATTACACTTTAAAGATGCAGACACAGAGTTCAGACATGTTGGCTAGAGCTTAAGAGTTCACACCACTATGAAGAGTAGGAATGGGGAGTGGCTTGCCCAAGATTTTATTTAGCCAGAAAAACACAGTTTCCCAGGAATATAACAGAGCACCTAAGGAGCTCTAGTTCCCAAGTGGGCAGTTGGGTGATCCACACAATCCCAGGAATCCGTTATTTGTAATGTCAGTTCCTGACATTGGCAAAGAACTTTACATTTTGCAAAAAGTCTCCATGTATGTTTTTATATCTTATATTCATAAGTCTGAGGGAGTTAAGGCAGGAAAACTGCCACAATTATAGAGATGAAGAAGCAGTTTCAGAAGGGTTAGGTGACTTGCCCAAAGTCTCAAAACTAGCAAGATCACGAGCCAGGACTAAAGTTTGATAGTAGATGGAAGGAACTACTGTCTGTGCTTGCTGAACAATTTTTTTTCTGTTTTGTTAATTATCCATGGTGAAATTATAGGGCCACAATAATACTCAATGGTGTAAAATGTGTGTTTTATCACGGGCCCACTATGTATTAATAGCCTTGGACAAGTCAGTCATCAGCTCCATAT
The DNA here is from genome assembly GCA_027257055.1 of Cephalopachus bancanus. Lineage (NCBI taxonomy): Eukaryota > Metazoa > Chordata > Mammalia > Primates > Tarsiidae > Cephalopachus > Cephalopachus bancanus. The sequence goes on along the minus strand of JAPVLO010000723.1, from coordinate 8,475 downwards.
CTTAATCTCCTCATGTATAAAACGTAGATATTAACAATGCCTGCCCCCCAGAGTCATTATAAAGATTCTTATATGAGACAACACATTTAGCATGGTGCTTGGCATACGGGAATGCTTTAGTACTAGTCCTCTTCTTTTTTTTTTTTTTTTGAGTTGGAGTCTCATTCTGTCGCCCAGACTGGAGTGCAGTGGCCACTCCCGGCCACTGCAGCCTCGACCTGCTGGGCTCCGGCAATCTTTCAGCCTCAGCCTTCCAAGTAGCTGGAACTACAGGCGCGCGCTACCACGCCTGGCTAATTTTTTGATTTATTGTAGAGATGAGGTCTCGCCAAGTTGCCCAGGTGGGTCTCAAACCCGCGGGCTCAGGCAAATCCACTCACCTCAGCCTCCCAAAGAACGGGATTACAGGCTGAGCCACCGACCTCGGCTTATTTCTCTTTTTATCTTTCAAAGCATTTAAGATGTGTCTCTTGCCCACATGTATAAATAAAAAAGTAGGTCTCTGTGAGGCTGTGGAGGCTACCAAGGTTATTTTGCAATCGATGCTTTTTTTTTGTTTTTGGGGGGTTTTTTTCTGTTTTTTTTTTTTTTTAAGTTGGAGTCTTACTCTGTTGCCCAGATTGGAGTGCAGTGGTCACTCTCAGCCACCGCGGCCTCGACCTGCTGGGCTCCGGCGATCCTTCTGCCTCAGCCTTCCAAGTAGCTGAAACTACAGGCACGCGCTACCATGCCCGGCTAATTTTTTTTTTTTTTTATTTATTGTGGAGATGATGTCTCGCCAAGTTGCCCATGCGGCTCTCGAACCTGCGGGCTGAGGTAATTCACTCACCTCAGCCTCCCAAGGCGCGGGGTTACAGGCTGAGCCACTGAGCCCAGCTAGATGCTTTAATATAAAGCAAATTTATTCATAACATCGAGAAGCCCAAAGATGGAAGATGTGATAACAAAGGGGACTGTGACTCTCAAAGATCATAATTGGTAATAAGCCTTTTCAAGTTGTCTGTTGTCCCTGGGGCCACTAGAAGATTAAGGTCATCAGGCAGCTGACACTGTGCTGTGCCTGCTTTCAGGTGTGCCAAGCCCAGCGTGCTGTAACAAGAAGTGGCTTTTCCAGTCACAGTCAGCACTTTACTAGTGCCATCTTTTGACTCTGGCATCTTTTCAGCGGACTAACACCCTCACTCTCCCTATACAAGGGGAACCCAAAGAAACCTGGAATTTATTTATAAAAAATATGTAGTTATTCTTACATGTTTAGACATCAGTGACCTTCAAAGTACTCTCTGTTTAATGCAAAGTACTCTCCATTCACTGCAATACACCTATCAAAAAGCTTTTTCCAGTGCTCAAAACAGTTTTTGAACTCATCAATTTGAATGCCTGTTAGTACTTGTGCAGTTTTTTGTTTTACCTCTTCCACAAAACGGCAAAACTTTTCCCTTTTTCATTAAAAAAACACCCTGCTCTGGACAAGATTGAGTGAATAGGGAGGGAAGGGCATGGGGGACATGTCGTTTTTGGTCAAAAACTGCTAAAGGCTCAGGGTGGTGTGGGCAGGTGCATTTGTAAATCACCCAGCATAAAATAGGCAAACACGCTGAAAGAATCTCCCCAGAAAAATCCATTACAGTCAAACGCAGTCTTCCACAACAATGCTAGCTGGTACACTAATGCCAATGGGTTCCTAGAAAATTTAGCTTGCAGGGGAAGCCTGTACTACAAGGGGCCCACCCTCCAGAACAATAATTCCGGGTTTTGGGGGGCCCCCTTGTATACCAGTCACAGATGAGAGCATGTGCTTTTAAAAAACGTGGAGGGAGGAAAAAAAGTGAGTATGTGGAGATGTATGGAACAGTGACAGGAGGGGTGACAGAAGCCAATAAGCCCTGCTTTCCTCTGGATACAGTCAGCTTAAAGGGATAATCCACGCAGGAGCCATAGTTCCACAACACTGTGAATGTACTAAATGCCACTCAATTGTTCACTTTAAAATGGTTAATTTTCTGTTATATGAATTTTACCTCAATATTAAAAAAAAAACCTCAAGGACTCTTAGCACCATAGTCCTACAAAGAATTTTATGCAGACACTAGCCCTGGCCTGGGGTTCAAAGAGCCCCTCATGGGCAGTGAGTGCCTATTTGTGTCCCTTCTGTAACCTGTCCTCTCAGTGCTGCCCATCATGTGTGTGCATGCGCACATGATTTCTCACAGAAGCGCCTGTGATCCTTGACTGCAAGACCTTTCCTAAATAATAACAATAATACCCAGCCCTTATTAAGTTCCCACTGTGTGCCCACCTTTTATCCTCACAGCAACCACCAGAGGCAGGAATTATTATCATACCCATATTACATATGAGGAAACGGATACTCAGAGAAGTTCCAGGAATTGCCAGAAAGTCACCCAACAAGTAAAATGGACATGCTAAAACTCAAACGCAAGCAGTAAAGCTGCTGTTGGCTGTGCTTGCAGCATACTGTTCTCTGTGTTTCACGCACCAAACACCTATTTACTTCCAGGTACCATGGAGACACCAGAAACAGTATAAGGGTCAGGGCCTCTGCCCTCAGGGAAATGACAGTGTAGATTGGGGAGGTTCTACTGGAGGAGGCTGCAAATAATAGTACAAAAGGTTCTTGACTGCTAAGTAAATCTCATAATTCAAGGGTGCTCAGAGAAGAGCAGCTGACAATAATAATAACCACAACAATTATGATAATTCATGTTGGCTGAGCACATTTCTATGTGCCTGACACGTGTTTACCACGCGTGACTTCATTTATTCCTTACAGCAATCCTATCAGTTACATACCTACTCATTTTAGAGTAAGGGAACTGAGGCTCAGAGAGGTAAAACAAAGTAACTCATCCAAGGTTGCACAACTAGCAAGTAGGGCTAGACTGGATTTGAACTACTCTTTGTCTATACATAGAAGAAACTCAATAAATACCCACCAAATGCATGACTATCTTCTGTTTATTGAGCACCTGCTGTGTTCTCCATCTCATTGGATACTCACAACCTTATTAATTTAATACTATTATCAGTCCCGTTTTATGGATAAGGAACCTAAAGTTTAGAGATGTTAAGTAATTTATCCAAGTTCACACAGCTAGCAAGTGGTAAAGCTAGGATACAAACTCAGGGGGTGAACAACTCCAGGTCCTTTCTCGTTTGTCTTCTAGAGCCCTTCTCTGGGGTTGCATGCTCGTAAAGCCCAGTAGTCTTGTTTGGTGCTTCCATGTTAACTGGCCTTGATTTAGACATAAACAAGAGAGATATAAATAACAGGCTAGCCTCTTAATCAATTCATGGAAAACAGAGCACAGCACACAGGCAGAGGGTAAAGGGGCTACCATGGAGGAGAAATGGAATAGCAAGGTCTGGAAATTTGTGCTGGATGCAGGGCCCATCAAGGGAGAGATATTCGGGATCTACTTACAGTGAAGGCAACAAACTTGAAGTATGTCACAGTCAACATCAGATGGGAATCTTCCTTGGAAATTCGTTTCTGATAACTGACACTACATGAGAATTATGTTGCTCTCTGTAAGAGCCTCAACTCAGCTCCAACTTCCACCCACTAGAAGGAGCTGCACTTTTCCTGTGACCTACATCATAAGCCTGCTCTTGAAGAGACCACTTCATACCCACTTCCATTTGTTGCAGGTCTTTCTTTGTGTATGTTCTGTTGGGTTCTCTTTTCTGTTATGTGCATCACGGTGACTCCCCAGGACCAGAGCAAGGGGCTCACAGGGAGTTCCCATGGTCAAGGAAGGGGTCGACATGATGAGTGATGAGCTGCCAATCCTTGGAACTCTGCATGCCCACTCCACTTGGAGAATTTCTTTTGCAATGCTAATCTCCAAGTAGGTAGTTCCAAAACACTTGTTGACTAACAGATTTATGGCAAGGTAATTCAGTCTAAAAGCTTTGCTGCTCCAAGGGTGATTCATTGAGGAGTGGCACTGGCATCACCAGGGAGTCTATTAGAAATGCAGAATCTCACAGGCCCCCCACAGACTTTCTTATCCAGGAGATCTGCATAAGCATTAAAGTGGAAGAAGCACTGGTGTAGTATGTCTCAAAAAGGCTTCCACTCTCATCTATCTACAGTGGGTGGGGGTGGGGTGGTGGGGGGATGGGGGATGGGGGGATAGGCATTGTCTTTTTTACTGAACCCAATGGTTGCCAAATCTGGTTGTGCCTTATTTCATCTGGGGAAATGGGGTTCTTTTTAAGAATATTTTATTTACAATCCTCAGCAAAAAAGCAAACCAGGTGGAATCACATTACCAGACTTCAAACTTTACTATAAGCTACAATAATCAAAACAGCTTGGTATTGGTACAGGAACAGGCATATAGTCCAATGGAACACAATTGAGATTCCAGAAGCAAAACCTCAATTTCTCAACCAACGCATCTTCAACAAAGCCTCCACCATCTACCACTGGGGAGAGGAAAACCTATTCAGTAAATGGTGCTGGGAAAACTGGCTAACCATGCAGAAGATTGAAGCAGGACCCCTATCTATCCCCATACACAAAAATTAACTCTAAATGGATCAGAAACCTAAATGTAAAACCTCAAATCATAAGAACCTTAGAAAATGAAGGACATACCCTCATGGAAATTGGACCCGGCATCCAATTCCTGAACAAAACTCGAAACCCACAGGCCATAAGAGAGAAGATAGACAAGTGGGACCTCATTAAACTGACAAGCTTCTGCAAAGCAAAGAAACCATCAAGAGAGCAGGGAGACAGCCTACAGACTGGGAAAAAGTATTTGCCAAATCCAGGTCTGACAAAGGCTTAATATCTTGAATCGACAAGGAACTCAAATGTGCTGAAAAGAAAAAAACAAACTACCCCATTATAAAGTGGGCAAAAGATATGAACAGACACTTCTCAAAGGAAGACATCTGAGCAGCCAACAGACACATGAAGAAATGTTCAACCTCACTAATCATCAGGAAGATGCAAATCAAAACCACACTGAGATACCACCTAACTCCAGTCAGAATGGCAATTATCAACAACTCAAAAAATAACAGCTGCTGGAGAGGGTGTGGCGAAAAGGGAACACTTCTACACTGTTGGTGGGAGTGCAAACTAGTGCAACCTCTGTGGAAAACAGTATGGCGAATCCTAAAAGCTCTAAATATTGACCTCCCATATGACCCCGCAATCCCCCTACTGGGAATATACCCTGAAGAACTCAAATCACTCTATAAAAAAGATACCTGCACACGTATGTTTATCGCAGCATTGTTCACAATAGCAAGAACCTGGAAGCAACCATGCTGTCCATCAAAAGAGGACTGGATTTAAAAAATGTGGTACATATACACGATGGAATACTACACAGACATAAAAAAAAATCATGAATTACACAGCAACCTGGATGGAACTAGAGTCTATAATACTGAGTGATCTCTCACAGAAACAAAGATCTGAGTATCACATGTTCTCAATCATATAGTGGACCTTGAACATCCAATGTAATACTATAAAAAAATGACTGACAGTGGTGGGAAACTATGGGGGGGAGGGGAAAAGAGATGGGATTAATGGTAGTAAATATCTGTCTGGGGATGGGGAGACACCTCTTATCAACAAGGGTGCCTGAACGAAGCATATTTGTATGCCTAACCCTTAACTGTACCCCACAATATCATATTAAAAAATATTGATTAAAATAAATAAATAAATAATTAACATGGCTGTGGCCAAGTTAGATATTTAAACACATTTTGATATTAATGTTTACCAATATAATAGTTAAGATCTCTGTGTGGGTTTCTCATATTTATTCTTTAGTGGGTTCAAATGTTATTGTATTTTAAGTGACAGTAGTGTAGGATGATGCAAATCCATTTTTACTGATTAGTTATCATCCTCTTTGTATAACAGAGTTTAAATTAAATGCCCATAAAGTTTAAATTTGTATAAAAAAAGAATATTTTATTTGGAAATAATTTTAAACTAAGAGAAGAATTCTAAGAATATTACAAAAAATCCTATGTACTCCTCACAGAGATTCACCAAATGTTAGGATTTTGCCATATTTGCTTTATTCCTCCTCTATATTTCTGTTTTTTCTCCTTAATAATCTGAGTTAATTGCAGACATGCCTTTCAACCCTTAAATACTTGAGGGTGTGTTTCCTAAGGAGGACATCTTCTTACATTATCACAGCACAGTTACCAAGTTCAGAAATTTTCACACTGACACAATATTGCCTAATATATAATCCATATTCAAATGTAGTCAATTTTCTCGATGATGTCCTTTGTGGCAATTTTGTTTTCTACCTGGGGAGCTTTAAAAAGTAACAATGTTTTGGCCATAACTCCGTAACAACTAAGGCAATCTCTGAGGGAATGGACGGTGCACATATGTTTTTTAAAGTTCTCCAGGAGATTCTAATGTGCAGCCAGGGCTGAGAAACACTGTACTATAGGCTTCTTCTATGACCCCTGCCTACTGCAGGGGTAGGGACTTTTGTTAACAGGGCAAGCCCTGGGTGAGTATAGTTTATCTAGACTCATGTATTCTTTAGTCTGAGTTCTGATATCACTAACTGCCTGTGTGGTTCACTGGGCCTTTTCTCCTGCCTTCTGTTGCCACTTCTCTAATGAATACAAACCATTCATTTTCTCCATCCTATTTCTCCTACAACTTCTCAGCACAGCCCCTCTTTGTGAAAAACAAAGCCTTGAGAATGGTAGATGTTCTGTGTTGTGTTCTCCACGAAGTTGAGCCTAACAAGTTGGCTGCATCACCTAGAATTGCAGAAGAACAAGGACAGATGGTGGGAAAAGAATACCAGGGATACAGCAAATCAATTAAGGCGAGGGCCAAATTTCTCTCCAGGCTTGCCACAAAGTTTCTCTAGCGTCTGACAATAGCTTTCTCATAACTAGACTGTTCTCAAATTATCTCTGGTTTGGAAAGCAAACTGCTGAGGTGAGCAGATGTAGCAAGCTAGGGTTGTGCTGGACAAGAAGGTAATGTACAGATGGGTAGCAACTGAAACACCAGCCGGCTAATCCCACAAGCCAGCAGGCTTTTGCATTTCCTGAAAGAATTTGGGTCAATCTAACTGCTCAGTCTACTAGCTTCAATGTATCTGTTCTGTTCCCCTCCCTTAGCAGGTGAAGGGAAGCCTGGTAGGTCAGAGAGAAAACTGAGGAAGAATTCATGACAAAGAATTCATGATAAGCCGGGCTTGGTGGCTCAGCCTGCAATCCTGGGCTTTGGGAGGCTGAGGTGAGTGGATTGCCTGAGCCTGTGGGGTTCGAGACCTGCCTGGGCAACTTAGTGAGATCTCATCTCTACAATAAATAAAAAAAAATTCGCTGGGCGTGGTAGCGCCCACCTGTAGTTCCAGCTACTTGGAAGGCTGAGGCAGAAGGATCGCCAGAGCCCAGCAGGTTGAGGCTGCGGTGTCTGGGAGCCTGCCACTGCCCTCCAGTCTGGGCGACAGAGTGATACTCCAACTCAAAAAAAAAAAAAAAAGATTTCATGATAGTCAGGTGGGTGCAGAACTGTTTCCCAAGCATGGAACCAGCATTGTCACAACCCCCTCCGCACTCCCTCCCACCCAAACATCTGTGTCACTACAGCCAAATAAAGTCAGCTTTCTTTGAAAAGGGTCTCAACTGGGTGAGGTGGCTCACACCTGTTGTCCCAGCAGCTTGGGAGGCTGAGGCAGGAGGACTGCTTGTGTCCCAGGAGTTCAAGACCAGCCTAGGCAACATCGCAAGACCTTGTCTTTACAAAAAAAGCAAATAATTAGCCAGGCATGGTGATGCATGCCTGTAGTCCCAGCTGCGAGGGAGGCTGAAGCAGGAGGATCACCTGAGCCCAGGAGGTGAAGTCTGTGGTAAGCAATGATTGTGCTACTGCACTCCAACTTTGGCAATAGAGTGAGAACCTAACTTGAAAGAAAGAGAGAGAGAAAGAGAGAGAAGGAAAGAAAGGAGGAAGGGAAGGAAAGGGAAGGGAAGGGAAGAAGGAAAAGAGCCTGTTAAAGTGGGTTATGTCCAGATTTGTATGTGTTTGTGAATGTCTTCTGGAAGAAAGGTGAAAGCTGAAAAGGGATCATGTGGCTTCAAAGTTGCTTTGTAAAATGCCTGACAAATTGACTTGCTTTTAGTATGTATTGATATTCTTTAATATTTGAAAGAACTAGCCTACTTAGATGGATTGCTTTAACAGATGCATCTTTGCAGTTAGTCAATGACAAAATATTTTTGAACTGTTAGCATTTTTCCTCTTCACAGAAACTCAATAATGTGCCAAATGAGATCATTCCCTCTGACCCAGGACTTGAGAACATTTTAAATTGTGTTCATCCTGATTAGGAGCTAACGAATACTGTAGTTATTGCCAAAGTCCAAATGGAGGGTACTTGTATTCCTATACAACCATTAGAAAACTCCTTAATTGGGACCCAGTGTGCA